>JASPKZ010007593.1:282500-637500 GCA_030220185.1 Diploptera punctata
GGAATTGCCAGTTACAATACTGGTGCAGCGGTCGATAGGAGCTATATGAAGTTAAAACAAATACGTAGGGTTACAGGCACTTTGGAAAAATAATGGATTTGCTATATCATATTAGTATATAATACTATTCGTTCTTCAATATCATAAGTTATGCCACGAGTGATTTACAATTTATCGAAGGGGATTTGGAAATCAAGAGTGGCATTTGTTAGGACTATTTAACGAATAAAATTAAGCTGTTTATTCAGAAATCACTATTTGTTTATAGTTACCGGTATTTTAAAATATTTATTTATTTAATGTAAACGGCGATGTTTGAAAACAAATCTGAAATGTGAGGTTATGTTCAGTCACTGCAACCTGATCATATTATTTATTGCCAGATAAGATCGCAATCAACAATAACCCACTAAGATCGCAATATTGTAAGGATACACTCTAGTGGAGAAAAAAATGAAACACATCAAACTGTATATTATTATAACCAACCTTATAGGTTAGTAATTTTTTTTTTAGAAAACAGCTCAGTAAAATCATTATTTAAAAACACAATTATTGAACACACAGTTATCAAATGTGTAGTTGGAAGGAATCTGTTGACTCAGCATCCACATGGTCAGCAACTGACAGTTGAATTCTCACTAACTGCTTCAACTAATATCCAGGAAAGCTGACTCGATATGTTCTGTGTTCAAATTTGAAAGCTCTCTTCCTTAAAGCGTAGCTTTATTGTATGTCTATACAAGGTACAATGTTCATTCAAATTACATTTTTTTTCCCAACATTATCATGTCTATATTTGTTTTCATTTTATATATAACTAACTCGTTGGCTCTATCGAACTCGTAGGTTCATGACCTCGCGGACATAAGCTCTCCATGCATCCCTATCCTGAGCTAATATTTTCCAATCATCCCCTGTATAATCACTTCCCTCAAATAATAATAATAATAATAATAATAATAATAATAATAATAATAATAATAATAATAATAATAATAATAATAATAATATTATTATTAATAATAATGATGATGATAATAATAATAATAATAATAATAATAATAATAACAATATCTTTATTTTACCTGACAGAGTTAAGGCCTTAAGGCCTTGTCTGCCACAGGTTTTAATGGATAGTGTTATTCTCCTACCTCATTATTGGTCTACCAAATGGGTGTTTTTCTTCTGGTTTTCCTACCAGACTTAACAGTTCTTATAATATCTAGCTATCGGCCGCGGTGGACTAGTGGTTAGGCTCCTTGCCTCTGGTCCCGAGGGTCGCGGGTCCGGCCGGGGTCGATGGATTTTTTAGGACGGAAAAATCCAAGGAGCAAGTCCTCCGGGAGGGACTTTAAGCCGTGGGTCCCGAGTCTGAAGACTTTCAGGCTCGTAAAAAATCCTTAAGCCTGAATAAATGAATAAAAAGGCCTCTAAGCAAAATTTACCGAATTTTCCCGTCCTAGTACTAGCTTGGTTTCCTAGATGTCAGTATGAGGCGGAACGCTGACCACGGACCACTCAAAATGACATCTATACGAAAACAAGTGTAACTAAAATTAGTATGGTTCAAATGCTTCCCTGTAGGGGGAGAGCGCCTAAATCTCTGTAAAGGGAAAACATGGGCTTACAACAACAATAATATCTGGCTTCCTATAGCCTACATATCATAGAGCTCACTATTATGCAGTTGTCTCCATTCACCTGTTTGTTCATGTCTTGTTGGCCAAACATTTTTCCTAATAACTTTATTCTCAAATACTCGTAATCTTCTTTTTTCCTTTAAGTAAGAGTCTATGTTTCGCATCCATATAATATAACGGGGAGAATGACTGTGGTAAATTTAGTCATACATTTATTTACAAATCACAGACATACATAGATCATATTTTGTTTAGTTCTGGTTTCTGTAGCCACATTTGAGGGGTCTATGTTGTATGGTGCGGTAAGAGGGAAGGGCGAGTCGTAAGTATTGCAGCAACTACACTCAGTTTTGAAAACATAATAGTTACTACACTTTGAATTATTTATCTAATAGTTCTGTGTTAGTTAAAACTTATGTTTTCTGATATGTTTGGAGTGTTCATTATACTCGTAGAATAGTGTTGCTTTTATAACAATTTATTTTATCATTATTAATAAGAACATGTTTTTTGCATGGCTACTACTTCCATCCCCCTCCTGTCACATACCTTAGAATTCACCAAGACGGCTACAGTTACAAGAACTGGACTATAAGTATTGTTTTTAATCGATATTGCGAGATAAATACATTTTGAATATATCCGTGCTATTATGAGCACTCGTTGCGCTTCTATTCTCTCCTACAGTCATGAATCTGTTTCTATTATCAAGAAATAATTTAAACTGAGCAACAAAAAATAAACTTTTTTTGTCTCAGAAAGAAAAATATGTGATTCTGATAGTACTTTTCCCCCGGAATTCAAATATGATATCGGTTTTTCTCCATCACGCAAGGTTTCCGAGAGATAGATATTTTTAATTTCAAACTCTTTAACATTCGTAACTACACAATATTCGAACATTCGGACTCACCTAGAAATTAAAAAATGACGATTTCTGCTATATTTCGCCTGTGGAGCATCCCTCTTGATGGTCCAACAATAATCGGCCAGCATATTAGGATTCCATTTGCCTTGATATCTCTTTTCCACAGCTGAAATCTCCTGATGAAAGTGTTCCCCGTTTTATTTTTCAATGGACAAATGGACGAAAAAAAGGTTATTAAAAGAACAATTATTTAAATCCATAAATTGAAATTGAAATAAAAAAAACTGTGGGTGATGGAGAATTCCGAATACCCCGATAAAAACCTCACCCAGGAAAACTGACCCGACCGGGGATCGAACCCGGGCCCGCTGCGTGACAAGGCAGCACGCTACCTCGAGACCACAGCGGTGTACACTTTAATATGTATTGATACTTTAATTCTGCAATACAAATCTGGAAGAAGGAAAACTGACATTTATTTGGCCAATTTGCGACTCATTAAATTCAGCCAGCGTGTCCATTAGGTTAGAAATTATTCATTAACTTATTTCCGTGATTTAATCAATTTAGATAATTAAATTCTGGAGAAGTAGAATTCGGACTTTAGTTCTGTGTGACACACAGAGCGTTTGAATATTTTAAACTACAGTACAAACATACAAGCGGGCTGCGAGTGTTAAATTAAACAAGAGAATGCACCATGTTTGCGGTCTATGCAACCTACCCTCTACGTTGAATAAAAAAAAAAAGCTTACAACGCCGTCTTGCTTGATATTCGTTACAATCCAGTTCGCTTTAATGATACTTGAATTAGATTAACGTTATTTTAATTTACCATCCTCGCTAGTTTCATGTTTATACGTGAAATGTTTAACAATGTTCGTTTAATTTAATTTCTCCATGAAATGGAAGAATGGATGACCCATAATTTAACAAACCTAAATAAGGCAAACCTAGATGAAATAGAGAAAGTCAATGCACACTTTTTAAAGACAGCAATAACGTATCAAAATACACGCCTTTATGCCTAACATACATATTGACAAAGGAACCATTCTTCATAGAAGAGCTCCATCTGGATCTTCTCGTACCGGCAACAGATGCCTACAAAGAACTGCTGAGGGAACTCAACGAGAAGAGAGAACAGATATGGCCTGAGTTCTACGCAACGGTTGCGATGGTCTACAGGGAATAGACAGCAGCCAGATACGACCTCAGACACACCGTGACAAGAGTCGCGGTCCATGGTTTCCACCACAGGATATGCGCCTGACTGAAGCGCCATAACCCAGAAGAAAAGTGCAAGTGCTATGTGGGTCGCACTGCAACCGATATCACCAGTTACAGTGTAAAAACATAGGAACCTCGATAACAGACTTCTGTAAGACATGAAAACAATTCTTTCTACATGGCCATTGGCTGCAATAATATCCATTATTATAATTTAACAAACGGTAAAGATATTGAACTATGCCCTCTATGCTGATCTGTGCATCCTAAAATGTGTTCTGTAAGTTCTCTGAAAAGCTCCAACCCGTTTTCTAATCTCCTACTTATTACCTCATTCCCTACTAATGCTTACGTCGTCGCCTACGTTATCGACTACAACAATGCTTACACGAGTATCAATCCGCTGTAGTTCACATTTGTTTTTGTTTGGGTAAAAGAGCCTAGTTGCTTTTTTCACCGTCTACGTTAGCTATGATCAGAAGAGATGTTTTCTTTGGAATGAATGAACATCTGTACATGCATGAGTGTGTATTCTTGTTTATTTAATTACAATTTGTTTTTATGTATTTGTTCAGGGCTGCTCGAGACTTTATGTTTGTTAATCATTAATGTTTCCTTTATCATAAGTAATTTCACGAGTGATTTCCAAATTATCGATAAATTCGTGAATTTATCTAGAGAATTTGGAAATCAAGAGTGGCATTTATTAGGACTATTTAACGAATAAAATTAAGCTGTTTACTCACAAATCATTATTTAAATATAGTTCTTTTAAAATATTTATATATTTAACGTAAACGGCGATGTTTGAAAAAAAAAGAGAAACGATTGGTACACTTTATCTATTTCTTTTGTTTGTCACTGCAACCAGGTCATATTATTTACTGTGAAAGGAACGCAATATTGTAAGAATGCACTCTAGTGGAGAAAAAATGAAACACATCAAACTGTATATTAATTCATTTCTGATGTCCTACGACAATTATATTTTTCTGGAATGTTATTACCTGGGAAAAATACATTTAAGAAATTGCAAACAGTGGTTGATTTTTTTGGTGGTATAATAAATTGCTGCAAATGTTTTCATATTAACTCCCGCATGCGCTACGTGTTGACATTCATGCAATATATACAATCTGGTAGCCGTATTTCTTGGGGAGTCAGTCACTGCAAAATAATGCTATGACCTATTCAGAATGTTAATAAGGAGGTGCTTTCTTAATTATGATAAACTTTAGTTGGTAAATTCTAGGCGAAACACCACTGTGATTGGTTGTAAAAAAAATCATTGAAATGTGATTGGTCATTGACTCCCATTTGGGGCATGAGTTAAATAGTCACCGCAAACTTATTGTAAATATGTTTATACTTTATATACCCGCCATAGCTTGTCCCAAGCAAGGTTGATAAAGGGTGAGGAGGAGGAGTAACACCTCGTAAAAAAACCTTGGTTCAGCTTGCCCAGCTGATAGTACCTTGTGAGAGCCCCTTGCCAGGGTTACGGTGAAGACCTCAACGGCAGATACAGCGGAGAAGGAGTTCTTCGGTACGGTGTAACTGGCGGAAGAGACAACTAAAATGTAGGAGTAGGTAGAAGACTGGCCGAAACACCATGAGAAAATTTCTTCCCCCTTGGAGACTCGAACCAGCGCAAGTCCCGTAGCTCTGCATCAAGGCCTCCTACCTTAACCACTCGGCTACGGCGCGGGAGTTAAGTTGTGTAATATACATGTAATATTGCTAGATCCCACACAAAAATTATGAAGACACTTTTTGTATGTTATATTATATAAAAATTCTTTTGATTGGATATAAATACTTGTTAAATTAATTTTTATCACTATACTATGTTGCATTCTTAACTTTTAGAACATATAAATCCGCTCCCTATCATCACCCATCATATCATTGGGGCAGCGTAACCCCGCCTTCCAGGCGCCCCAACCTCAGAAGTGGGCTACAATACGCCAACGCCAGGAGAGAATATCAGAAATGTCAATGACAAACATGTGATATTGAACAAAAAAATAGTTCTTGTCGATTCCTTCCTAATTCAAGGTCAAAATTCAATGCCTCTTGTTGCGAAATAGTAAGCGTGTAGAGGGTTGCAAAATTTCGGTTGGACATCCTTGTTCGGAAATAGGATATTGCGATACAAGTGAGGTAAGCACTTGTTACTGATCGAGAAAAAGTTTGAAAAAACGAGGCGCTTGCGCCGAGTTTTTTCAATTTTCGAGATCTGTTACGTGCTTACCTCATGTGTATTGCATACTATTTTTTGCTCGATGTGACTAATTTTTATTAAATATAGTGATAAATGAATTAAAATATTGGTTGGTGGATGTAAATGACTTTTATGAGAAAGAAACATTTGGTGATCGTAGCTTTTCATTTGTTTTATTATAAGCAAGGATTGTTGGCTGTGGAGACATTTTTATATGTAGTACCGTGATTAGAATCTGTTTGATAATTTTATTATGGAAGGAGTCGTGGTAGATGATAGAGAAATTGAAAAAGCCTGGAGAGTGGAATGTTTTGCATTAATTCCGGAAAAGTCTAAAGAAAGGTACGAGTTAGTGCACAGAACATTCAAGAAATGTTTTATTTTACTTACCGAACGTGTGCTTTTTGAGTTTATATCAGCATTGCGATTTCTTTTGTTTGCATAGCAACCAGGTTAGATGTGGGAACGTTGACTTACTTCCAGTAACAACAATATTGGTAAGTATAAGAAATTAGTCACATCGACCAAAAACCTAGTTAAGAATTCGAAAGTTCTTTTCTCGCTGTTCTCCATTAAACGCTATTGAAGCCATCTAGACAATTCCTCGATATCGGTTACTTTCCCCTATATAATTCAAATACTGTGTCAGATTGAAGATTAATTCTATTTGCAACCCAGACGCTGTTCATCCCAGACTTTAAAAATAACTCTTCAAGATAGCGGTAATTTTTCTTCTCCATGAGAGTGTACTTACTCAAATATTTCATATTATCTCTGGAGTGCACGTTATAACATTTCATCATGTCTGCCAGAAATGCCTTATTTATATAAAGAAATAAGAAAATTACTTTTGTTTGCAAAGATGTTAAGAAGAAGTTAAAGTTGAAATATTTTCCTTCGTTTTAAACAATCTATCTTGCCATTCTGTTTACTTTGCACTTGGAAATGTGGATCATGGATTTCTATAGATTTGTTTTGAAAGGTTAACTTTTTCAATCACGATATCTTTCAAATCTACCTCTGATTCTGCAGAATCTCCTTTACAAAGACATATGGACGACACTTTAGACAGTAAAATTTAAATGAGATAAATCTGTGGACTTAATCATTTTTCTCAGAGCTTTGCAAACACATCATTTCAGAGAATAATTATTTCCCACGACTGTCTTCATCTTTTAATATGTCTTATGTCATTATGCATTAGAGGGACTCTTGTCTCAACTTCTCTAATAAAAGTTAAACTGAAAATATATAAACTATTATTCTCCCAGTTATATTATATGGATGCGAAACATGGACTGTTTAAGGGAAGAGAAAGGATTACGAGTATTTGAGAATAAAGCTCTTAGAAAAAATGTTGGACCAAAGAGAGATGGACAGGAGAATGGAGAAGACTCGATAAGAGTAAGTTACTTTGATCTTAATGGGAAACCAGATATAACACTGAGCAAAAAAAAAAAAAAAATTTTTTTGTATCAGAAAGAAAAATATGTGATTCTGATAGTATTTTTTTCTCTTGAATTCAAATGTGATATTGGTTTTCCTCCATCACGCAAGGTTTTTGAGAGACAGGAATTTATAATTTCAAACACTTTAATATTTTCTACATTCATAATGGATAAATCAGCTGTAGCAGAACATGCCATTATGAATGGACACCAGATTCTATTCGACGATACAGAAGTTTTAGCCACAACTTCCTATTATTTCCCTAGATTATACCGAGAGGCTATAGAAATATACAAGCATAAGGGAAATATCAACAGAAAAGAGGAAGGTATCAAACTGGCTAAGGCCTGGTATCATACACTAGAAAATAAATGCATTAACACTAGGGACAACAAGGAGACGACCATTAGCCAATCAGCAAGAGCCACGCCCACTCACCCTGCACCCACCACTAATACAACGTCCGCAGCGCTCACTCTAAGTAGATCTTCCGACCAGGAAACACGCCTAGAAGCACTCGCCACTGAAGATGCCCTCCGCAGTTGAGGGCAAAACGTCTGGTATCAACACCAACTATGGACCACGGCCACATAACCCGGAATCACTCAACATTATGATTACCGGCCGTGAAAGCCTGCATTCAACTATATGTATCTCATCTTCAAAGCTCCCGCACATTGGACATATTCGCATATCGTAATCGTCGCTAATTTTTAGAAATTTCCATGCCCCTAACCTGAACCAAGCAAGCCCTGATCTCTCTTTAAAACTTAGATTGAGTATATAAGCTTATTTTCCCCAAACGTGTTTTAGGTCTCTTTGTAAAAATGGTGAGCGTTTTCCCGTACATTCGGCCAAAATATTTTGTTGGTTTATATCTGCCTACCTCCTCCTTACTTTTTTTCCCCCACACATTCTTGCGATTTTCAGTCCCTTTTTCCCATACCCAACACATCCCAATCTTATGGAGTTCTCTCCTAACCTCTTCTGCTCAGAATTTCGCATCTATATTTTTAATTTGGTGGTCGTAAGAAAGTGCTCTGAACATTGTTTGTTCACCTTGTGTATTACCAGCAACCAATATTTGAGTACACGAATTTTGCAGTTTATGTCGTCCTGGAATGACCCATATTCATATAAAATTCCCAATCAATAAATATATAGTATATTATTGAATTCTCTACCTTTTTTGTTAATTGAGTCAATGTAAAAACATTTTTTTTAGGGTAACAGAGTGGAACCCTTGAAAGAGGTAGTCCACTCCAGGGAGTAGGCGCCCCTGCCCTTTTTTGAGCTCCAGGTCGCACTCGCCCATTCGGTAGTACCTGGGTAGGGCCCCGTCCACAGGGTACGTGGGGAGAAGAGAAGTCCCCAAAGCCGTAGTGAAGGCAACTTCTCTAGGAGACGTACACTCCGAAATTGCAGTTCCCTGCCCTCCAGAAAGTGGGGCTTGGCTAGAGGCTGGTAACCTAAACTAGTAAAAAATAACTTACTCATAAACTTCAGCAGAAAAAAAACGGATGGGCTGAAGTCGGAACGGGTCAGCAGACCTAATCCATGAATGCAGGTGATGATGATGATGATGTAAAAACATCTGGACAAGATCTTTTTTTTCAGTATTAATATGTAATTAACATTTTTACTCATATAAGAAAAAACAAAATTACAACTTTCCAAATAAGTTTTGGACTCACATAAAGAATCCTAAATTTGGAGCGCAAGAACAACTTTTCTCTTCAAATTTGATATTATTTTGCCGTCAAAAAATCCATTTATCACAAACACAAATTTGTATTTATGAATTCCTCTTCTGGAAGATAGATGTCACTACAGAGCAAATCGACATTTATGCATTTTAGCCTGTAACCTTGGACTGACATAGCACAATACTCACTGCTAAAATATTGCAACCCCATAACCTTTTACATTACAGAATACTTTAAAACGCTTGACAGATAATCGCCATATTCATATGAACTCAACATTGAAACAACACATGTAGTGAAACCAACAACAAGAACATGGTAGTTATTTTTGGATATTTAACATCTTTTAAAAGAGATTTCGGTTTCTATTTGCTCTAACCTCGACTTCATCATTACCCAGTGTAAAGTACATACGTTAATTGGTGTTTCTCGTATCATTTATATTATTATTATTATTGTTATTATTATTATTATTATTATTATTATTATTATTATTATTATTATTATTACTATCGTATCATTATTGTTGTTACCCTATAAAATGTTGTTTGTACATGAAATTTACATTGCTACATTTAATGTATCTTTAACTGTTTATAATTAGTATAGTGTATATCTATATTTGTCAAATATTTATTTGTATTTGTGCTGGTTGAGTGGAAGAGAAGGCCTTATGGCCTCAACTCTGCCAGAATAAATAAAACATATTATTATTATTTTATTATTATTATTATTATTATTATTATTATTATTATTATTATTATTATTATTATTATCATTATTAGTTCAAGAAAAAACAGTCGTGTACATAAATATGTAGTAAATATAGTCAAAATATGTAACATTACATGTTTATTATGAATAATCAAAATTTATGTTTTAATAAATAATAGTTTAAAAAAACTAAAACAACACGCTTTATTAGAAAACCGAAATAAAAAATGAAAAATAATTTTAATTTCCAACGCGCTTGGGATAAAATTAAAGTGGTCAACAAAAAAATCATCTCCAACACATCTAGAATAAAACTAGAGTTATCTACAATATAAATATATATATATAATTTGGCATTAAAAGCGTGGGTGCTTTTTATGGTTTTTACGTTTTCTTCTTAGAGACTTTACTTTTACCAATATCTGTTTATTATCAAATATATTAATTGATGGTAACATTATATAATGGAAATGGACAGCTAATGACAAATGAGGGAAATTTTGAGGAAGTGGCTGAATTCAAATACCTAGGAACAACAATCACAAATAGGAATGAGATGCACAAAGAAATTAAACATAGGCTCAATTCTGGAAATGCGTGCTATTATGCATTGCAGAGACTCTTGATATCCCAACTCCTTTCAAAAAACGTTAAACTGAAAATATATAAAACTATTATTCTACCAGTTATATTATATGGATGCGAAACATGGACTCTTACTTTAAGAGAGGAAAGGAGATTAAAATGGGGCACGCCGTAGCGTAGTGGTTAAAGCACTGCGCTACAAGCCGGAAGGTCGAGGGTTCGAGTCCCGGTGGGGTCAGGATTTTTAAACTGACCCAAACCTTCTGGCGGCACTATGGCCCTGGGGTCGACTCAGCCTCTAACTGAAATGAGTACCAGACGCTTGTTCTGGGGTAAAGGCGGCCGTCACGCAGGGCTGACAACCCGGCTGACATCAAGTGCCGATTGTCAAGAAAAAGTGGGAGCCTTAACCTCCTACTACCCCAAGGGCCTCCTGAGGCCTGTAGTGGGATCACTTTACCTTTACCTTTAAGGAGATTACGAGTATTTGAGAATAAAGTACTTAGGAAAATTTTTGGACCAAAGAGAGATGAAGAGAGAGGTGAATGGAGAAGACTACTTAACAATGAACTACATGGTCTTTATAGGAAGCCAGATATAATAAGAACAGTTAAGTCTCGTAGACTGCGATGGGCAGGACATGTGGCACGCATGGGGAATGAAAGACTTGCATGGAAGCTTCTTGTAGGAAAGCCAGAGGGAAGACGCACAGTTGGTAGACCAAGAATGAGGTGGGAGAATAACATTAACTATGATTTGAGGGAAGTAGATTCTACAGGGAATGATTGGAAAGCATTGGTTCAGGATAGGGATGTATGGAGAGCGTATGTCCGTGCGGCCATGAACCTACGGGTTCGATAGTGCCAGTGAGTAAGTAAGTAAGTAAGTAACATTATTTTTTTTATGTTGTTACGTATTTTACTATTATTCATTGTTTTGAAAACACCATCGTGCAAAAACTGATGTACAACGAACGTTTCTGAAGTGTTTTACAGTATCTCGGGATTTAAAACCTGGCTATCGCTCGGTTTTTTAAACATTTTCCTCGATTCTGTAAAAACCACGTCCCAACCTAGCAACATAATATACTGTAATAACGTAGCTAAATGTAACAATAATAACGCTGTGAAATTGAAGAACAAACTTACTCCTTTCCTTTTATCGTGCGAAGGAAATTAATTTCCCAGACAGACAATGAGAATAGTAGGTGGGTCGTAGGTTTATCAGCTCTGCTTTTCTCTTGATTAGAAATCATCTTGGCAGACAAGTCTTGTGAGACAAAAGGATTGACAGAGTTGTTTCCTGTAAGCGTCAGCTGTCTGCTACTAAAATGAAACTGCATCACAAAGAAATGGAAAGAAAAGAGAACTGAAAATGGAGAACTTTATCTTTGTATTGTGTGGATGAGTAAATTGGATTCAGTACTAAATATTTCAGTATTGGTTTGTTTATATCCGCACACACTCGATAGAAAATGTAATATTCTCTACAATGCAGGAGATTCTTTGTTTTTTATCCCTGTTCTATTTCTTATTTCAGCAGCTTTTGAAAACAAAATAATCCAAAGTTATTATACAAAGTGATGAATGTATTTTCATTACCAGTTAAGCACACATGGCAATTGAATCCAACATGCCTTTTATTCTATTATGCTATAATTTATCTACGATGAAGATCGCCACAGCACATAGTGTTGTGTTAGCTCCCCTTGATTTTGAATGCACATAGTTTTTCTACAGCGTTGATCGCTGGGTAAATAGTTTTTTTTTAGGATCCACATGGAATATACCTTATAATGGGTGTCCCTATAAGAACCCCGGATTTAATAATGCACAAAATAAACTATATTTGAAAGAAAGGACATCTAGGGGATATGTGGATGGCGACCACAAGGTGCCCAAGCTGAGCAAAACATTTCTTCCACTTACTTGTGTTTTGCACTCTTTTAACTTTACTATCGAACCTCTCTTGGTTAACTCTTGTTTTTTTCGAACCCGACGCTATTAGGGCATCCGAGTGCTAGGGAGTCTTTCCTTTCTTCCATTTCTTCTTTCCTTTATTTTATTTTCTTCTCCAGAAAAGCCTGACCAGAGGCTATAAGATGGCAGCCCCATCACTGGTCTTGCCTTCCTTTGGCCGGCAACCAATCGAAGGGACTATTATTATGCTTTCAAGTCTTATACGAGAATAGTACCAACTAAATTGGAAACACCATCTTGAAAGAATGAGTTCAAATCGGATCCCCAAAGCTGTTTATAATTATATACCAAGAGGACGAAGATCACTGGGCCGTCCTATGAAACGATGGAGGGAAAATTTTCTATAGGATCGTAACAGGCCTTGGCCTAATACTTGGAAGGAAGAAGAAGGACATATATAATATTTAATTTTAGGAAGTTATATTTTGAGGTTATTTTAATTATATTATTTTTGGTCTGGACATCTTACCTCAATATTAATGTTGATTTGTTCTTGGACATGTTTCAAAACAATTCTGTTTTATCGTCAGCTTTCCCAGACTGGTTTTATTTATGTTGCACCACCTGGATGTCGATGTCAGCTCCATCCTGTGGTTGGCCAAAGCACCTCCAAACAAGGTCACCCTCCATTGGAATATCAAAAGAGCTGACTATTTGGGAAAAAAATTATATTCAGAAGAACAGAAACAGAGTTCAAGAATATATCAAATTGAATGCATGGGTTGTGAAAAGATATATATAGGGAAAACAAAAAGAAACTTAGATATTAGAACCAAAGAACACATAAGAAATATTAAAAATGGAGAAATTGAAAAATCTGCAGTTGCTGATCATGTTTGGTCTGAAAAACATAATATAAATTCAGACACTAAATTATTAAAACAGTTAGAAAATACAAAAGAGCTGACTATTTGGGAAAAAATTTATATTCAGAAGAACAGAAACAGAGTTATGAATTTTGATATTCTGATGGAGGGTGACCTTGTTTGGAGGTTCTTTGGCCAACCACAGGATGGAGCTGACATCGACATCCAGATGGTGCAACATAAATAAAACCAGTCTGGGAAAGCTGACGATAAAACAGAATTGTTTTGAAACGTGTGCAAGAACAAATCAACATTAATATTGAGGTAAGATGTCCAGACCAAAAATAATATATATAAGGACATATATATTTATACATGAGCACAAAGGGTATACGTTCCTCACTTCGTGAGTCGTGAATTTATCGGTAATTTGGAAATCACTCGTGGCATTACTTATGAAAATACTGACAACGTTTCAAAACAATAGACAATCCACTTATTAATCCGTGTATATGTAGTTACTTTCAGAAGGCAAGGAATATTGAATGAAGCTATGATTTGTGATGGAACTGCGCTATCAGAGAGGAGAAGTTATTAGAGCGGAGTTTACATTTAATCAGACTTTCTAGTGCTTCAATCTAGAGAGCAGAGACGTCCTGTCTTCCTATTACAAAATAGAGTAACGTTTATACTGCACAATGCATATTAGGATTCACCAGATGTCTCTATTTCATTCGTCTATTCGAATGTATAGCATAATGCAATTAAAATACTGGGTGAGGCAATGAAACGGCACGATTTGGACTCCGGCTGACGGGCGCAGTGGGGGGTTATGGGAGTGGGGGAAACGACCTTGAGCATCTAGACAAGTGGAAATTTCAGTAGCCATGGAGCGTTGGTCAAGCGTGCAACGTGCGTTTGCTGTAAAAGCATATTATAAAAACATGGATAGTGTGGTTGGTGCCCAACGTGCTTTCCGTCTTAAGTTTAATCTACCGCCACGGGCTCCCGTGCCATCGAGGAAAGCTATCCTCCTGTGGGTGAAAAACTTTGAAGCCACTGCAAGCACGACGAAGAAAATTGGTGGTAGTGAAAAAACAATCAGGGCCCCAGAGAACATTGATCGTGTGCGCGATGCATTAACACGAAGTCCGCGAAAATCAGCAAGGCGGCACAGCGCTCAACTTGGTCTCAGCAATCGATCAGTGAGACGGATTTTGAAGAATGACCTACACTATCACCCATACAAAATGCAGATAGTGCAAGCCCTACAACCTAACGATTACAATCATCGCATACGCTTCCAGGACGGCTAATCAGCAAGAATGGTGTTATCCCTTGGCCTCCCCGTTCGCCAGATTTGACCGCCCCAGACTTCTTTCTTTGGGGCTATCTTAAATGCAAAGTCTTCGAGGAAAATGCACCAAGAACAAAAGAAGATCTGAAGGAGAGAATCCGGCAGGAAATTAACAACATTCCTTTGCAGATGCTACAGAACGCCATGGGTGGATTTCATCTTAGACTCCAACAATGTGTGCAAAACCAAGGACGTCACCTTACTGGCACCATATTCAAAAAATGATTGTTTTTTAAGGTAAAACATTAATTTCCACTCATGTACTTAAGATTCATGTTCAAATAATTATACTCTTTTTGTAAATATATTATTGGTGATTTTTCAAAATCGTGCCGTTTCATTGCCTCATTGTACAAACACATTGACGCTGATTTAGCACATAGCTTTTAAATCAACTTTACATCCACATACCTTACTTACTTACTTACTTACTCACTGACACTATCGAACCCGTAGGTTCATGGCCGCATGGACATAAGCTCTCCATACATCCCTATCCTGAGCTAATGCTTTCAAATCATTCCCTGTATAATCTACTTCCCTCAAATCATAGTTAATGTTATTCTCTCACCTCATTCTTGGTCTACCAACTGGGCGTTTTCCCTCTAGCTTTCCTACAAGAAGCTTCCATGCAAGTCTTTCATTCCCCATACGTGCAACATGTCCTGCCCATCGCAGTCTACGAGACTTAACTGTTCTTATTATATCTGGCTTCCTATAAAGACCATGTAGTTCATTGTTATGTAGTCTTCTCCATTCACCTGTCTGTTCATCCATCTTTGGTCCAAAAATTTTCCTAAGTACTTTATTCTCAAATACTTGTAATCTCCTTTCCTCTCTTAAAGTAAGAGTCCATGTTTCGCACCCATATAATATAACTGGTAGAATAATAGTTTTATATATTTTCAGTTTAACGTTTTTTGAAAGGAGTTGGGACATCAAGAGTCTCTGCAATGCATAATAGCACGCATTTCCAGAATTGAGCCTATGTTTAATTTCTTTGTGCATCTCATTCCTATTTGTGAACATTGCTCCTAGGTATTTGAATTCAGCCACTTCCTCAAAATTTCCCTCATTTGTCATTAGCTGTCCATTTCCATTATATAATGAATTTCTACGTGTGACCATATATTTAGTTTTATTGATATTTACTTCCAGTCCTAAGTTCTTAGTGTTACTCAATAGTGTGTGCATATTGTCCTTTAGTATCTCCTCGCTATCGGCCAACAATACTACATCATCAGCATAAACTAACAGCTTATTAATACCATTGAGTTGTAATCCTTCCTCATTCTCTAAAGACTTAATGGCATGCTCTAGTACAAAATTAAATAGTAGAGGAGATAGTGCATCTCCTTGCTTCAACCCATTCTGGATTTCAAAAGTATCCGAAAACTGTTTGCCTACACGCACCCTACTCTTTGTGCCATTTAGACACATTCGTATAAGTCTAACTAACTTTTTAGGAATTCCGAACTCCAGCAGGATACTATATAACTTCTCCCTCTTAATTGAATCATATGCTTTTTTGAAGTCTACATACAGTTGATGTACAGTACCATTATATTCCCATTTCTTTTCTAAAATCTGTCTTATACTAAAAATCTGATCAGTTGTAGACCTGTTTCTTCTAAATGCACATTGAAGGTCTCCTAGAATGTCATCAATATAGGGAGTAAGTCTGCTTACTAATATATTTGTTAGAATTTTGTACGAAGTTGAAAGTAATGAGATGCCCCTGTAGTTCCACATACCTTACTATTCCAAATTCTGCACACATATTTACCAAGTTACTTAACAACACGTTTTCAAAATTTATCGCCTCATCACAATTTAGGAACAAGATCACAAGACTCCTCTTTACTTTTGATACAACAACGCAGGACCTGTCTATACTCTGAATCTTACACAATATCTATGGCTAGAGCATGGAACTCACTTCCCAGTCATGTCAGGGACTGTCAATCGCTATCATTATTTAAATACAAATTAACTGATATCTTAAGTTCGACACAATGAAAACATTAACTGCATAACAACTATATAGAGCATTCCATTAATAATCATCTAGGGAGCTACTTACTTTATTTTATATCATTTAAATTTTATTATATTCTATGTTTTGTTAGTATTAGATCACATCATCATTGTATTTTGTTTAGTCTGTATTTTAATATCTTAAAATTGTAATATGTACGTAATTTTTGTATAAGTTTACTATTCGCTGGTTGAGTGGAAGAGAAGGCCTTATGGCCTTAACTCTGCCAGCTAAAATGAAGCATTATTATTATTATTATTATTATTATTATTATTATTATTATTATTATTATTATTATTATTATTTTTATTATTATTATTATTATGCCCTTTCAGGCTCAACAGTTTATTACCTTTCCCTTCATTTTCCATAGTAGAGTAAAACCTGTCTGTGAAGAAACATGACAGTTCCTTAAATATATTTCCGTCTTGGCAATTTTCCTTCTTATAAAGGGTTCCCAAATTACAGGCTTCAATTTTCTCACGCAGTGTAAGGATTTTACATGCACACTTTTAATTGTGAATTATATTTTAGAATGGCGAAATAAAGAAATAAGGGAAATTATGGGTGTACAAGAGGAGCCGGACATCATAGACATTATAGAAAAGAAAATATTGCAGTGGTATGGCCATGTCAAAAGAATGCCAGAGCAAAGATTGCCAAACATTGTTATGGAATGGATCCCAATGGAAAGGAGGGAGAGAGGAAGACCGAAGAAAACTTGGATAGAAGGGGTACAAGCAGCTATGATTATCAGAGGAATGGAGGAAGATCAATGGATGGGCAGAGAGGAATGGCGTTTGGTTTCCGGAAGACGGCGCAGCTGCCATGATGCCGGATGATGATGATGATTTTAGAATATTTTTTTAACCTTTTCTGTGTGTGAAGGGGCTTTAGGCTTATCAATTTTGGTTTCTATAATTCGAAGATATGGAAATCATTTTTTTAAATTCTTATAGTATATTACAACGTTAACAGTAATTTTTCCTTTAATTTTTTAAATCCCTTTTGTCTGAAATACAGACATAATAGTGAATGTAACACAGCTCAGTTTGCACGGCAATACAAAACAACTTTATTACACAAAAGCGAGAAGGAACTCAACTACAGGAAGACTGAAGAGTGTCCCCAACTCCCTCGCAGGTAACGTAAGCAGGCAAGGAAAAACGGGGGATTGCCTGCTATCTCACATAAGCAAGGATTTCCCCGCAATACAATGGCAACATCCGATTGAGGGTCTTTCCACTTTTCAGCGGTTGCCCTTTTACCAGCCGGCTGCTGGCCCTTCACATCCACATGTGTCAATCACAGAGGTAGATGATCAACAGCCAGTTTAGGGGTGACATGTGGTTAGCATGTCGAGTCCCCCAGACGTTATAGCTGGTTCCTCAACCTGGAGCCGCTACTTATTGTAGCTACCCAATTGCCTCACGATGCTGGGTGGGGACCGGTCCCATACTGGCCGAAATACCATGAGAAAATTTCTTCCGCCATGGAGACTCGAACCAGCGCAAGTCCCGTAGCTCTGCGCCAAGGC
Organism: Diploptera punctata; assembly: GCA_030220185.1. Taxonomy (NCBI): domain Eukaryota; kingdom Metazoa; phylum Arthropoda; class Insecta; order Blattodea; family Blaberidae; genus Diploptera; species Diploptera punctata. The sequence continues at coordinate 300,637 of JASPKZ010007593.1, forward strand.
TTCCTACCTTAACCACTCGGCTACGGCGCGGGACTCAATGGCAACATAAGAAGGTAAAATTATATAATGCAGATAGCGTCATATGCAGAATTTTCACGTGTGGTCATTAATACTGTAATTAGAACGTGCTTAAGAATAATTTTCCGTCTTACTGTGGTAAAAATTAACTATTGGTACTTTAAAAATCACTCTGTTCCCGCGTTATGAAGGTTTCCAGCTTATACAGGACGATTTTATATATAAAATCGTACCGTTCTGAAGCTTTTTTTTTCTGTCTCTACAGGTTTCCTATAAAGGTTTCGGCTAAGACAGGTTTTACTGTATATTCTTGTAATACTTTTACTATAAATACTTCTTTTCTCTTTACTAACATTCTTCAATATTTTAAACGTATTTCAACGGTACTTACAACACCCTTTTACAATTTTTAGATATTTATTTATTTACATTTCATTTTTATTGTGAACTCACTAGCTATTTTCCCTCCTTTTCCATTATTACCACCATCAACAACCCAATTACACATATTTTTGTTGGATTTAAATAGTTAGAAATTAAAATTTACCTATTGGTAGGTGCCGTCGTCCTCAACTTTGTTCAAATATTGTATATAAAAATAACTGGAGCGCTTTCGGAAGTTATCTTCCATCTTCTGCAGGTTGAGGTTCCGCTATTTGTTTTGCTGTGTACGGTGATGTTTACTCCAACTGTTTTTGTACAGAAACAAGTCAGTTGCTGCTACAAACAGTTGGAGTAAACATCACCGTACACAACAAGTAGCGGAAGCTCAACCTGCAGAAGATGGAAGATAACTTCCGAAAGCGCTCCAGTTAATTTTATATACAATATATTAACAAAGTTGAGGACGACGGCACCTACCAACAGGTACAATTTAATTTTTAACTTTCATCACATGACTTCACCTCAACGGAATTTGATATGAATTTCACTAGTTAGTTAGTGTACACTTTTGTAAATAATATGAATGTAATTTATTTTGTCATGCTAGGAAAGCAAGGGAAGCTGCCACACCTATAATTCCCTAGTAAAGCTGTGAAGAGTAGCATGAAAATGCTATAATTGCAGTGAAAGATCTGCCCTCGGGCAGAATTGCTATGGATGGATGAATGATGTCTACAATACAATTATAATTTACAAAATATTTTTAATTTAATCTAGATTTAACAAATTAAATACAAAATATAGAAGATAGAAAAAAATGAGAAAAAATATTAATGACATATAATAAGTTACACTGAGAAATTGGGACTGGAAGTAAATATAAATAAAACCAAATATATAGTCACACTTAGAAATACATTATATAATGGAAATGGACAGCTAATGACAAATGAGGGAAATTTTGAGGAAGTAGCTAAATTCAAATACCTACGAACAATAATCACAAATAGGAATGAGATGCACAAAGAAATTAAACATAGGCTCAATTCTGGAAATGCGTGTTATTATGCATTGCAGAAACTCTTGATGTCCCAACTCCTTTAAAAACAATTTTAATTTCCAATACGCTTGGGATAAAATAAAGTGGTCAACAAAAAAATCATCTCCAACACATAGAGAATAAAATTAGAGTTATCAACAAAAATAATATAATTATACCATCAAAAGCGTGGGGTGCTCTATATCAATTCAAATATTTGATAACAAACAGATATTGGTAAAAGTAAGCTCTCTAAGAAGAAAATGTAAAAATCATAAAAATCACCCCACGCTTTTGATGATAAAATTATTTTATTTTTGTTGATAACTCTAATTTTATTCTCTATGTGTTGGAGATGATTTTTTTGTTGACCACTTTATTTTATCCCAAGCGTATTGGAAATTAAAATTATTTTTCATTTTTTAGTTTTCTAATAAAGCGCGTTCTCTTAGTTTTTTAAAAACTATTATTTATTTTTAATTTTTTAGTTTTAATATTTTAAAGAATAAGATAAAAATGTAAATATCTTTAAATTCGATACTATTGTAGTATGAGCTAAAAGTAATACTCTTCTATAAAAAAACCCTCCCAGCCGAATTTGAACCAGCGACGTATGGATTACTGAAATTACATACCACTAAGAGTTCACTGCTCTACCAACTGAGCTCTTACAACGATTCATTAAAAACTCGACAAGTCCGCAACCTATTATACCAGTTTTCATTTTTTTGATTTTCGGATGATTCTGGCCAGGATTTTATAAACAAAATATGAAATTATTGTACTGTCACGGGTTCTCTACACCTATACAAAGTTTCAAGTCGATCCAATGTTTCTAAGTGGGTGAAAATCGCGTTGAAAGATTCCGTTACATTGATATAAAAACACGTTTTTTGATTTTCTGATGATTATGACCAGCATTTTAGAAAATAAATATGAAATTATTGTACTGTCACGGGTTCTCGACACGTATACAAAGTTTCAAGTCGATCCAATGTTTCTAAGTGGGTGAAAATCGCGTTAAAAGATTCCGTTACATTGATACAAAAACACGTTCTTTGATTTTCTGATGATTATGACCAGGATTTTAGAAAATAAATATGAAATTATTGTATTGTCACGGGTCCTCTACTAGTATACAAAGTTTCAAGTCAATCCAATGTTTCTAAGTGGGTGAAAATCGCGTTAAAAGATTCCGTTACATTGATACAAAAATATATTTTTTTTAAATTCCCGTTACATAGATAGATAGATAGATACAGGTCAAGCTAATATAAAGCGTGTAATGACATAATTTTAAAACTATCGAAAACTGTAAAAATACAATCTAGAGGGGTAGTCAGCGATTTATAATGCAAAAACGGTTTTTAAAATCAAAAAATTTGAAAATCGAGTTATTTTTTTTCCAGGGCTATATACCCTTCGATTTTTTAATAAAAATGACATAATTTCGAAAATATCGAAAACTGCAAAAATACAATCTAGAGGGCTAGTCAGCGATTTATAATGCAAAAAAAAAACGGTTGAAATAAAAAATTTGAAAATCGAGTTATTTTTTTCCAAGGCTATATAACCTTCGATTTTTTAATAAAAATGCTATAATTTCAAAAATATCAAAAACTGCAAAAATACAAATTAGAGGGCTAGTCAGCGAGTTTAATAATGCAAAAAATCGGTTTAAAATCAAAAATTCGAAAATCGAGTTTATTTTTTTCCAAGGCTATAACCTCCGATTTTTTAATAAAAAATGCTATAATTCAAAACAATATCGAAAACTGCAAAAATACAATCTAGAGGGATAGTCAGCGATTTCGAATACAAAAAATCCGGTTAAAATCAAAAAATTGAAAATCGAGTTATTTTTTTCCAAGGCTATATATATAACCTTCGATTTTTTACTAAAAATGCTATAATTTCAAACATATCGAAAAAACTGCAAAAATACAATCTAGAGGGCTAGTCAGCGATTTCGAATTACAAAAAAATCGGTGTTGGTTATTAAAATCAAAAAATTGAAAATCGAGTTATTTTTTTCCAAGGCTATATAGGCCTATATATAACCTTCGATTTTTTGATAATAAAAATGCTATAAATTCAAAAAAATATTCGAAAACTGCAAGAAATACAATCTAGAGGCATAGTCAGCGATTTTTAATGCAAAAACATCCTGGTTAAATTAAAAATTTGAAAATCGAGTTACTTTTTTCCAAGGCTATAACCTTCGATTTTTTAATAAAAATGCTATAATTTCAAAAATATCGAAAACTGCAAAAATACAATCTAGAGGGCTAGTCAGCGATTTATAATACAAAATATCCGTGTTAAAATAAAAAATTTGAAAATCAAGTTTTTTTTCCTTGGATTTTTTCGCAAAAAAGACATAATTTCAAAAATATCGAAAACTGCAAAAATACAATCTAGAGGGCTAGTCAGCGATTTATAATGCAAAAAATCCGGTTAAAATCAAAAATTTCAAAATCGAGTTATTTTTTTCCAAAGCTATAACCTTCGATTTTTTAATAAAAATGCTATAATTTCAAAAATATCGAAAACTGCAAAAATACAATCTAGAGGGCTAGTCAGCGATTTTTAATGCAAAAAATCCGGTTAAAGTCAAAAATTTGAAAATCGAGTTATTTTTTTCCAAGGCTATCCTTCGATTTTTTAATAAAAATGACATAATTTCCAAAAATATCGAAAACCTGCAAAAATACAATCTAGAGGGCTAGTCAGGCGATTTTAATAATGCAAAAAATCCGGTTTAAAATAAAAATTTGGAAAATCGAGTTATTTTTTCCAAGGCTATAACCTTCGATTTTTTAATAAAAATGCTATAATTTCAAAAATATCGAAAACTGCAAAAATACAATCTAGAGGGCTAGTCAGCGATTTTTAATGCAAAAAATCCGGTTAAAATCAAAAATTTGAAAATCGAGTTTTTTTTTTCCAAGGCTATAACCTTCGATTTTTTAATAAAAATGCTATAATTTCAAAAATATCGAAAACTGAAAAAATACAATCTAGAGGGCCAGTCAGCGATTTTTAATGCAAAAAATCCGGTTAAAATAAAAAATTTGAAAATCGAGTTATTTTTTAATAAAAATGCTATAATTTCAAAAATATCTAAAACTACAAAAATACAATCTAGAGGGCTAGTCAGCGATTTCGAATACAAAAAATCCGGTTAAAATCAAAAATTTGAAAATCGAGTTATTTTTTTCCAAGGCTATATATATATAACCTTCGATTTTTTAATAAAAATGCTATAATTTCAAAAATATCGAAAACTGCAGAAATACAATCTAGAGGGCTAGTCAGTGATTTTTAATGCAAAAAATCCGGGTAAAATCAAAAATTTGAAAATCGAGTTATTTTTTTTCAAGGCTATATATAACCTTCGATTTTTTAATAAAATTGCTATAATTTCAAAAATATCGAAAACTGCAAAAATACAATCTAGAGGGCTAGTCAGCGATTTTTAATGCAAAAAATCCGGTTAAAATAAAAAATTTGAAAATCGAGTTACTTTTTTCCAAGGCTATAACCTTCGATTTTTTTAATAAAAATGCTATAATTTCAAAAATATCGAAAACTGCAAAAATACAATCTAGAGGGCTAGTCAGCGATTTATAATACAAAATATCCGGTTAAAATAAAAAATTTGAAAATCAAGTTTTTTTTCCTTGGATTTTTTCCCAAAAAAGACATAATTTCAAAAATATCGAAAACTGCAAAAATACAATCTAGAGGGCTAGTCAGCGATTTATAATGCAAAAAATCCGGTTAAAATTAAAAATTTCAAAATCGAGTTATTTTTTTCCAAGGCTATAACCTTCGATTTTTTAATAAAAATGCTATAATTTCAAAAATATCGAAAACTGCAAAAATACAATCTAGAGGGCTAGTCAGCGATTTTTAATGCAAAAAATCCGGTTAAAGTCAAAAATTTGAAAATCGAGTTATTTTTTTCCAAGGCTATCCTTCGATTTTTTAATAAAAATGACATAATTTCAAAAATATCGAAAACTGCAAAAATACAATCTAGAGGGCCAGTCAGCGATTTTTAATGCAAAAAATTCGGTTAAAATAAAAAATTTGAAAATCGAGTTATTTTTTCTAAGGCTATAACCTTCGATTTTGTAATAAAAATGCTATAATTTCAAAAGTATCGAAAACTGCAAAAATACAATCTAGAGGGCTAGTCAGCGATTTTTAATGCAAAAAATCCGGTTAAAATAAAAAATTTGAAAATCGAGTTATTTTTTTCCAAGGCTATAACCTTCGATTTTTTAATAAAAATGCTATAATTTCAAAAATATCGAAAACTGCAAAAATACAATCTAGAGGGCTAGTCAGCGATTTTTAATGCAAAAAATCCGGTTAAAATCAAAAATTTGAAAATCGAGTTATTTTTTTCCAAGGCTATAACCTTCGATTTTTTTAATAAAAATGCTATAATTTCAAAAATATCGAAAACTGCAAAAATAAAATCTAGAGGGCTAGTCAGCGATTTTTAATGCAAAAAATCCGGGTAAAATAAAAAATTTGAAAATCGAGTTATTTTTTTCCAAGGCTATATATAACCTTCGATTTTTTAATAAAAATGCTATAATTTTAAAAATATCGAAAACTGCAAAAATACAATCTAGAAGGCTAGTCAGCGATTTATAATACAAAAAATCCGGTTAAAATAAAAAATTTGAAAATGAAGTTTTTTTTCCAAGGCTATAACCCTGGATTTTTTCCCAAAAAAGACATAATTTCAAAAATATCGAAAACTGCAAAAATACAATCTAGAGGGCTAGTCAGCGATTTTTAATGCAAAAAATCCCGTTAAAATAAAAAAATTGAAAATCGAGTTATTTTTTTCCAAGGATATAACCTTCGATTTTTTAATAAAAATGACATAATTTCAAAAATATGGAAAACTGCAAAAATACAATCTAGAGGGCTAGTCAGCGATTTTTAATGCAAAAAATCCTTTTAAAATAAAATATTTGAAAATCGAGTTATTTTTTTCCAAGGCTATAACCTTCGATTTTTTAATAAAAATGACATAATTTCAAAAATATCGAAAATTGCAAAAATACAGTCTAGAGGGCTAGTCAGCGATTTTTAATGCAAAAAATCCGGTTAAAATAAAAAAATTGAAAATCGAGTTATTTTTTTCCAAGGCTATAACCTTCGATTTTTTAATAAAAATGCTATAATTTAAAAAAAATATCAAAAACTGCAAAAATACAATCTAGAGGGCTAGTCAGCGATTTTAAATGCAAAAAATCCGGTTAAAATAAAAAATATGAAAATCGAGTTTTTTTTTCCAAGGCTATAACCTTCGATTTTTTAATAAAAATGCTATAATTTCAAAAATATCGAAAACTGCAAAAATACAATCTAGAAGGCTTGTCAGCGATTTTTAATGCAAAAAATCCCGTTAAAATCAAAAAATTGAAAATCGAGTTAAATTTATCCAAGGCTATATATAACCTTCGATTTTTTAATAAAAATGCTATAACTTCAAAAACATCGAAAACTGCAAAAATACAATCTAGAGGGCTAGTCAGCGATTTTTAATGCAAAAAATCCGGTTAAAATAAAAAATTTGAAAATCGAGTTATTTTTTTCCAAGGCTATATAACCTTCGATTTTTTTAATAATAATGCTATAATTTCAAAAATATCGAAAACTGCAAAAATACAATCTAGAGGGCTAGTCAGCGATTTTTAATGCAAAAAAATCCGGTTAAAATAAAAAATTTGAAAATCGAGTTATTTTTTTCCAAGGCTATATAATAACCTTCGATTTTTTAATAAAAATGCTATAATTTCAAAAATATCGAAAACTGCAAAAATACAATCTAGAGGGCTAGTCAGCGATTTATAATACAAAAAATCCGGTTAAAATAAAAAATTTGAAAATCAGGTTTTTTTTCCAAGGCTATAACCTTGGATTTTTTCCCCAAAAAGGACATAATTTCAAAAATATGGAAAACTGCAAAAATACAATCTAGAGGGCTAGTCAGCGATTTTTAATGCAAAAAATCCGGTTAAAATAAAAAATTTGAAAATCGAGTTATTTTTTTTCAAGGCTATATATAACCTTCGATTTTTTAATAAAAATGACATAATTTCAAAAAATATCGAAAACTGCAAAAATACAATCTAGAGGGCTAGTCAGCGATTTATAATGCAAAAAATCCGGTTAAAATAAAAAATTTGAAAATCGAGTTATTTTTTTCCAAAGCTATAACCTTGGATTTTTAAAAAAAATGACATAATTTCAAAAATATCGAAAACTACAAAAATACAATCTAGAGGGCTAGTGAGCGATTTATAATGCAAAAAATCCGGTTAAAATAAAAAAATTTGAAAATCGAGTTATTTTTTTCCAATAATTAATAAAAATGCTATAATTTCAAAAATATCGAAAACTGCAAAAATACAATCTAGAGGGCTAGTCAGCGATTTATAATGCTAAAAATCCGGTTAAAATAAAAATATTTGAAAATCGAGTTATTTATTTCCAAGGCTATAACCTTCGATTTTTTAATAAAAATGACATAATTTCAAAAATATCGAAAACTGAAAAAATACAATCTAGAGGGCTAGTCAGCGATTTCTAATACAAAAAATCCCGTTAAAATATGAAAAAAATCCGGGTAAAATAAAAAATTTGAAAATCGAGTTATTTTTTTCCAAACCTTGGATTTTTTTTTCCAAAAATGACATAATTTCAAAAATATCGAAAACTGCAAAAATACAATCTAGATGGCTTGTCAGCGATTTATAAAGCAAAAAATCCGGTTGAAATCAAACATTTGAAAATCGAGTTATTTTTTAACAAAAATGACATACTTTCAAAAATATCGAAAACTGCAAAAATACAATCCAGAGGACTAGTCAGCGATTTATAATGCAAAAAAACCGGTTAAAATAAAAATTTGAAAATCGAGTTTTTTTTCCCATAACCTTGGATTTTTTAACAAAAATGACAATTTCAAAAATATCGAAAACTGCAAAAATACAATCTGGAGGGCTAGTCAGCTATTTATAATGCAAAAAACCCGGTTAAAATAAAGAAAAATTGAAAATCGAGATATTTTTTTCCAAGGCTATAACCTTGGATTTTTTAACAACAATGACATAATTTGAAAAATATCTAAAACTGCAAAAATACAATCTAGAGGGCTAGTCAGCGATTAATAATGCAAACAATCCGGTTAAAATAAAAAATTTGAAAGTTGAGTTATTTTTTTCCAAGGCTATAACCTTGGATTTTTTAACGAAAATAAATAATAGTTTTAAAAAAACTAAAAGTACACGCTTTATTAGAAACAATTTTAATTTCCAATACGCTTGAGATAAAATAAAGTGGTCAACAGAAAAACCATCTCCAACACATAGAGAAAAAAATTAGAGTTATCAACAAAAAGATAATAATTATACATCAAAAGCGTGGGGTGCTCTATATCAATTAATATATTTGATAATAAACTGATATTGGTAAAAGTAAGCTTTCTAAGAAGAAAATGTAAACATCATAAAAATCACCCCACGCTTTTGATGGTAAAATTATTTTATTTTTGTTGATAACTCTAATTTTATTCTCTATGTGTTGGAGATGATTTTTTTGTTGACCACTTTATTTTATCCCAAGCGTATTGGAAATTAAAATTATTTTTCATTTTTTAGTTTTCTAATAAAGCGCGTTCTCTTAGTTTTTTAAAAACTATTATTTATTTTTAATTTTTTAGTTTTAATATTTTAAAGAATAAGATAAAAATGTAAATATCTTTAAATTCGATACTATTGTAGTATGAGCTAAAAGTAATACTCTTCTATAAAAAAAACCCTCCCAGCCGAATTTGAACCAGCGACGTATGGATTACTGAAATTACATACCACTAACAGTTCACTGCTCTACCAACTGAGCTCTTACAACGATTCATTAAAAACTCGACAAGTCCGCAACCTATTATACCAGTTTTCATTTTTTTGATTTTCGGATGATTCTGGCCAGGATTTTATAAACAAAATATGAAATTATTGTACTGTCACGGGTTCTCTACACGTATACAAAGTTTCAAGTCGATCCAATGTTTCTAAGTGGGTGAAAATCGCGTTGAAAGATTCCGCGTTACATTGATACAAAAACACGTTTTTTGATTTTCTGATGATTATGACCAGCATTTTAGAAAATATATATGAAATTATTGTATTGTCACGGGTCCTCTACAAGTATACAAAGTTTCAAGTCGATCCAATGTTTCTAAGTGTGTGAAAATCACATTGAAATATTCCGTTACTTTAATACAAAAACACTTTTTTTTATTTTCTGATGATTATGGCCAGGATTTTAGAAAAAAATATGAAATTATTGTATTTTAACGGGTCCTCTACAAGTATACAAAGTTTCAAGTCAATCCAATGTTTCTGAGTTGGTGAAAATCGCGTTGAAAGATTCCGTTACATTGATACAAAAACCCTTTTTTTATTTACTGATAAATATGGCTAGGATTTTAGAAAATGAGTATGAAATTATTGTATTGTCACGGGTCCTCTACAAGTATACAAAGTTTCAAGTCGATCCGATGATTTTATTTGGGTGAAAATCGCGTTGAAAGTTTCCGTTACATAGGTAGATAGATAGATAGATAGATACAGGTCAAGCTAATATAAAGCGTGTAAAAACGTTAAACTGAAAATATATAAAACTATTATTCTACCAGTTACATTATATATGGGTGCGAAACATGGACCCTTAATTTATGGGAGGAAATTAGATTAACGAGTTTTTGATAAATAAATTCTTAGGGAAAATTTTGCATCCAAAGAGAGATGAACATACAGGTGAATGAAGAATAGCTGACACTAACAATGAACTACATGGTCTTCTTTAGGAGAGCCAGATATAATAAGAGCAGTTAAGTTTCTCGTATCCTACATGGGGCATAGACATGGGTGCGCTTAGGGGGAATCAAAGACGTGCATTGGAAGCTTCTTGTATGCAAGTCAGAGGGAAAACGCCCAGTTGGTAGACCACGACTGAGCAGGAGATAACATTAACTATAATTTGAGGGAAGTAGACTATACAGGGAATGATTGGAAAGCATTAGCTCAGGATAGGAATGTATGGAGAGCTTATGTCCGCGTGGCCATGAACCTACGGGTTCGATAGTGCCAGTGAGTAAGTAAATAATACATTAACTCGAGAGAAAAATTAATTATTTGATATTTCTTTTTCTTCTTCCTTCCAAGTTACGATCCTATAGAAAATTTTCCTTCCAGCGTTTCATAGGACGGCCCAGAGATCTTCGTCCTCTTGGTATATAATTATAAACAGCTTTGGGGATCCGATTTGAACTCATTCTTTCAAGATGGTGTTTCCAATTTAGTAGGTACAGTTTAATATATTCCAAAATTGGTATAGTCTTCAATTCTTTTAAGATATCGGTGTTCCTTATCCGATCCTATGTAACCCGCTGTTCTGCGCATGAATCTCAATTCGCAAGCCGTTATTCTGCTTTCATGTTGTCTTCTTAATGTCCATGCTTCACTACCGTTAGTCAACATTTGTCTATCCAAAGTGTTATATAAACGTAATCTGATGTTTTTTGTACAAGGGATGGTTTCATAACTTGATTATTAATTCCCAAACTTTTATTATAACTAGTAATTTTTATAAGTAATGCCACGAGTGATTTCCAAATTATCGATATATTCACGACTCACGAAGTGAGGAGTGAATTTATCTAGAGAATTTGGAAATCAAGAGTGACATTTGTTAGGACTATTTAACTAATAAAATTAAGCTGTTTACTCACAAATCATTATGTAACTATAGTTATTTTAAAATATTTATATATTTAATGTAAACGGCGATGTTTGAAAACAAATGAGAAACGATAGGTACGCTTCATCTGCTTCTTTTGTTTATTACTGCAACCAGATCATACTATTTATTGCCAAAGGAACGCAATATTGTAAGAATGCTCTCTAGTGGAGAAAAAATGAAACGCATCAAACTGTATATTAATTCATTTCTGATGTCGTATGATGTAAATATGACAATTCTATTTTTCTGGATTATTACCTGGGAAAAAATACATTTAAGAAAGTGCAAACAGTGGTTTATTTTTTAGGCGGTATAATAAATTGCTACAAATGTTTTTTATATTAACTCCTGCAAGCGCAATGTGTTGACATATATGCACTATATATACAATCTGGTAGCCGTATTTCTTATGGGCTCAGTCACTGCAAAATAATGGTCAGACCTGTTCAGAATATTAAAAAGGAGGAGCTTTCTTTAATATGGTAAAACAGAAATCATTGAAACGTGATTGGTCATTGACTCCCATTTGGGGCATGAGTTAAATAGTAGTTGCAAATCATTTTCGGAAAGTGCCAGAAGAGCTAAATTATTTGATATTTAAAAATTATTATTATAAATGGTTTTGCATTAATATAATGTAGCTCACTGTTATGTTGTCTATGTCATAATTTAACTAAATTCTTAAACCTTGGATATCAATAACAGTACATTCTTAGATAACGAACAAGTGGGTCCATAGACAAGGTATTGGAATCAGAAAAGAGGTCAGTTCTCAATTTCAGGTCAAGTGTAATATCATTCCTTTTTACTAGAAAAAGTTCAATTCATCGATCTTGATCTAGTGTTCCACTCAAATGCATCACATTTTTTTTCATGCACTTGATTTCCTATCTAGAGCTAAAAACCTCAAGACGCTGCTTCTAAAAAAAAGGGATCTGGCGAGTAGATGAGCCATGCAAACACTGGAGTGCACACATTTACGGAAACTTTCCACTCCGGTTACCAATTCTTACACGGAACTTTTCATAATGGAGAAAGCTGTTCATCTAGAAAATGTTATCATATACATCATGTCGTTTAGACAAAAAAAGATGCGTTTTTCTTTATTTATGGCGATTAAACATATAAAAAATTACAAATCAAATTAAGACGTAAGTTTATTGTTTAACCCTTAAATTGCCAAAACACAAATTTGTTCTGTTAGTTATTTAAATGTGGCGGACCGCAGTGAAAACGGAATCTTGTGCAACTCTTATTATTAGGTATATTGTATAATTAGACACACATTTAAGTGGTTTCTTTTGTTCGTTTTCTTCTGATTTATTTAAAATAGCACATTAATTGAACCAACTGATGTGTCCAAAAAGTTACATTACGAATTTAAGGGTTAAATCCTAAACTTACACTGAGCAACAAAAAATAAATATTTTTTTGTCTCAGAAAGAAAAATATGTGGTTCTGATAGTATTTATTCTCCTGAATTCAAATATGATATCGGTTTTTCTCCATCGCGCAAGGTTTCCGAAAGACAGGCATTTATATTTTCAAACACTTTAATATTTTCTACATTCGTAACTACACAATATTCGAACGTTCGGACTCGCCTAGAAAGCAAGAAATTACGATTTTCTGCTATATTTCGCCTGTGGAGCATCCCTCTTGATGGTCCAACAATAATCGGCCAGCATATTAGGATTCCATGTGCATTGATATCTCTTTTCCATAGCTGAAATCTCCTGATGAAAGTGTTCCCCGTGCTCATCGCTCACTGCGCCAAGATAATAAATGAACGAAAAAGTTTATTAAAAAAATAATTATTTAAATCCAATAATTGAAATTGAAATGAAAAAACTGTGGGTGATCGAGAAATCTCGAATACATATTTAAAACACGATAAAAAACTGCATTAAGTACAAATATTGGTACTCATGAGACAAAAATCATATTGACCAGTGTTAGCTTTGTAGGCCTATATAAAATAAACGTCTGTCATTGTGTCCTGTATGGACTCAAGAAACTATTTGACAGATTTGAACGGGGCTTTTATCATCATTCAGAGATTTTTTTGGGAAAATTAACGTGCATACGTTTCATAGGGCCGGAGCAAAAAAAAAAAAAAAAAAAAAAAAAAAAAAAAAAAAAAAAAAAAAAAAAAAAAAAAAAAAAAGGGATCGGTGCACTAAAGAAGTCGCTTTTTGGACGCTTAAATGACTTACGCTGCATAAACCATAACAAATACATTAATTTTGAATGTACAATTAGCAAAAAAACAAATAATGGGCCGGCTCTTGATCTCGAATATTTTTTAGTTATAACGCGCGATTCACACGAGTATACTAATTGCACAGTAGAGCTACAATGCGTTTCCCTTCATTCTTTGAAGATCATTATTTCAAACACAGCAAGCCAGTGAACGCTTAGCTCAGTGATTAGTGGCTTGATTCGTATGCAATAGGTCACAGATTATTTTGTAATTGTTGAAATGCTTTCTATTTTATTCTGTCTGTCCATTCTTAAAGATAAAACGTTCTAACTGTTTGGAAGCATTACTTACTTACTTACTCACTGGCACTATCGAACCCGTAGGTTCATGGCCGCACGGACATAAGCTCTCCATATATTCCTATCCTGAGCTAATGCTTTCCAATCATTCCCTGTATAATCTACTTCCCTCAAATCATAGTTAATGTTGTTCTCCCACCTCATTCTTGGTCTACCAACTGGGCGTTTTCCTTCTGGCTTTCCTACAAGAAGTTTCCATGCACGTCTTTCATTAGCATTACTATTATTATTATTATTATTACTATTATTATTATTATTATCATCATTATTATTTATAAACAGGAAGGCTAACTGCGGTAGAAATACAATTTATGAGACGTACTGCAGGTTACTCAAGAACAGATCATAAAAGGAATTCTGAGATTCTCAAAGAATTACAAACATAATCAATCATGGGATATGTTCAAAAATACAGAAACAACTGGAAATCTCACGTAAGAAGAATGAGCAGAACAAGAATACCACGTCACATCTTAAATTACCAGCCACCAGGCAAAATATATTTGGGCAGACCCTTCGAACGTTGGATTCCGCCAGGTACACCGTACCGAAGGACTCCGTCTCCCCTGTATCTGCCGTTTAGATCATCACCGTAACCCTGGCAAGAGGGCCCTCACAAGGTATTATTATTACTAGGTCAAGGCATTAAATGACCTATAAATTGGTAAAAATTGCAAAATAAAAATGTATTTATGACCTAAAAAATGCAAAAAATGACCGATAAAATAAAAAAAATGACGAATAAAAAGTTAAGAATTACCAATAAAAATACTATTTATTAGATTAAGTACTCACTTGATTACTGAATTACATAAAATTTAACTTGACATCAAAATATTAAAAGAAAAGTATTTAAAAAAATACATATTACAGTACCTTTTATTGCAGAAAATCCATTTCAATTACACAGTGCACTTTTACAGCAATTTTGAATTGCAGTTAACAATCAGAATAAGGGTAGAAGCTAGCATAAGCTCTAAGAAATTGAATAAAATTCCTAGAAGTGGGCAAGTTCATTATGCACATACCTTGAAAAATAGGAGTAGTAGTTATCAAAACAACTACTTAATTCCAAGAAATTGTATTGACAAGGAAAAACACTGAATTATAATAAAAATCTTAAATCAAATACAAATAATGTCACAGCCTTCCGGAAAAGTGTAAACAATGCTCAAAAAGACCTAAAAATTGCCAAAAAATGACATATTCCTAAAAAAGTTAAGAAAATGCAAAAAAATGCCCTAACGAATTGCTTTTATTTAATCCGATTTTTAATGCCGTACATTTTCGTATATGTAATCAATGTTTCAACCTTCATAAGAAAAAGATGCAAAAATCATTAATTGTCTTGCCCTAATTATTACTGTGCTGACAAAAACTGAGGACACACTTAAAAGAGAAACACTGATAATCTCGCAAATTTCAGTGACTGACACTAATGAGGATTTTGACGGCATGTCGCCTTTATTCAAGGTTCTCTCCATTAGTGGCGGCTTGGGCAGATTGATATATGACAGCTTAGAATAAAATATAAGACATGTTGCAAAGTATAATGCAGATATATGAATTTAAAAAGGATCAATTGAGTTGGTGTTTACTTGATGAAAATCCATATTTATTAATTAAATATAATTAAAAAGGATCGTTTAAACCGTATCTCACATAAGAACTAATGTTGAAATTCACACCCATTTTGTCGCATTGAGCTACGCAATGCTTGTTTGTTATAACAACAGTGAATTATTGTGAAAATCCACTCTAGAGATGGCTTGTTTTTGTTCAAAACAGAACCTTTCACAAATCACTTGAATCTACAGTACAGTGTCGACCCCTACAGAGAACAACAAACAACGGTAACAATTTCCGAATGCAGGGAACACAGTTAATATGATTATCGCCTCGCCTGCATGTAGGGCACTAGATAAGCATTTTCAAGTTGGCAACAGTTATTAGATTGTCTTTGTCATCCATGACTGAAGTCAAGACAATATCGATAATTTTACCTTCTATAACGATGATTGCTAATTCGTTAGCGACAACTGAAGACACGGTAATATGATTATAGTTTTGAGACGCAACTGCACTGTAATGAAATTAATTAAATGGACTCATAATTCTCAATCAAGGGTGTCAATATATAGGGGAAGTGAAGATACTAAATATTATCTTACAGGATTTATCATCATCATCATCATCATCATCCAGGGATTAAGCCTGTTGACTCGTTCCGGTTTCATGAAAGCTAGAATTGTTACAATTGTTCAGACCATCTTCTGTGTGGGAGTCCAACATTTCTCCTTCCGTGCGGTTTATAATTTAGCAATAATTTTGGAAATCTTTCTTCTGGCATTCTATCAATATGTTCTTTCCAGTCATTCCTGTATTTAATTATTCGGTCTGTAAGTTTGAAAATATTTAGTTCCTTTCTTATATCTTCATTTCTTTTCTTATCCAGCAGAGTATATCCTGCTATATTTCTTAAAAATCTCATCTCAGCTTCTTCAAATCTTTGTTCTTGTCTTTTAGTGATCGTCCAACATTCTGATCCATACATCAATACAGGAACAGCCATTACTTTATAAAATTTCATTTTTGTTTCTTTTCTTGTGCTTTTAAGCGTTTTTTAGTAGTGCCACACATTAGATTAAATGCATTTATTCTGTCATTAATATATTCAGTTTTAACATACGATAAATTGAAACCCATATATTTAAAACTGTTCACTTGCTTTAAAATTGTATCATCAATTACTATTTTTGCTCTTAAGGTATCATGTCCTTTAAATGCTAAAATTTTAGTTTTATTCTTTGAAATTTTTAAATTGTAATTGGCACTTACTCCCTCCATGGTATCTTTACTTGTGTGGTGGAGTGGCTTGCGTGCTTAAATGATTCTGAGAGCTATGACGGCGGTAGCATTGCTGCCGATAGGGTTACTCATGCCGGCCTGGTCGAAGGTGATAAGCCAGACGAAAAAAGTACCTTGGTCGAAAGAGGGACGATCTTTCACCGTAAAAATACAACCGTCAAGAAATGCGGACATGGGTTCAACTGGGGTAAAATTTTCCGGAGGTCAAATAGTCCCCCATTCGGTTCTCTGGGCGGGGACTACTTCAGGGAACCCATGGCAAAGGCTCAAACACAGGGACATTTGCAGAGACTCTTGATGTCCCAACTCCTTTCAAAAAACGTTAAACTGAAAATATATAAAACTATTATTCTACCAGTTATATTATATGGGTGCGAAACATGGACTCTTACTTTAAGGGAGGAAAGGAGATTACAAGTATTTGAGAATAAAGTACTTGGGAAAATGTTTGCACCAAAGAGAGATGAACAGACAGGTGAATGGAGAAGACTACATAACAATGAACTACATGGTCTTTATAGGAAGCCAGATATAATAAGAACAGTTAAGTCTCGTAGACTGCGATGGGCAGGACATGTTGCACGTATGAGGAATGAAAGACTTGCATGGAA
This sequence comes from Diploptera punctata, assembly GCA_030220185.1. NCBI lineage: Eukaryota > Metazoa > Arthropoda > Insecta > Blattodea > Blaberidae > Diploptera > Diploptera punctata. Next base: position 317,953 of record JASPKZ010007593.1, read on the forward strand.
GCTTCTTGTAGGAAAGCCAGAGGGAAACGCCCAGTTGGTAGACCAAGAATGAGGTGGGAGAATAACATTAACTATGATCTGAGGGAAGTAGATTATACAGGGAATGATTGGAAAGCATTAGCTCAGGATTGGGATGTATGGAGAGCTTATGTCCGCGCGGCCATGAACCTATGGGTTCGATAGTGCCAGTGAGTAAGTAAGTAAGTAGACAACTCAGTGAAATCAAGGAATCTGTTCATTATTTGCTATATTCAATGTATTTGTTTGAGAAAAATAATGCTCTGACCTGTTCAGAACATTAAAAAGGAGGAGCTTTCTTTATCACAAGAGCAGGAGCTGATAAAGAGAAATCGATAAATAGCGAGGTGAAACACGACTGTCATTGGTTATAAAATAAAATTCATTGAAACGTGATTGGTCATTGACTACCATTTGAGGCGTGAGTTAAATAGTCCCATTAAATTCTTGATTTAATTGAAATGCACCAAACGTTCAGCTGAACGTAGACGGATTCCCTCCTGTGAACTATTAGTACACGTCTTCTCGGTCTTGATTACAACGCATGGAAAGAAGTGTGTGTAAGGTAACAGCTATTCAGTTCGTGATTTATGGTGGAAAGAATAAAAAGTTCACATCGATGGAACTGAACTAAGAAAACCCTTTCAATAGATATACACCATCCAAAGAAATTTATTGCTCCAAAACAATATACTCTAACTCTACAAGAAGAACTATTCCCATCTTGTAGTTCATGTTTCCGAAAAGCTAAGTATAATAATCAAATACAAAACAAGGAATTTTATTTTATTTACAGTCACTTAGACAAAACGATAAAATAATAAAATATGTTATATGTGTATATATATATATATATTTAATTAATTTATTTTTCTTATCATGTCATATTAAGCATGCATTCCTCAATGTTAAACATTTAATTATAACATCGGTAAAGCGTCACTGCTATTTAACCCTATGTTTCCCGTTTACAGAGATTTAGGCGCTCTCCCCCTACAGGGAAGAATTTGAACCATACTCATTTAGTTACACTTGTTTTCGTATAGATGTCATTTTGAGTGGTACGTGGTCAGCGTTCCGCCTCATACTGACATGTAGGAAACCAATGTAGGACTAGGACGGGAAAATTCGGTCACTGCTATGAAGTAAAAATATTCTCTTTAATTTGCTTACTTGTTATAGTCAGCTACTAGATGGCAGTGAAGACCGAGTTCTCGCGACATATAGTAATAATGGAGAATATAATACATATAAAAGAAAAATAAATGTTTGAATTGGATTCGCCTGGTGGTGTAATGGATAACACGCTGAGGTACAGACTCAGAGTTCCGGGTTCGAATCCCGTCCAGGCATTTATTTTTCTTATCATACCATATATATATATATATATATATATATATATATATATATATACATATATGGTATATATATATATATATATATTAAAATTCTATGATTGCAGTGAATGACATGCTTTCGGACAGAATTACTATGGATGGATGTATATATATATATATATATATATATATATATACATATGTGTGTATAAGGGGGGATGCCATAGCGTAGTTGATTAAGGGAATATGCTACAAGCCGAAATGTCGCGGATTCAAGTCCCGATGGAATCAAGCTTTCAAAAACTGGCATAAACCTTCTGGCAACATAATTTCCCAGGCGTAATAAATTGTCCACCGCTGTGGTCTCTAGGTAGCGTGCTGCTTGCCCGGCAGCAGACCCGGATTCGATTTTCGGTCGGGACAGGCTCCTGAGTGATTTTTTTTTCGGGGTTTTTCCTCGCCTTTAAAACGAATGTCAGACAGCTTAGGGCCCAACGGTCCCCGAAAATCATCCGGCCATCATCATCCTTATCATTATCATCATCATCATCCTTCGCCGGTGTGGAAAACAACGGGAAACTACCACACCTATAATTCCCTAGTAAAGCTGCAAAGCATAGCATGAAAATTCTATGATTGCAGTGAAAGACATGCTTTCGGACAGAATTACTATGGATGGATGTGTATATATATAGCAAACTCACTGGCACTATCGAACCCGTAGGTTCATTGCCCCGCGGACATAAGTTCTCCATACATCCCTATCCTGAGCTAATGTTTTCCAATCATTCCCTGTATAATTTACTTCCCTCAAATCATGTTAATATCATTCTCCCATCTCATTCTTGGTCTACCAACCGGACGTTTTCCCTCTGGCTTTCCTACAAGAATCTTCTATGCACATCTTTTATTTCCCACTCGTGCCACATGTCCTGCCCATGGCAGTCTATGAGACTTAACTGTTCTCATTATATCTGGCTTCCCATAAAGACCATTTAGTTCACTATTAGAACTATTCTCCATTCACCTGTCTGTTCATCTCTCCTTGATCCAAAAGTTTTTCTAAGAGCTTTGAAAAATACATATTTGTGCTAGCATATAGCGTTAGAGGTCTTGGATTCAAATCCCGGCTCAGGCATTTATTTTTATTTTCATGTCATATATATAGATCATCGGTTGATTAATGTCTTTGACATCGTCCGATTCCTAATAGACAATTTTGTCGGTCCATCCAATCTCCTGGTTGTAGATGTTTCTCCTTCATGTATAAACATATTCCCTGACTCCAGGAGTTTTAGGTCTTCCTCTGCCTCTTCTTCCCTCAGGTTTCCATTCCAAAACAGATTTTGGTAGTCGATCCTCTTCCATTCGCTGGACATGTCCGTATCATCTTAATTGCTGAGTTTTAATATAATCTAAAATAGTGTCTTCAATCTTCATTTTCCCCCTTATAACTGAGTTCCTAATTTTTTCTTCAAATTCTTGCTGCCCTTCGAATAAAATCCATTTCCGTTACCAAAATATACTTATTTGTTTTTTATGTTAATGGCCAAAGTTCTGCTTCGTACGTAATGATGCTTTTAACAATTGTATGATATATATTAATTTTATTTTTATTACTTATGTTTGTATCCCACAATATTCCATTGAGGCAAGCAATTGCAAATTTTTCTTTATTATTTCTATTTCTTATTTCCTCTTCATAACTCCCATTTGCATTTATTTTAATTCCTAAATATGTGATCTCACTACAAGATTTTATTGTTTCTCCAGTCTCCAAAATTAAATTTTGTTCTGGTTCATCAATTGATAAATATTTTGTTTTTTTCATGTTCAAATTTAATCCCCATTTTTCATATTCTTCTATTAATTTTCTAGTCATATATTCTAAATCTTCATAATCTTATATATATATATATATATATATATATACTATTTTGAGTTATTTATGTTGCTCTAACTGTCAGGCTTAAAACATCTCAAGACAGAAGTGAAGGAAAAGTGGGTTATTTAAATATATAAGCTAAGACTGGATTTATGATCCTAGGAGTTTCACTTTCTGTTGAAAAGTCATAATTGACTACAGAACAACAATCTACCGTTGCTGTGATGAAGTATTATGTAGCTAATTGCTTCATTCACTTGTTTCATATCCTCATTTGCATTGAAAATTAAGCGAGGGGCCGTCCGCTTGAATCCATCTTGCCATCAGTTATCTGTCTCAAGTCATTTGTTTCTCCCTTCCTGATTTCTTATCAGTCCTTTCAACTTATTTCGTATCAAAACAACTAAAAATAATGCCAACTTAAACATTTACTTCGTTGATATACTCTGTAAGTCCAATTTTAAGTATTATTTTTAATAACTGAGTTTCTTAAGTAAATTTGTCTCCAATCTTTAACATAGTGTAGTTAGTTAAGACAATACTAACCGGAAGGTCGAGGGTTCCAGTCCGGGTGGGATCTGGATTTTTATTGTACTGTATTGTATTGTATGCCTATGTTTCCCTTTACAGAGATTTAGGCACACTCCCCCTAGAGGGAAGAATTTGAACCACACTAATTTAGTTACACTTGTTTTCGTATAGATGTCATTTTGAGTGGCTCGTGGTCAGCGTTCCGCCTCACACTGACATCTAGGAAACCAAGGTAGTACTAGGACGGGAAAATTCGGTAAATTTTGCTTAGATGCCTTTTCATTCAGGCTTAAGGATTCTTTATGAGCCTGAAAATCTTGAGACTCGGGACCCACGGCTTAAAGTCCCTCCCGGAGGACTTGCTCCTTGGAATTTCCGTCCTAAAAAATCAATCGACCCCCGGCCGGGTTTGAACCCGCGACCCTCGGGACCAGAGGCAAGGAGCATAACTACTAGTCCACCGCGGCCGACTTCTGGATTTTTAAACTGGCCTAAACCTTCTGGTGGTATCATGATCCTTGGGATCTACTCAGCCTCTAATGGAAATGAGTACCGGGCACTTGTTCTGGGGACAAGGCGAAGTCACACAGGGCTGACAACCCGGCTGACATCAAGTGCCGATTGTCTAGAAAAAGTGGGAGCCTTAACCTCCTACTACCTCAAGGATCTCCTACGGCGTGTAGTGGGATCATTTTACCTTTTTTTTACCTATCTATTTATAGTCCACCGCTGTGGTCTCGAGGTAGCGTGCTACCGTGTCACGCAGCGGGCCCGGGTTCGATCCCCAGTCGGGGCAGTTTTTCTGGGTGAGGTTTTTATCGGGATTTTTCCTCACCTGTAAGACAAATGTCAGGAAAACTTTAAGGCCCAAACGGTCCCCGAAATCACATCGCCATCATCATCCTTATCATCATCATCCTTTACCAGTGTGGAAAGCAACGTTAAGCTACCACACCTACAATTCCCTAGTAAAGCTGCAAAGCATAGCATGAAAATGCTACGATTGCAGTGAAAGACCTGCCCTCGGGCAGATTTACTATGGTATCTACAATACAATAAACTATTATTTACAATATGTCATGATTTGCTCTTTGCTGTTTTCAGACACTTTTGAAATCCAGAATGGGTTGAAGCAAGGAGATGCACTATCTCCTCTACTATTTAATTTTGTACTAGAGCATGCCATTAAATCTTTAGAGAATGAAGAAGGCTTACAACTGAATGGTATTAATAAGCTGTTAGTTTATGCTGATGATGTAGTACTACTGGCCGATAGCGAGGAGATACTAAAGGCCAACACGCACACACTATTGAGTAACACTAAGAAATTAGGACTGGAAGTAAATATCAGTAAAACTAAATATATGGTCGCACGTAGAAATACATTATATAATGGAAATGGACAGCTAATGACAAATGAGGGAAATTTTGAGGAATTGGCTGAATTCAAATACCTAGGAACAATAATCACAAATAGGAATGAGATGCACAAAGAAATTAAACATAGGCTCAATTCTAGAAATGCATGCTATTATGCATTGCAGAGACTCTTGATGTCCCAACTCCTTTCAAAAAACGTTAAGCTGAAGATATATAAAACTATTATTCTACCAGTTATATTATATGGGTGCGAAACATGGACTCTTACTTTAAGGGAGGAAAGGAGATTACGAGTATTTGAGAATAAAGTTCTTAGGAAAATTTTTGGACCAAAGAGAGATGAACAGACAGGTGAATGGAGAAGACTACATAACAATGAACTACATGGTCTTTATAGGAAGCCAGATATAATAAGAACAGTTAAGTCCCGTAGACTGCGATGGGCAGGACATGTTGCGCGTATGGGGAATGAAAGACGTGCATGGAAACTTCTTGTAGGAAAGCCAGAAGGAAAACGCCCAGTTGGTAGACCAAGAATGAGGTGGGAGAGCAACATTAACTATGATTTGAGGGAAGTAGATTATACAGGGAATGATTGGAAAAAATTAGCTCAGGATAGGGATGTATGGAGAGCTTATGTCCGTGCGGCCATGAACCTACGGGTTCGATAGTGCCAGTGAGTAAGTAAGTAAGTCATGATTTGCTTTAAATTTAACGAATTAAATATAAAATGTACAACATAGAAAATAACTATTACTGACATAAAATAAATTTAATTCCGAAGAAAAACAAATAATTTAACAAAATATCCTCTTGCGAGACAACAAAGCTGAAAATCCGCCAGAAAAAAAATCCGGCTACCCGACGTAAATTTTGAAAATAAATTGATTCACAGAATTAAAAAGGGTAGCAATAATACTTTGTTCCAACATTCATGTATTCCAAAAGGCTGTCGTTTAGTGTATATTTTAAAGAGGTTTTTATGTTGAAATGAAACAATTTCCTTTGAAATATAAATACTGCTTTTAATTTGATTCCATAATCCCATTTCTGTGTATCTCTCAGTCTCCTTCATTTCCACCAAACCCAGTATTTATATAATTACATTCTCAATCGCAGAGATGATAAATCTGCTTGGATTGCTCTCTGACATGACGACGCCTGTTCGTAACTTAAGATGTCACTAATTTTCATTTCAACTCTATTAATTTAAAACCTGTTCAATTAAAATCTTCAAACATCACAGGGATCAAACAAATAGGACGGTATATTTATCAACGAACCCTCGAAAGGGGACCCTGAAACTCAACAACAACTGAAGAGTAAAAAAAAATAAAAAAATGCACGTTACCCTAATTGTATGAATAAATGTAATAATCTGACATGTACGCACATTATATTTAAATAAAGAGAAACCTGGATGCCCTCTCAATATAGAGTCATCCGAAAGCCAAACTTGGCAAGATCGCGCGTGATCGACTATTCCGATTGAGGTTTTAAGAGGTTTCCCTCAATCCAAAGAGCAAATGCTGGAATAGAACCCCAAAAGGTCCGCTTCCGACTTCACTCTGCTAATTAACTTCAAATTTGAATTCAAAATTTAAACCGGGGCTAATGTATTTTACAGGAACCCGGGGTTCTACCTATTAAGGAGGACCAAAATGGATCGCTCACCGCCAACACTTAAGTGATGGCCGCAGAGCTTTCCATCCATCTATCTATCTAAACAAATACGATTACATATAACCACGGAGAGGATTTTAAGGTGTAAATTTTCGTTGTAAAAGGGGGGGGGGAGTTTTGAAAACACATACAAAAAAGTGCAAAATAAATAATAGTTTAAAAAAAATTAAACAGCACGCTTTATTAGAAAACCGAACTCAAAAATGAAAAATAATTTTATTTTCCAACACGCTTGGGATAAATTTAAAGTGGTCAACAAAAAAATCATCTCCAACGCATATATAATAAAACTAGAATTATCAACAAAAAGAAAATAATTTTACCATCAAAAGCGTGGGGTGCTCTATATCAATTAATATATTTGATAATACACAGATATTGGTAAAAGTAAAGTCTCTAAGAAGAACATGTAAAAATCATAAAAAGCACCCCACGCTTTTGATGGTAAAATTATTTTCTTTTTGTTGATAACTCTAGTTTTATTCTATATGTGTTGGAGATGATTTTTTGTTGACCACTTTAAATTTATCCCAAGCGTGTTGGAAATTAAAATTATTTTTCATTTTTGAGTTCGGTTTTCTAATAAAGCGTGCTGTTTTAGTTTTTTAAAACTATTATTTATTTTTTTATTTTTTAGTTTTAATATTTTACAGAATAAGATAAGAATGTAAATATCTTTAAATTCCATGCTAATGTAGTATGAGCTAAAAGTATTATTCTTCTAAAAAAAACCCTCCCCAGCCGGATTCGAACCAGCGACCCATGGATTACTTAAATTATATACCACTAGTTCACCGCTCTACCAACTGAGCTCTTACAACGATTGACTAAAAAGTCGACAAGTCCGTAACCTATTATACCAGTTTTAATTTTTTTTTTTATTTTCTGATGATTCTGGCCAGGAATTTAGAAATAATATATGAAATTATTGTAGTGTCACGGGTCCTTTACAAGTATACAAAGTTTCAAGTCGATCCAATGTGTCTAAGTGGGTGAAAATCTTGTTCAAAGATTCCGTTACATAAATTCAAAGACACTTTTTTTGATTTTCTGATGATTCTGGCCAGGATTTTAGAAAATGAATATGAAATTATTGTATTGTCACAGGCCCTTTACAAGTAGGGCCTATACAAAATTTCAAGTAGATCTAATTATTTTAAGTGGGTGAAAAACGCGTTGAAAGATTCAGTTACATAGATAGATAGATAGATACAGGTAAAAAAAGGTGCTACTGAAACAATTGCAATAAGGTTTAAACCAGTTACATGCATTTTCTATGATGTTGAATCTCTGTAGATGTTGGCCAAATTTTCCGTGCCAAGTGAGAAATTGTGTTAATATGAAATTTGGAACAATGTGTTTGCATTTTATTCTGTCATAAATACTTGGAAAGAACAATTGTCTTGTTAATGTACCTGTGGTACTATTGAGCCACACATTGTTCCATCTTGCTATTATGTTCCTTTATTTGTGACTTTAGGAAAGAAATATGGCAGAGATCATAAGCATACTGTAAACTGGAATCTGCTGCAGACTTGGCTAATACATCCGCACGTTCATTTCCTAATATCCCGCAATGCCCGTGTACCCAAGATAGACAAATATGTTTTGGGACCATTTGAGTGAGAATCAATATATCGTTTCTTGTCTAAGCGAGAATCATGGGTAGTTAACAGTAGAAGACGTGAAATTACTATTCTTTTAATTCCAAGTTTTATCTTTAAGCGACAAGAGAAAACATGTTAATTAAATCTGGAGCAGCAAGTTTTATTTCTCTGTTCATTTTTTTGTGTCCAGAATTCCACTCTGCTAAACAACCAGCTCTGGTTTTCCAGCTGCAATTTCCTATTTATATGGAAATTCTTAACTCTACTCAAGGCCGGATGCGAGCATGTAAAGACGATATCACCCCCCCCCCTATGTAAAAACATTCACATGTATAGCTCTGTGTACTTTAACTAGCACATCTGTGACGTCATTGTTGTGTTTGAGGAAACAAGAGGTGAATTGGTTGACTTAAAAATATCGATTTAGCTATTATTACTGCAGAGGCGTTTCAAATGTGAATTTATACTTATAAATTATTCTAAGTTAAACTAAGCTTATAACTGCCCACAAAATTATCGCTTGTAGCACAAGACAGGAACTATCTCAACACTCATACAAACAGCACAGACAACATTTTCTTTCAGGTCTATACTAGGGTTTGAAATGTAGAGAAAGAGAGAGAGAGAGAGAGAGAGAGAGAGAGAGAGAGAGAGAGAGAGAGAGAGAGAGAGAGAGAGAGAGAGAGAGAGAAAGAGAAAGAGTTCTAGTTAAAGGGAGAAGGAAAACTGAATGTATAGTTTTAGGAGCCAGTTTCATGATATCAAATAAATTTCTGACACATAAATATTGAAAAAAATATACAAACGAAAGTAATATAAACAAAACGACATAGAATATATTAATACCAGATTGCAGAAGGCAACGCTGTTTGACAATATTTTCTTCACAAGGAATCTGATTACTGAATCTAGTACATTTTTTCATACTGAATTCGGGAATGAAGTCAGAATTTTTCCATCAGGCGCAGTTTTTTTTTGTGACAGCTACTTTTTAAAATCAGATTTTAGCATTCTCTTTGACCTGTCATAGGAACCTTTACCTTATATGTAGCGATTTTATTCAAGCTGTATTTAAGGAAATTATATATCATCATCATCATAGTACATTCACGAATTTAGGCCATTTGTTGACCTGTTTCGGCCTCAAGAGAAACACCATCCAGAAGTCTTTTGAGTGGACGTCCTGGTCTTCTTCTTCCTGCAGGTTGATATCTTAACATTAGTTTGGGTATTCTGTGATCTTCCATTCGATGAACATGTTGTATCCATCTTGACTTATAATCAGAAATTTTGTTTTCTAAAGATTCCATGTGTAATTCTTCTAAGATGTCTTCATTTTTTTTTTGATCTAGTAGTGTGTATCCTGCAGTCCTCCGAAGATATCTCATTTCAGCAGATCTAAGTCTCTGTATATCCTTCTGTTTCAACGTCCATACTTCGCTACCATACAAAAGAGTTGGAAGAGCCAATGTTTTATACACTTTCAGTCTTGAATGCTTTTGGACTAACTGTGGCTTGAAGACAGAATTCATTAACCCTAAAATTCTTAAAAATTTAGATATTTTTGCATTTACATCCTTTTCTTCTTCATATGAGATATTGCATCCTAGATATGTAAAATTATTCACCTGCTCCAAAATTTTATTGTCCAGTACAATTTTACTTCTGACAGGATCTACACCTTGAAATGCCATAATTTTTGTTTTTTCTGTAGATATCTTTAATCCATATTCTTCTGTAATTTTGTTAATAATAATAATAATAATAATAATAATAATAATAATAATAATAATAATAATAATAATATAATTGCGCACAATCGTGCAAAATTAATTAATTGGCGTATTGCGCTAATGACATTGTCACTTTGGAACACAATTCCAATGATATCTTGTACACTTTAGTCCGCACAGTTTACATCTGCAGCTGTCTTCGATTTGATGGTAAGTGACATTCACACACACTTTGTGGACTGCATCTGGTGCCTTAGTTCCTTGTTTGGTCCAGTCCAGCTCCTATCTATCATGGCAGGCGTAACGTAGAATTCTTCAGGAATGACATCCCGCTTCTGTCTTCTCTCTTGCATCTGTTGTTCTTAAGCTTTAGTGGATCGCACATATATATATATATATATATATAATATCATGCTAGAGGGGTGTAAGAGGAAGTGATGTGCATTCTATAACCTCTCCTACCTAATTCTCAACCTCACCTGCACGTGGTACACCCTGCTTTTAACTAACGAGGTAATGGGGACCGAGTCACGGCGGTATAACCGTTCCATCAAACATGGAGGAAATTTCATATTTTGAACGCCTGACTAGAGGCTATAAGGTAGCAGCCCTACCACTAGTCTTGCTCTGCGGATGGCTGGTAACCAACCCAGGGGACTTCCTACTACTCGAAGAAACTTAAGCAAAGACTGGAATGATCACACTGATGACGACAAAGCAAGAAATAGGTTAATGATTAAGGATCTCAAAGTTGCAACATGGAATGTGAGAGGAATAACACATAAAGAAGAAGAGTTAGAAGTAGAGTTAGACAAAAGAAAAATTGACATTGCCATTATTTCGGAAACAAAAAAGAAGAACAAAGGATCAGAAGAATTAGGAAAATATGTAATGATTTATTCTGGAGTTCCAGGCATCATCAGGAGTCGCAATTTTAATAAGGAAAAATTGCAACACAACATTTTATATTACCAATGGATTTCCCCAAAAATTGTAACAGTTAGAATAAAAATTTTAGGACATAATTTGAATATAATTGGAATTTATGCCCCTGTAGAAGGAAACGATTCAGAAACCATAGAATTTTATGATATTTTACAAGAACTTGGAGTAGCAAGTTTAAATGAAGATATCCAAAGATACCAACAAGAATGGAAAAATCATCTGAGAAGAATGGCAAGAAATAGACTTCCAAAATTGGCATTCCAATATACCCCAACTGGACATAGGGACCAAGGAAGACCAAAACATCGGTGGAATGATCAAGACCATCTTCGCTAGGTTTACCGTACAGGCCACATGGCCTAAAACGAATTTGTTCATGATGATGATGATGATATCATGCTAAAGCACCAAACGGCAAGACTATGCAGGTTCATTCATGTTTTGACGTGCTCAGACCTGTTAATGTGGCATTGTGATGTATCAGTCTCACTACATTAGAAAATCATGATCTAAATATGAATTTCTTATCCCTGGTCAGAAAAAATGTGTCACACATCCCTTTAGTGAATCCTGAAAAAATATATTTACCTCCATTGCATATTAAATCAGAAGTAATGAAAAATTTTGTCAAAGTTATGGATAAACTTTCTGATGGATTCTTTAACTTGAAATTAAAATTACCCAAAAACAGTGATGCTAAAGTGAAAGAAGGAATTTTTATTAGCAGAAATACACTCATTAATGGCTGATGAACATTTTGAAGGACTTGGAAAAAGCAGTCTGTCAGTCTTTCAAAAATGTATGTTGCAATTTCCATGGAAACCATAAAGTAGAACATTATCGCTACCTAGTGGCTGATCTTCTGCATTCTTATAAAGCTATGGGATGCAACATCTTTTAAAAATTCACTTCTTGGACTCTCACTTAGACTTCTTCCCAGAATATTTTGGGGCTGTCAGAGATGAGCACGGTGAGCGTTTTCATCAGCAAATTTCTACAATGTAAAACAGATACCAAAACAAGTGGAGTTCTAATATGCTGGCTGACTACTACTGGACAAAGAAGAGAGATGTTCTGAATTCAAAATTTGCCCGAAAATCACTATCTACCACTTTGTAGGTAAATCAGAATGAGTAGTATTATAAAAAATTAAATTAATGTCACACAAATCTCCTGCCTGATGGGGGAAAACTGAAATCATATTTAAATTCAGCATTAAACATACTTCTAGAATCTATTATTTTTATTCTTGTGAAAAAAAATTCATTTTTGTAGACCAGTGTAATACAAAGGGAAATAAAATAAACAAAGCAATATAGAATGTATTAATACCAGGCTGTGGAAGGTAATTAAAGATGTTAGGCATTTTTTAAAATCGTTATCATTTGTTATTTGTATGAACGTTTAATACAGGATCATGACGTTGAGCATTATAAATAATTCTTTGAATTCTACTTTTAAAAAATATTCTGGTGAGAAGTGCGTGGAGAGAAAAAAAAGTTGTCTTGAAAAATTATGTTTTTATGTGCATCATTCTCCCACGAGATGTTAGTGTCATTTGTCATGAATAAAACGCAAAGTAAAGCGAGAAATATGTATCTCGTTTTGAGAATTTGTGAAAATTTTTCTGACGTTGACATCAAAAGGGAATATAGAACTCCACTTCATATGCAAGATAATCCTATTTCCTGCAGCACACGGTCTAGGATTAGATTAAGTCTTCAATGGCATTAACTGCAACACCATATTAGGGTCTCTACTAATATTAGAAGCGGCGGCGCCAGTTTGGATAAGTTTATAACGAGGGGAAACATGGACTCTTACTTCAGGAATGAATGAAGCCTCATGGGCTAGTGGTCAGCATTACTGACTTATGTTCGGGAGCTTTGAAGTTAGATACATATATTAGGAAAATGTAATGACTTAGAATAATTGAGACGTCAGTTATTACCGGAAAGATTTCTAAATTCAAATCGGGAAAGATTGGCATGCTACGAGTTATTGGTAAATCCAGAAAATTGGATAAACCTCGGTAAATTTCTGGACAAAACGCGGAAAATAAGGACAACACTCATTCATGAATAAATATATGTTATCAAAATGCAATACCATTAATTCTTAACAATTATATATAAATTAATTAGTGTATAATGCTATTGTGTTATTATTTAATTGCAATATTACTGTGTTTTCTTTATGTAATTGTAATGTTATTGATTTTTTGTTGTTTATTTTTCTTTACACTAGTACCAATTATTATTTTATTGTAACGGACAGTCAACAGCACGTACGGTTTACTGCCCGTGCGACCCATATTTGTAAATAATATTGTAAATATCTTACTTTTTGTCTAATAAAGTCCTACTACTGCTACTACTACTACTACTACTATTCATGAGGTTCCGGGTTTGATTTCCGGTCAGACCATAGGGAATTATTCCTGTGGTTGCCCATAATAATAATCATCATCCATGCAAGTATTAGGCCATGTGGCCTGTTACGGTCTCAAAGAGGAATTTTCCATCCAACGCTTTTTTGGACGTCCCAGCGATCTTTTGGCTTGGGGGTAGTAGCGAAGTATGGCTTTTGGAAATCTATGAGACGGCATTCGTTGAAGATGGGCTTTCCAGTTTTCTGGTAGTTTTGTATATGGTGAAGAATGGATTCTACATCCAACTCTTCCATAATTTCCTCATTTCTTTTATGGTCCCACTTTGTGTAGCCTGCTGTACGGCGCATAAATCGCATCTAATTTGCTGTTATTCGGCTTTCATCTCTTCTTCGTATTGTCCGTGCTTCACTACCAATATCTTAATACTGGTCTTGCGAGAACCTTATAAAGGCGTAATCTTGTGTTCTTCTGTAGTAAAGATGGTTTCATTATACTGTTAATTATCCCCGTTGTTTTCGTTAAATTTGTGATTTTCTTTGATATATCAGCTTCATCTTGAAATGTTAAATTATAACCCAAATAATTAAATTCGTTTACTGGTTCTAAAATTTCATCATCCAAAACAATTTTGCTAGGTATAGGGTATTTCCCACAAAAGGCCATCACTTTAGTTTTCTATGTATTGATTTCCATATTGTACCTTTTTGCAATTATATTACAATTGTGTATAGAATACTGCCCATACTCTGGAATTTATTGCTAAGATAGGGTTACCCATGCCGGACTGGTCAAGGTGATAAGCCAGACGAAAAAAAGTACCTTGGTCGAAAGAGTGACGATTTTTCACCGTAAAAATACATCCTCAAGAAATGCGGACATGGGTTCTACTGGGGTAAAATTTTCCGGAGGTCAAATAGTCCCCCATTCGGTTCTCCGGACGGGGACTACTTCAGGAAACCCGTGCCAAAGGCTCAAACATAGGGACATGTTCCTAGGAACATGGAATGTTAGTTAGATTAAGAACTCTCCTGGCGCTTCATTATCATTTATCACCCATCATATCATCGGGCACTATCATATCATCATCATCATCCTTCACCGGTGTGGAAAGCAACGGGAAGCTACCACACCTACAATTCCCTTGTAAAGCTGCAAAGCGTAGCATGAGAAGCTATGATTGCTGTGAAAGACCTGTCCTCGGGCAGAATTACTATGGATGGATATCATCGGGGTAACGTAACTTCGCCTTCCAGGCGCCCCAACCTCAGAAGTTGGTTACAATACGCCAATAGCAGAAGAGAATACCTGAAATGTCGAATGACAAACAGGTGGCATTGAAAAAAAAAACTTATTACCTACCTTGTGCGGGAAGTAAAACCACTGTCCTTTATGTATACTATGTACAATGTATATACAAAAATATATCTAAAGCTAGTGTTAATATACATTATACGAAACAAATCACTACATTTTAAAGAACTGAACTTTATTTGAAACAATATAAAACAATAAATTCGTATTATAGTTAATGCTATTCTCTCACCTCATTCTTGGTCTACCAACTGGCCGTTTTCCCTCTGGTTTTCCTACAAGAAGCTTCCATGCACTTCTTTCATTCCCTATTCGTGCCACATGTCCTGCCCATCGCAGTCTACGAGAGTTAACATTTCTCATTATATCTGGCTTCCTATAAAGACCATGTAGTTCACTGTTATGTAGTCTTCTACATTCACCTGTCTGTTCATCTCTCTTTGGTCCAAAAATTTTCCTAAGTACTTTATCCTCAAATACTTGTAATCTCCTTTCCTCCCTTAAAGTAAAAGTCCATGTTTCGCATCCATATAATATAACTGGTAGAATAATAGTTTTATATATTTTCAGTTTAAAGTTTTTTTTGAAAGGAGTTGGGACATCAAGAGTCTCTGTAACGCATAACAGCACGCGTAAAACGTCTTAATTAATTGAATTTAGGCAATTGCGTTAATATAAATTGCCTGTATCAATTTAATAAGTTTTGATTCGCTGTCAGAACAAGCATTCTGTTATAGTTAAAATGATTAGGGAGGCCTGTTTACCTCTGAATGTCAGGTGCGATAACATTTCCGGTCTAATTACGAAAATTGGTTTTTGGTTGAAATTCGAGATATTTATATGTTTCCCCTACGGACGTCATCTGCAGATGTTGTTATCGCTGTCTGTGGTAGTACAGCCCCCACTCCAATCCCCTGTACACATTCACAGGGAAATTGCTCAACACATACCATGCACCTTATCCACTGGGAGCTAAGTTGTTGAAAATTATACAATTTAAAATTTTAATAGGAACTGTACAGTCACATTTACAGTGACTACTTGACTCATGCCACAAATGCTAGTCAATGACCAATCACGTTTCAATGAATTTTGTTTTACAACCAATGACAGTCGTGTTTCACTTCGCTCTTTATCGATTTCTCTTTATCAGCTCCTGCTTTTGTCATAAAGAAAGCTCCTCCTTTTTAATGTTCTGAACAGGTCAAAGCATTATTTTTCTCCAACAAATACATTGGATATAGCAAATAATGAAAATATTCCTTGATTTTACTGAGTTGTTTACTAAAAAAATAAATGAATAACCCGTAATGTTGATTATGATATATAGTTTGATGTGTTTCATTATTTCTCCACTTGGGTGCACTGTTACAATATTGCTATCTTATTTGGCAATAAATAATATAATCATGCAGGAGTGAAAGAACATAACCTCACATTTCTGATTTGTTTTCAAACATCGCCGTTTACATTAAACATATAAATATTTTAAAATAACTATAGTTAAATAATGATTTGTGAGTAAACAGCTTAATTTTATTCGTTAAATAGTCCTAACAAATGCCACTCTTGATTTCCAAATTCTCTAGATAAATTCACTAATTTGGAAATCACTCGTGGCATTACTTATGATAAATGGAGAATTATATTTGTACACTGTGGGACATTGGGCTACTTTAATGAATTTATATCCTACTGGTGACCTGTCAATATATAAATGACTTGATTATGTTTCTGTTCGAAATGATAACAGGATGGATTGAAACGATATCTGATGGATCAGCTTGTAATGTGGGAGCAGATAGGCTTTCTCTATTTTCATAGTTGTATGAGCAAAGCCCTCTAGTTACATGGCTTTAATTAACGTGCAGTAACAGGGGCTTATGCAGGTCACAGAGGTATGAGAAAATACAATGCTGCTTATCCTAGTAGGTAAATATTCCGCATTGTTCAGATTATCGCCATGAATACCTCTCGTGTTTACTGCGTTTATAAATAGGAGAGACTTCACACAAATATCTTTCTAATATAATAATAATAATAATAATAATAATAATAATAATAATAATAATAATAATAATAATAAAGATAATGATAATGAAAATGATGACGATGACGATAATAATAATGATAATAATAATAATAATAATGATGATGATAATGATAATAATAATGATGATGATTATGATAATAATAATAATAATAAAATAATATAATAATAATAACAAAGATAATGATAATGAAAAATGATGACGATGGTTGATAATAATGAGAATAATAATGATAATGATAATAATAATGATGATAATGATAATAATAATGATTATGATAATAATAATAATGATAATGATGATAATGATAATAATAATAATGATAATGATGATCATGATAATAATAATGATGATCATGATAATGATGATAATAATAATGATGATAATGATAATACTGATGATAATGATAATGATGTTAATGATAATAATAATAATAATAATAATTATGATAATAAAAATAAAAATAATAATAATAATAATAATAATAATAATATGATTATTTTCCGGTTATAATTTTCTCTATGTATTATTGAAAGGGTGTTGTCTATTGTGTTGTACTCATACCTGTGTTTGTAAAATGTATACCAAAACTAGATTTTACTCCATTGTTTTTAAAATGGTTGAAATGCTCGTTAAATCTTACAATGTTAAAACGTCAGGTTGTAAGTCCTTTATAAAATTTTTCACAACTATGAGGGGAATTTTAAAGAAGTGGCTGAATTCAAATACCTAGGAACAATAATCACAAATAGGAATGAGATGCACAAAGAAATTAAACATAGGCTCAATTCTGGAAATGCGTGCTATTATGCATTGCAGGGACTCTTGGCGTCCCAACTCCTTTCGAAAAACGGTAAACATGAAAATATGTAAAACTATTATTCTACCAGTTATATTATATGGGTGCGAAACATGGACTCTTACTTTAAGGGAGGAAAGGAGATTACGAGTATTTTAGAATAAAGTTCTTAGGAAAACTTTTGGACCAAAGAGAGTTGAACAGACAGATGAATGGAGAAGACAATTTAACAATGAATTGCATGGTCTTTATAGGAAGCCAGATATAATCCATCCATAGTAATTCTGCCCGAAGGCAGGTCCTTCACTGCAATCATAGCATTTTCATGCTATGCTTGCCGCTTTACTAGGGAATTGTAGGTTTGGTAGCTTTCCACACCGGTGAAGGATGATGATGATGATAATGATAAGGCTGATGATGATGACCATATGATTTCGGGGACCGTTTGGGCCTTAAAGGTTTCCTGACATTTGTTTTCAGGTGAGTAAAAATCCCGATAAAAACCTCACCCAGAAAAACTGCCCCGACTGGGGATCGAACCCGGGCCCGCTGCTTGACAAGGCAGCACGCTACCTCGAGACCACAGCGGTGGACTTATTTGAAATAATGTTGTTTAATTTATTATTAGTTCTGTATGCTATGTTTACGTTTTGTCCTGTTTTCTACTGTTTTGGCCAGTTTTATTGTTTCGTTTCCTGTATATGTGAGGTTTATCGCTTTCTATTGTTTACATTTGTTTCGTTGTTAAGGGTGCTGATGGGTGAAAAATTGACCATTTGAGATCAAAATTGATATTTTTGATTTTTTTGTACTAAAAAATAGCATGTACTCTAATGTATATGTTGGCAACCTTTCAGAGGCCTATGACACTTCTAAGTGCCCTAAATTACGTCAGAGATAAAAGGCTGCGCCAGTTAAATACCACCTGCATGCAAACCTTTTAAACTTTTTTTTTTCCACACTTTTATTTCCACTATATTTT
Source organism: Diploptera punctata (assembly GCA_030220185.1). Classification (NCBI taxonomy): domain Eukaryota; kingdom Metazoa; phylum Arthropoda; class Insecta; order Blattodea; family Blaberidae; genus Diploptera; species Diploptera punctata. Next base: position 336,607 of record JASPKZ010007593.1, read on the forward strand.
TGTACATTCAAAATTTGAATGGAATTCACAAATTTTGTCCTAGAAGGTTCAAATGTTCACTGCATATCCTAAAAACAATGGGTAACAAAGTAGTGCATGGGTTTCATGATTGGAGTAATATTTTAAGAAATAAAAAATAAAATGTATGCAATTATTAATTTTTTTGTAATTCCACGCATGAGGTACAACTTATTTTTGTCCCTTTGTGTTCACAAGTAAGTACGTGACTGGACACCTCAGCAGAAAAGGCCATTAGGAAGACCACAACTACGATGGAAGGATGTCACCATACACCGGACTTGTAGTGAATGTACACGCAACAAGCTGCCAGCTTTCATGCGTAGAAGAAGAAGTATTTACATTATTAGAATTCTAATGCATGATGTTTTTCTAAATATTTTAGGGGTCTTGTAAAAAAAATCAGACATTTTACTAAAAAAATTGTGGAACCCATTTAATTATAATAGCCTATATGCAAATTTAAAAAATATAATATTTATTAACTCGTAAAATAAATGTCTCACAAGAATGAAACTTAAACACATCATTATGTATCATTCAGTGAATGTTTGTACAAAAAATCAAGTCTCCAGCACAAAAAATGTAGAAAATAGAAATTTCACCCATCACCCCCCTTAAGTTTAGTTATATTCTTAAATTCTTGTTTTCTTTTTTGTTTTTTAAAAGTATAGTAATACGAATATGTAGACAAAATTCAAATACATTATAAATATTAATTGTATTGTATTTATAACATGTAATAGTTTATGTATATTGTAATTTATATGTAAGACTATTTTTTTGTATTTTTTAAAACCTGGTTGAGTGGTAGATAAGGCCTTAAGGCCTTAACTCTGCCAGGTAAAATAAAGCTATTATTATTATTATTATTATTATTATTATTATTATTATTATTATTATTATCATCATCATCATCATCATAGTACATTCACGAATTTAGACCATTTGTTGACCTGTTTCGGCCTCAAGAGAAACACCATCCAGAAGTCTTTTGAGTGGACGTCCTGGTCTTCTTCTTCCTGCAGGTTGATATCTTAACATTTGTTTGGGTATTCTGTGATCTTCCATTCGATGAACATGTTGCATCCATCTTGACTTATAATCAGAAATTTTGTTTTCTAAAGATTCCATGTGTAATTTTTCTAAGATGTCTTCATTTTTTTTGTGATCTAGTAGTGTGTATCCTGCAGTCCTCCGAAGATATCTCATTTCAGCAGATCTAAGTCTCTGTATATCCTTCTGTTTCAACGTCCATATTTCGCTACCATACAAAAGAGTTGGAAGAGCCAGTGTTTTATACACTTTATTATTATAATTGTTATTATTATTATTACTATTATTCCACTAAAGCTCTGGTCCCATGTCGTACATTTATGGCACGTAAAAAAACCAAGCCTGAAAAATAGTTTCTGAGCAAATTTGTTTCGGCACTTCTACACCCAGATTGAATTGCGACCTCAATTAACTTTTTGTTAAAGAGCTTCGTTGAAAATACTAAGTTTTATCGTTTCCATAACGCATTCATGATTAGAAATAATTACACGATTCAAATCTACTAAAAAGGTTCGTAAATGTAACAAATTTAGATCGTTTACTGTATTTGTTTGCTAATCTGGTTGTAGTGAATGAAGAAAATCCTTTTAAAGTTAGATCTAACTGGAACTGCTTATGGTTTGAATGACTCTACATTGCCTGCTCTAGACAGCTGGTCTGGAGGACGATTCAACAAGAAGTCCTCATCATTAAAGGAATCCTAGATTAACTAGTTCCATAGGGAAAGACCGGCAAAGCTTGCTTTCAAAGACCTCTCCACAAACTCTCTTCCATGCTCTCTCTCTCTCTCTCTCTCTTCTCTCTCTCTCTCTCTCTCTCTCTCTCTCTCATCCCTTTCAGTAATACATTTCCGTAAAATTACAAGCACTAGGGACACCATTTTTCTTGGAATTAAATTTAATAAAAATAATGTACTTGGTATTATTCTTAAAATATAAAAGCTCGCTATAGTCGAGATAAATCGAATTATGAAGCAATTCGAGTTCATGAAGAGCAGCAGATGGTGTAGTGGTGACGTTGCTAGCTTCTAATCCCGAGGGTCGCGGGTCCAAACTCGGCAGGAATCGATTAGATTTTTTAAAAAGGAAAAATCCAAGGGACAATTTCTCCCGTATGGACTTAAAGCCGTGGGTCCTGAGTTTGAAGTTTTTCAGGCTTGTAAAAGACGCAAGCCTGTGTGCAAAATTTAAGTGATATATTTATTCAAGACTAGCTAATATCCGGCGTGCGCTGCTACTCCTAAATAAATGTTAATGTGTTTTTACCACCAGCCGGGAATCTGCTTATCCCGATCTTCTTGGCATCAATGAAAGACAAAAATTGTTATTGTGAGTTAACCGTAAAAGATAAACATATGCTGTCGCGGACTTTTTTGTAGAGTTTTTTGAGGTATTCAATTTTGTGTACATTAATATTGTGTATTTATTATGGTTTAGGCAGCGTAAGCCATTTAAGCGTTAAAATAAGGACTTTATTTCACGATTTTCACTACAAAGGGTGATTTTAGGGGTGAAGGGGTTGAATATCATAACTCTCTTATAGCCTGTGTTCATCCCGGGAATTTACTGAACATTTTTCTCCTTATTCGCGGGGGATGTGTTCTGCAATTATGCCGCGTATACAGAAACCGCGAATGTGGAATGGTAATTTGTATGGGTATTAGGGGATACGTTCCAAGGTTCCGATATAATATAATATAATATAATATAATATAATATAATATAATATAATATAATATAATATAATATAATATAATATAATATAATATAATATAATATAATATAATATAATATAATATAATATAATATAATATAATATAATATAATATAATATAATATAATATTGGAATATTAAACAACCGACAACCTGTCCATGTAGAAAAGCAATTCAAAATGTAGAACATCTCCTTTATAATTGTGAATTGCAGCAGCATTCTAGAAATAAGTTGAAAGAAGAAATCAGCAAAGAAGGAGGAACATGGCCTGTGACGGAGAAAGACCTAATACACAAATATTTAAGACATTTCAAAAAATATATAAAACATAGTGTATGAAAATGAGTGATTAACAAGTGACGAAGAATAAAAAAAAACATGTAACAAAAAACCAAATATGTGATGTTATGTAATGTTATGGTAATCTGATTTTTATGTTTGTTATGTTATGCATGTAATATTACTACGGTAATGGGGCATGCTGAAAAAAAAAATAAATGAAAAAAAAAATATGAATAATATAATATGGAATAGAAGATAATATAATAGAAGATAATATAATATAATAGAAGATAATATGAAGAGAAGAGAAGATAATATAAATAGTAAGAGAAGATAAGATAATATAATATAATATAAGATAAGATGAATATAAGATATATAAGATAAGAGAATATAATATAATATAATATAATATAATATAATATAATATAATATAATATAATATTAATATAATAGAATATAATATAATATAATATAATATAATATAATATAATATAATATAATATAATATAATATAATATAATATAATATAATATAATATAATATAATATAATATAATATAATATAATATAATAATTATCAAAATAAAATCAATTAATGAGAGATTTTGAACGTTTTCTATTAATTATTACTGTCAGGTTTAGGCAAGGACTTCAAAAACTTAGACAATTTTTTCCTGCTATGCCGCCTTTGAAATATCTTTTTAGTCCATGCCAGTTATAGTTTTTCTACACCACGAAGTTATAATTGTAGTGATAGAAGATGCTAATAGGATTCTGAATTCGTTAAAAGTTTTTTTGTCATTTGTAAGTTCATTAATTTTTGTTCGTCATTCACAAAATTAGGTTTATCTTACATCCCTGGTTTAATTCAGTAATCCTCTACTGGATTGCCAGAGGCGTTTCTACGTCGAAACTTGGTTGCCATGCAATCTTTAAACTACACCACAAAAGAGAAACAAAGGAACACCTTTAACTAAACGAGAGAAAGAGAGAGTGAGAGAGAGATAGAGATAGATAGAGAGAGAGAGAGAGAAAGAGAGAGAGAGAGAGAGAGAGAGAGAGAGAGAAAACTTATCTGACTGTAAATAATGAAGCCACAGCTGTAGAGAAATCAGTAACGTTTTTAGGAACTAGGATTTCATATCTACTTGGAAATCGCTACAAAGTTCAAGATTTACATCCTGATGTTTGAGGAAAAAATAATCATCATCATCATCATCATGAACAAATTCGTTTTAGGCCATGTGGCCTGTACGGTAAACCTAGCGAAGATGTCTTTGCTTAAGTTTCTTCGAGTAGTAGGAAGTCCCCTGGGTTGGTTACCAACCATCCGCAGAGCAAGACTAGTGGTAGGGCTGCTACCTTAATAATAAATTCCAATATTACTACAATTACTTCTACTGCTAGGTGGCTCCGTGGCGCAAGCGGTTAGACGCTCGCCTCTCACCGCTGGGGTCCCGATATTGAGTCTCGGTCACTCCATGTGGGTTTCGTGGTGGACAAAACGGAGCTTGGACAGGTAAGGAATAACAAAAAAAAAAAAAAGAAAAAAAAGAAATAAAAAGAAAACACATTGAGACTAAGTATAATGCCTGCAAATAACATTGTAAAAACTGTTGTTTAAAACCTGTTCCTTGCATCATTTTCGTAAGGAAGACAGCAAATGTTATCCTTATCTAATATATAAAAATGAATGTTTGTTTGTTCGTACTTAATGCACGGCCATACCGTTGATCCGATTGTGGTGGGATTTTTTGCAAAATGTTCAGGAGATTCCCGGGATGAACATAGGCTATAAGATAGTTGTGATACTCAACTCCTACACCCTTAAAAATCGCCCTTTGTAGTGGAAAACGTGAAGAAAGTAGCTCTTTGGACGCTTAAATGGCTTACGCTGTCTAAACCATAACAAATACACAAAATTAATGTACACAGAATTGAATATCTCAAAAAGCTCTGCAAAAAAGTCGGCGACAGCATATGTTTAACTCTTAATGATAATTCACAATAACCATTTTTGTCTTTCATTGATGTCAAGAAGATCGAGACAAGTACGAACGTAGATTCCTGTGCAAGCATAGCAGCACATGGCGGGTATTCTTTTACGGATAACTCACAATAACAAATTTTGTCTTTTAGCTCATTTATGCCAAGAAGATCGGGATGAGTAGATTCCCGGACAACATCGGGTAAACAGCACGGGGTATCTAAAAATAATTACGATATAATTTTTTCCTTTTACTTATTTAACTAAACATAAAACACATTAATTTTTGTCTTTCAGCTCATTTATGTCAAGAAGATCGGGATAAGTAGATTCCCGGGCGACGCCGAGTAATCAGCACGGGGTATCTAAAACATAAATTTATAATTATTTTTCCTTTTACTTATTCAACTAAACATAAAAACACATCAATTTTAATTTATTAAGGCGTAGCAGCGCACGCCGGGTATTAGCTAGTTAAGAATAAAGTTCTTAGGAAAACTTTTGGACCCAAGAGAGACGACCAGACAAGTGAATGGAGGAAATTACATATAGTGACAATACTAAAGAAATTAAGGGTAAAAATCCGTTCAAATGTTAGTGAGATAATATAAAATTATAAAATTGTACTTCATTTTAGTTTGTTGAGGTTATGTAATAAGATAATAAATATAAAATTGGTACCTGGTAAGTCAGTCGTGCTCAACTCGATGCCCGTTGAGGACGACTGACTTACCAGTTACCAATTTTATATTTATTATCTTATAATTTTACTAGCTAAAACCCGGCGTGAGCTGCTACTCCTAAATAAGTGTTAATGTGTTTTTACAACCAGCCTTGCGCTGCTATCTTTGTCCGGGAATCTGCTTATCCCGATCTTCTTGGCATCAATGAAAGACAAAAAAATGGTTATTGTGAGTTATCCGTAAAAGATAAAAATATGCTGTCGCGGAATTTTTGTAGAGTTTTCTGAGATGTTCATTTCCGTGTACAATAATTTGGCGTATTTGTTATGGTTTCGGCAGCGTAAGCCATTTAAGTGTCAAAATAGGGACTTTATTTCACATTTTTCGCTACAAAGAGTGATTTTTAGGGGTGAAGGGTTTAGTATCACAACTCCCTTATAGCCTATGTTCATCCCGGGAATCTCCTGAATATTTGACAAAAACCCCATCAAAATCGGATGAACGGTATGGCCACGCATAGAATACGAACAAACAAATCAACAAATAAACATTTTTTATATATTATCCATAGTAATTCTGCCCGAAGGCAGGTCCTTCACTGCAATCATAGCATTTTCATGCTATGCTTGCAGCTTTACTAGGGAATTGTGTAGGTGTGGTAGCTTCCCGTTGCTTTCCACACCGGTGAAGGATGATGATGATAATGGTAAGGATGATAATGATAAGGATGATGCCCATATGATTTGATTTCGGGGACCGTTTGGGCCTTAAAGTTTTCCTGACATTTGTCTTACAGGTGAGGAAAAACCCCGATAAAAACCTCACCCAGAAAAACTGCCCCGACCGGGGATCGAACCCGGGCCCGCTGCGTGACAAAGCAGCACGCTACCTCGAGACCACAGCGGTGGACTTATATATTATATTAGAAAATAAATGAAGATGTTAAGTTGTTTGAGGCGTGACCTGGAATTGAAAATAATCATTAAGAAGCCGCTCATAAGAGGATCAGGAAAGTTCACTTATCCAAACAACTTGCTCCACTTCATGCTAATCCTCTGGTTGTGAACATTTCTATCTTAAACAAGCTTAATTACTACCTACGTCTTATACGTCCACGACTAACTTCTAACAAAATAAAAACTTAGTTTTCTAAAAAAAAAAAAAAGCTCATATCCTAAAGTATATTACAGTAATTACCAGAAAGTTAATTTCAATATCATAGGAAGGGCACAGGGAAAGAATCAGCTATGTGACTTTTATATTTGAAAAGAAAAATATACGCCTAGACTGGGGTTTGAACCCAGGACCTTTGACTCTCTATGTCAATGCTCTTCCATCTGAGCTACCTATGCCTCCAATCTAAAAGCGTATTTTTCTCTTATACATAGTTAATTCCCTAACCCCAAATGCTAGGAGCCGTTGCTACGATTTTTGCAAATGGCGGCTTCTTTATTAAGAAGACTTTTTATTGGGAATTTAAACATTACTTATAAAGCCAGTAGTGCTTCTTTCAATGTTAATATTATTCGTTTTTAAAACACCTTAATGATGGACAAATTATATTTGAAAAGAAAAAAATATACGCCTAGACTGGTGTTTCAACCCAGGACCTTTGACTCTCTATGTCAATGCTCTTCCATCTGAGCTACCTAGGCCTCCAATCTAAACGCGTATTTTTCTCTTATACATAGTTAATTCCCTAACCCCAAATGCTATGAGCCGTTGCTACTTATCCCGATGTTTTCAAATATAATAATTTGTCCATCTTTAAGATGTCTAAAAACTAATAATATTAACACTATGTAACTTTTGTCGAAATGAAGTTTCAGGTGTCATTTGTTTCTCCGTGGGAAACACTATAATTTATAAGTGTGAAAGAGTAAAATTTACCGCTCGGTCATGAATTTGTTTAATGCAAAGATTGATGTACAGGTAAGGAAGTAGACCTACGTATGTTGTACGACTAAAGCACTTTTGTAGACTATTTAACTCATGCCCCAAATGGGAGTCAATGACCAATCACGTTTCAATGATTTCTGTTTTACAACCAATCAGAGTCGTGTTTCACCAAATATTTATCAGTGTTATAATTACCATATTAAAGAAAGCTCCTCCTTACAATATTGCGTTCCTTGGCAATAAATAGTATGATCTGGTTGCAGTGATAAACAAAAGAAGCAGTAGAAGCGTACCTATCGTTTTTCATTTGTTTTCAAACATCGCCGTTTACATTAAATATATAAATATTTTAAAATAACTATAGTTAAATAATGATTTGTGAGTAAACAGCTTAATTTTATTCGTTAAATAGTCCTAACAAATGCCACTCTTGATTTCCAAATTCTCTAGATAAATTCACTCCTCACTTCGTGAGTCGTGAATTTATCGATAATTTGGAAATCACTCGTGGCATTACTTATGATAATATGAAAATTAAAACAGACAATTATTAATAATTTTAACAAACTTAGTCTTAATACAAGTAAAACGGTTGGTATGAAATTTAACATAAGTAGAATTTTTTATTCAAATGTTAAGATTCTAGGAATTTATCTTGACTCTGAGTTAGGATGGAAATCCCATATTGCCTGCAAACTAAGTAAAAGTTTATTTATGTTGAGAGTCCTAACACAAAATTTAGATATGGAATCTTTATTAACGGTATAAACCGTATAAACGGTATAGTCATATTTACTTAGGCCTACTTACTTACTCACTGGCACTATCGAACCCGTAAGTTCATGGCCGCGCGGACATAAGCTCTCCATACATCCATATCCTGAGCTAATGCTTTCCAATCATTCCCTGTATAATCTACTTCCCTCAAATCATAGTTAATGTTGTTCTCCCACCTCATTCTTGGTTACCAACTGGGCGTTTTCCTTCTGGCTTTCCTACAAGAAGTTTCCATGCACGTCTTTCATTCCCCATACGTGCAACATGTCCTGCCCATCGCAGTCTACGAGACTTAACTGTTCTTATTTATATCTGGCTTCCTATAAAGACCATGTACTTCATTGTTATGTAGTCTTCTCCATTCACTTACAGTCATCTGAATTTTATTGTGGGACAGCGAACAAACCTTTTTATTGGTCGATGTGACTAATTTCTTATACTTACCAATATTGTTGTTACTGGAAGTAAGTAAACGTTCCCACATCTAACCTGGTTGCTATGCAAACAAAAGAAATCGCAATGCTGATATGAACTCAAAAAGCACACGTTCGGTAAGTAAAATAAAACATTTTTTGAATGTTTTGTGCACTAACTCGTACCTTTCTTTAGACTTTTCCGGAATTAATGCAGAACATTCCACTCTCCAGGCTTTTTCAATTTCTCTATCATCTACCACGACTCCTTCCATAATAAAATTATCAAACAGATTCTAATCACGGTACTACATATAAAAATGTCTCCACAGCCAACAATCCTTGCTTATAATAAAACAAATGAAAAGCTACGATCACCAAATGTTTCTTTCTCATAGAAGTCATTTACATCCAACCAATATTTTAATTCATTTGTTACTATATTTAATAAAAATTAGTCACACCGACCAAAAAATAGTACTAATACACATGAGGTAAGCACGTAACAGATCTCGAAAATTGAAAAAAATTGGCGCAAGCGCCTCGTTTTTTTTCAAACTTTTTCTCGATCTGTAACAAGTGCTTACCTCACTTGTATCGCAATATACTATATTCTATAGATAAGAGCTATTAGAATAATTGGTGGAAAAATAATAGAATTCACTGTAAACCACTTTTTATGAAATTAGGAATTCTTACTCTGGCATCAATGTACGTCCTGAATTGCTTAATTCATATAAAAAATAACACAAATATACCTGCTGTATATCTCTTCAAAACTATCACACGAGGAATAATAAGAGTACATTTTTAAATAAATGTGAATTTTAGCAAAACTCAAAATAGTTATGAGGTGGTATCAGTGAATATGTTCAATTCTCTTCCAGATGGTATAAATAATCTTCCTGTTTCAATATTTAAAAAAATTAAAGAGTGCTACAAAATGATTCAACAACTTAAAAAACTACAGAAAAGAATTCAATTGCAATGGATACCTGCACATTGTGGAATTGCTGGAGATGACACTGCTGATTTACTTGCCAAAAAAGGCTCCAATCTAATTCAGAATACTACTAAAAATTACCTTTCACATCCATAAAAATAATAATTAAAAACAAATATAACATCAAACAAAACCTATGTAATAAAGCCAAAGACAAAAAATGGAATATTTCAGTAAAGAAGCCAGATATTATTCCAGAAATTCCACGTAAAACTACAGTAGCAAAATTTAGACTGCTTACAGAAGATGACTATTTGGCCAAACATTTATATAAAATAGGAATCTGCATGAATCCAAATTGTCCTCTATGCAACAAAAGACGAAGAAATGAACGAAGAACATCTACAAACCTGTGAAGTATTACCTGTTGGATCCACCATAGAGAAATATTGGAGAGCAAGAACGCTAATGGCTTCATTGCAAAGGCTCAGCATTTGAAAACAACAACAAATCAGTATCGACTTTTTTGAATCCTCTCTACAGTGTTCACGAATATTTTAGCATTGACTGGTCGAGACACCACGGAAATTAACATTACCTACTACATTGACACTGCCATACATTGTACCATGTTATTGACAATAAAAACCTATCTATCTATAATATAAAACTATACAATTGAAGGCTTTCGACAAAGTTCTCTGGCACAAATTGTGAGAATGCATGGCAATGGGTATTCCAGATAAGGTTTCCCACAAATGCTCTTTCGAATTTCGAACACGCGTAACTTGCGTTTAAATAAAGTTACGAACATGAAACTAGTTCACTGGTCAACATGATTTTTGTCTCATGAGTACCAATAGTTGTACTTAATGCAGTTTTTTTTATCGTGTTTTCAATATGTATTCGGAATTTCTCCATCACCCATAGTTTTTTTTATTTAAATTTCAATTAATGGATTTAAATAATTACTTTTTTTAATAAACCTAGATATCTTCCCGGAAAATCTTGGCGCAGTGAGCGATGAGCACGGGGAACACTTTCATCAGGAGATTTCAGCTATGGAAAAGATATATCAAGGCAAATGGAATCCTAATATGCTGGCCGATTATTGTTGGACCATCACAGGCGAAATATAGCAGAAAATCGTCGTTTCTTACTTTCTAGGTGAGTCCGAATGTTCGAATATTGTGTAATAACGAATGAAGACATTTTAAAGTATTTGAAATTATATATGATTGTCTCTCGGAAACCTTGTGTGGTGGAGAAAATCCGATATCATATTTGAATTCAGGAGAAAAAAAAACTATCAGAATCACATATTTTTCTTTCTGAGGCAAAAGAAAGTTTATTTTTTATTGCTCAGTGGAATAGAAGAAATAAAAATCGGATATATTTTCCTTCAAATGACGAATTATGATAAATTAATAACATGCGATAACTTACTTACTTACTTACTCACTGGCACTATCGAACCCGTAGATTTATACAGACTATTTAACTCATGCCCCAAATGGGAGTCAATGACCAATCACATTTCAATGATTTCTGTTTTACAACCTATCAGAGTCGTGTTTCACGAAATATTTATCAGTGTTAAATTTACCATATTAAAGAAAGCTCCTCCTTTTTAATATTCTGAACAGGTCTGACCATTACTTTGCAGTGACTCAGCCTGTGAGAAATACCACCAGATTGTATATATAGTGCATAGATGTCAACACATAGCGCTTGCAGGAGTTAATATAAAAACATTTGTAGCAAGTGATTATACCACCAAGAAAAGAAACCACTGTTTGCACTTTCTTAAATGTATTTCTTCCCAGGTAATAACCCAGAAAAATATAATTGTCATATTTACATCATACGACATCAGAAATGAATTAATATAGAATTTGATGTGTTTAATTTTTTCTCCACTAGAGAGCATTCTTACAATATTGCGTTCCTTTGGCAATAAATAGTATAATCTGGTTGCAGTGATAAACAAAAGAAGCAAATGAAGCGTACCTATCGTTTCTCATTTGTTTTCAAACATCGCCGTTTACATTACATATATAAATATTTTAAAATAACTATATTTAAATAGTGATTTGTGAGTAAACAGCTTAATTTTATTCGTTAAATAGTCCTAACAAATGCCACTCTTGATTTCCAAATTCTCTAGATAAATTCACGACTCACGAAAATTTGGAAATCACTCGTGGCATTACTTATGATAACCACATTTCCTGCGTCATGAGTCATGAGTTGGAAAGTGATATGCTATTGCAACAGTTTTCCTCGTCCGAGCACTCGTGGTGTAATGGTTAACACGCGCTCCAGGAACAACTAAGCCCTGAGTTTTGTTGGAGCTGGAGCGAGTTCCGTGGTTCGAATCCCGGCGGGTGCAAATTCTTTCTTTTCTTCTTCATTCATTTCTTAATACAGTAAAACGCCAAAGGACCGATAAAAAGAAAAACAAGGTATAAAAACAGAACTTGATATATTTAATCTCTGTGAGAGAATAAAATACTATCAAAATGCTTAAGTATATTTGACTTCCAATCAAAAAGTTTGTATTTACAAGATAAATAATCTTGAGCACGTATTACGAATGAATAAAAGCGCATACCAAGAAGAATGTATAATTATAATCCAAAAGGGAGAAGAATGTTGGGAAGACCATTGAAGAGATGGAAGGACCAGTTCGACCCATAATGAGATCGGAACAGGCCATTGGGCTTAATCCTTGTTGTTGTTGATGATGAAAGTAAGCTGTTTACTCCCAAATCGTCCACGACTGTGGTCTCGAGGTAGGGTGCTGCCTTGTCACGCAGCGGGCCAGGGTTCGATCCCCGGTCGGGGCAGTTTTTTTTTGGGCGAGGTTTTTACCGGGGGTTTTCCTCACTTGTAAGACAAATGTCAGGAAAACTTTAAGGCCCAAACGGTACCCGAAATCATATGGCATCATCCTCATCCTTACCGTTATCATTATCATTATCCTTCACCGGTGTGAAAATCAACGGGAAGCTACCACACTTACAATTCCTTGGTAAAGCTGCAAGCATAGCATGAAAATGCTATGATTGCAGTGAAAGACCTGCCCTCGGGCTGAATTGCTATGGATGGATGGACTCACAAAAATTATTATTTAACTATAGTTATGTTAAAATATTTATATATTTAAGGTAAACGACGATGTTTGAAAACAAATGAGAAACGATTGGGTACAACTTTCTTTTGCTTCTTTTGTTCAATCACTGCACCCAGATCATATTATTTACAAGCAAAGGAACATGGCAGAAAAATGCAACCCTAGTGGAAAAATGTATACCAACACATTATAGGTAGTAATGAATTTCTGAGGGACTATGATGTACATAGGTCAAGTAATGATTTTCTGCAAACGTAATTTCCTGGAAAAGACTTCGTGTAAGAAGGTGCTAACCAACTACGTGTCCGGTTTTATTGTGTTTTATAATCGATTGCTACATAATGTTTTTATATTATCTCCCGTGTGCGCTATCTGCTGACATTCATGCACTATATATACAATCTGGTAGCCGTATTTCTTAGAGAGTCAGTCACTTGCAAAATAATGCTATGACCTATTCAGAATGTTAAAAAGGAGGAGCTTTCTTTAATATGATACAGTTCAGTTGATAAATTCCAGGCGAAACACGACTGTGATTGGTTGTAAATAAAAAATCATTGAAATGTGATTGGTCATTGAATCCCATTTGGGGCATCAGTTAAATAGTCAAAATAAAGTTATTAACTGCATTATATATTTTGTGAACAACGTTAAAAAGGGCACAATATGAAATTCCATACAATAGTACAATTATTATTGATCTAACTACGAATCTCAGAGGCACTACCGAACCCGTAGGTTTGAGACCGCGCGGATATAAGCTCTCCATACATCCCTATTTTGAGCTAATGTTTTCCAATCATCACTTATATAATCTCCTTCCCTCAAAACATAGTTAATTTTATTCTCCAACCTCATTCTTTGCCTGCCTAATTGGGCGCTTTCCCTCCGTTTTTTATAAGGAGTTTCCATGCCCCTGTTTCGTTCCTCATTCGTTCCACATGCCCTGTCCATCGCAGTCTACGATACTTAACTGTTCTTAATTACATATATTTTACCATAAAGGTGTTATAGCTCACTGTTAAGTAGTCTTCTCCATTCACCTGTCCGTCCATCTCTCTTTGGTTCAAATATTTTCCTAAGAACTTGATTCTCAAATACTCGTAATATTTTGTTTTTAATTAAAGTAAGAGTCCATGTTTCGCATCCATGTAATATATCTGGTACAATAATAGTTTTATATACATTCAGAAAGTCCACCGCTGTGGTCTCGAGGTAGCGCGCTGTCTTGTCACGCAGCGGGCCCGGGTTCGATCCCCGCTCAGGACAATTTCATGGGTGAGGCTTTTATCGTGGTTTTTCCTCACCTGTAAGACAAATGTCAGGAAACTTTAAGGTCCAAACGGTCCCAGAACATCATATGGCCATCACAATCATCATCATTCATATTCATCTTAGATTAAGCTTAGGATTAAGGACTCTCCTGGCGCACCACTATCATCATCATCACCCATCATATCATCGGGGCAACGTAACCCCGCTTTCCAGGCGCTCCAACCTCAGAAGTGGGTTACAATTACGCCATGCCAGGAGAGAACACCAGGAATGTAAGAAAAAAACAAACTGGGGCATTAAAAATCATATTATAATAATGATAATGACGACGATGATGACGACGATGATGATAATAATGATGATAATAATGATGATAATAATGATGATAATAATAATAATGATAATAATAATAATGATAATAATAATAATAAAAATAATGATAATAATAATAATAATAATAATAATAATAATAATAATAATAATAATAATAATAACAATAATGCTTTATTTTAGCTGGCAGAGTTAAGGCCATAAGGCCTTCTCTTCCACTCAACCAGCGAAAAGTAGAATTATACAGAAATTACATACATATTACAATTTTATGATATTATTAAAATACAGACTAAACAAAATACAATAATGATGTGATCTAATACTGGCTAATATTAACAAAAACGTGGAATATAATAAAATTAAAATTATATAAAATAAGGTAAGTAGCTTCCTACATGATTATTTATAGAATGTTGTATATAGTTGTTATGCAGTTTATATATATATATATATATGGCATGATAAGAAAAATAAATTCCTGGACGGGATTCGAACCCGGAACTCTGAGTCTGTACCTCAGCGTGTTATCCATTACACCACCAGGCGAATCCAATTCAAACACTTATCTTTTTTCTTATATATGTATTACATATATAAGAAAAATAAGTGCCTGGACGGGATTCGAACCCGGAACTCTGAGTCTGTACCTCAGCGTGTTATCCATTACACCACCAGGCGAATCCAATTCAAACACTTATTTTTCTTATGTATGTAATACATATATAAGAAAATAAAATAAGTGTTTGAATTGGATTCGCCTGGTGGTGTAATGGATAACACGTTGAGGTACAATTCAAACACTTATTTTTCTTATATATGTAATACATACATAAGAAAATATAAGTGTTTGAATTGGATTCGCCTGGTGGTGTAATGGATAACACGCTGAGGTACAGACTCAGAGTTCCGGGTTCGAATCCCGTCCAGGCATTTATTTTTCTTATCATACCATATTAAGCTTGTATTGCTCAATGTTAAACATTTAATTATAACATATATATATATATATATATATATATATATATTCAGAATAATGTATTTTGATTAATAATCCTATTTTTTAAGCGGATGAAAATTTCATGACGGTTTTGTAAGAGAAATAAACCACATTTTTACAAAAGGAAGTTGTAAATATTAGAATGTACAACACCGGCGCTGCAATATACGGAAGTTTCCTGTTGCAAATTTTAATAATAGATAATTGCAAACGTTGAGTGTAACATCATGTTGGTAAGCTGACATCATTGGGGGTAGGAAGTATTACATATTACATGTGGCTTAAAAACTCACCCTCTCTTCATCCGCAGCATCTATACTCCTTTTGCCCCGCCCGGGGATTTGGGGTTTATTCTAAAAATAGAAACTATATTCTGCTGTATCAACCAACCACAGCATTACTTGGATGCTCTGTCTCTTTCATTACGCCCTACGCCTGATTACTACTTTCAGAGCTGGATTTTCGTTGTATTTACTAACAATGTTAATAATATATAAATACATTCGCTTAAAATAACCATATTTACTATATAATTAATTAAAATATAATAATATAAACAACAAAACTTTATAAAACATACATTTTGCAGATCATCAATTGTTAATTGCACAAGATTATGAAGATTTAAAATATACGACTAGAAACGTAATAGAAGAATACGAAAAAATGGGGATTAATTTTGAACATGAAAAAACAAAATATTTATCAATTGGTGAACCAGAACAAAATTAAATTTTGGAGACTGGAGAAACAATAAAATCTTGTAGTGAGATCACATATTTAGGAATTAAAATAAATACAAATGGGAGTTATGAAGAGGAAATAGGAAATAGAAATAATAAAGGAAAATTTGCAAATGCTTGCCTCAATGGAATATTGTGGGATAAAAATATAAGTAATAAAAAATAAAATGAATATATATCATACAATTATTAAAAGCATCATTACTTACGGAGCAGAACTTTGGTCATTAACAACAAAAACAAATAAGTATATTTTGGCAACATAAATGGATTTTATACGAAGGGCAGCAAGAATTTCAAGAAGAGAGAAAATTAGGAACTCAGTTATAAGGGAGAAAATGAAGATTGAAGACACTATTTCAGATTATATTAATAATGAGCAATTAAGATGGTACGGACATGTCCAGCAAATGGAAGAGGATCAGCTACCAAAATCTGTTTTGGAATGGAAACCTGAGGGAAGACGAGGCAGAGGAAGACCTAAAACCTCCTGCAGTGAGGGAATATATTTATACATGAAGGAGAAACATCTACAACCAGGAGATTGATGGACCGACAAAATTGGGTATTAGGAATCGGACGATGTCAAAGACATTAATCAACCGATGATCTATCTATCTATAATAATCTTCTTCTTCTTCCTTCCAAGTATTAGGCCAAGGCCTGTTACGATCCTATAGAAAATTTTCCCTCCAGCGTTTCATAGGACGGCCCAGAGATCTTCGTCCTCTTGGTATATAATTATAAACAACTTTGGGGATCCGATTTGAATTCATTCTTTCAAGATGGTTTTTCCAATTTAGTTGGTACTGTTTAATATATTCCAAAATTGGCATAGTCTTCAATTCTTTTAAGATATCGGTGTTCCTTTTCCCATCCCATCTGGTGTAACCCACTGTTCTGCACATTAATCTCATTTCACAAGCCGTTATTCTGCTTTCATGTTGTCTTTTTAGTGTCCATGCTTCACTACCATAGATCAACACTGGTCTAGCCAAAGTGTTGTATAAACGTAATATGTTTTTTTTTTGTACAAGGGATGGTTTCATAACTTGATTAATAATTCCCAAACTTTTGTTATAACTAGTAATTTTTTCAGGGATATCCTTTTCATTCCAGATAGAGAGATAATATCCAAGATATTTAAATTGATTATATCTCTCTAAAATTTTATTCTGGAGACAGATTTTATTTTGTATGGGGTCCTTCCCAGGAAATGCCATAATTTTAGTTTTGTTAATTGATATTCTCATATTAAATTTGGCAGCTGTTTTTTGTAAATTATAAATTGATCGTTGCAAATCATTTTCGGAAAGTACCAGAAGCGCTAAATCGTCTGCAAAAAGAATAGCATAGAGTTTGAGGTTCCTATTGATGGGTACTATATATCCCCTTGTGTTTTCCTCCATCTATAATAATATCATCATCATCATCATAGTACATTCACGAGTTTAGGTCATTTGTTAACCTGTTTCGGCCTCAAGACAAACATCATCCAAAAATTGGACGTGCTGGACTTCTGAAGGTTGATAGCTAAACATTTGTTTGAGTATCCTGTGATCTTCCATTCGATGAACATGTTGCATCCATCTTGACTTGTCAACGTTATTCGCATTTTTACATTTTTTTATAGATTAGAGTAAAGGATAAGTCTTAGGTTTTGAAATCAGATTCATATACAGGGTGACAATTATTTAAACCGACAAACTCTGGGAGGTTGTAGGGGACACCAAAACAAATATTTTTCCCTAATGTAATTTTTTCCTATGAGGATTATTTAAACCGGTAGAGGAAGACTGTGTTTGACCCTTTGGCATGGGTTCCCTGAAGTAGTCCCCGCCTGGAGAACCGAATGGGGGACTATTTGGCCGCCGGAAAATTTTACCCCAGTTGAACCCATGTCCGCATTTCTTGACGGTTGTATTTTTACGGTGAAATATCGTCACTCTTTCGACCAAGGTACTTTTTTCGTCTGGCTTATCACCTTCGACCAGTCCGGCATGGGTAACCCTATCGGCAGCAATGCTACCGCCGGTATAGCTCTCAGGATCATTTAAGCACGCAAGCCACTCCACCACGACAAGGTAAAGATACCATGGAATAACATTAACTATGATTTGAGGGAAGTATATTATACAGGGAATGATTGGAAAGCATTAGCTCAGGATAGGGATGTATGGAGAGCTTATGTCCGCGCGGCCATGAACCTACGGGCTCGATAGTGCCAGTGAGTAAGTAAGTAAGTAAGAGGAAGACTTCTCTAGCGGTAAATTAATTAAACCAACAAACATTTTTGCATTTTTTATTACAATGAGAAAACAAATTAACACAACGCAATAACTTATATTACAGTAGAGGTTCAGAAATGCCTCCATTGACATGTAAACAAAGGTTACACCGGCGGATCATGTTCTGTCTAACACGGGCAAAAATCTCCAGGAGTATCGTAAATTGCTCCTGCTGCTGCTACTTTCCGGGCAACCAGATCCTTCTCTGATGCAACAGGAATTGTGTAAACAAGGTTGCGCATCTCTCCCCACACAAAAAAATCCAAAGGGGTCATATCTGGGGATCGAGCAGGACATGGTACAGAACCACCTCTGCCAATCAACTTTTTTGAAAACCGTTGGTTCAAAAATCGATGCACACGACGACTGAAATGTGCCGGCGCCCCGTCATGTTGGAACCACATGCGTTGTCTTGTAGGAAGCCGGACATCTTCCAGAAATTCTGGCAATGCTCTGGCGAGAAAATTGTAATAGTGCCTGCCGTTTAATGGCCTAGGTAGGATATATGTCCCAATTAAACAGTCCCCAACAACACCGGCCCACACATATCAGTGTACTCACTCCAGGTGTATCGTTCCATTAGTAAACAGATACAATTCACTACTACACTGGTGGACAAAACAATTCCTACCATCAGCAGCAGTTGCAGTCATGACAACTGAAGAGCGTAATATGCCCTCTACTGGTTTAAATAATCCTCATAGGAAAAAATGACAGGGAAAAACATTTGTTTTGGTGTCCCCTACAACCTCCCAGAGTTTGTCGGTTTAAATAATTTTCACCCTGTAGATAAGTGTAATTTAGAAGAAGGATATTAAAACAGAATTTATTTATCGAAGTTGCTTGTAGAAGTCTGTCTCGGAATCTAAGATTTATATCTTCCGCGGGAAATCTGCTGTTCTGAGTAGTTTCTTTTTTTCTTTACAAAGGATTACATAGGAAGGT
This sequence comes from Diploptera punctata, assembly GCA_030220185.1. Lineage (NCBI taxonomy): Eukaryota > Metazoa > Arthropoda > Insecta > Blattodea > Blaberidae > Diploptera > Diploptera punctata. The sequence goes on from JASPKZ010007593.1 coordinate 356,098, forward strand.
CAGCCGTTTCATTATCTTCTTGTCTTGCTGATTCAAGGAACAAGAAATAGAGATTCAGACCAGGACCAACTGGACGCCACAATATACGTTAAACGACTTAGTGTTATACAGCGTGTCCCTTAAATCGTCCGTTAGGATTATGTGTTGGATAACTCTTCAAATTGAAATGTAAATGCTAAACTAACTCTAACTAACTCACTGGCACTATCGAACCCGTAGGTTCATGGTCGTGCGGACATAAGCTCTCCATTAATCCCTATCCTGAGCTAATGTTTTCCAATCATTCCCTGTATAATCTACTTCCCTTAAATCATAATTTAAGTTATTCTCTCACCTCATTCTTGGTCTACCAACTGGGCGTTTTCCATCTGGTTTTCCTACAAGAAACTTCCATTCACGTCTTTCATTCTGCATTCGTGCCACATGTCCTGCCCAACTCAGTCTTCGAGACTGCGATGGGCAGGACATGTGGTACGAATGGGGCTTGAAATATGCGCATGGAAGATTCTTGTAGGAAAACCCGAGGGATAACGCCCAGTTGGTAGACCAAGAATGAGGTGAGAGAATAACTTCAACTATGATTTAAGGGAAGTAGATTATACAGGGAATGATTGGAAAGCATTAGCTCAGGATAGGGATTAATGGAGAGCTTATGTACGCGCGACAATGAACCTACGGGTTCGATAGTGCCAGTGAGTTAGTTAATTATGAATGTCCTATCTGCAATTTTAATTAATTTCAACAATCAAAGAGATAAAGATCGAAATTAAAATATATTTTTCGGATGGAAAAAAACTATACGCCGCATTTTTAATTGAACTATTTGCAATACGTTTGCTTTGACCGAAAGTATTTCAGACAAACCATCGCAACATGGCCAAAGCGTTTGACAAAGCTCGAATTTTGAGCCGCCTTCGCGGAGCTTCGTCAAACGCTTTGGTCACGTTGCAAAGGTTTGTCTGAAATGCATTTCAGTCAAAGCAAACATATTCCTTGGAACTGAGTTCCTGAAAAATCTTGTGTTGATTATCCTTTTCACCCTCAATATTTGTAATACATTGAAGACCAATGTTAATTAGTGATTTTTAAACCGTGTTCAAATATTTAAGATAATTCACGCTATCATTTTTAGCCAGAGAAACTTTCCTAATCGGCTGCAGTGGACTAGAGGTTATGCTCCTTGCCTCTGCTCCCGAGGGTCGCGGGTTCAAACCCGACCGGGGTCGATGGATTTTTAGGATGGAAAAAATCCAAGAAGCAAGTCCTCCGGGAGGGACTTTAAGCCGTGGCTCTCGAGTCTGAAGATTTTCAGGCTCGTAAAAGACCCTTAAGCCTGAATGAAAAGGCCTCTAAGCAAAATTTACCGAATTTTCCCGTCCTAGTATTACCTTGGTTTCCTAGATGTCAGTATGAGGCGGAACGCTGACCACGGACCACTCAAAATGACATCTATACGAAAACAAGTGTAACTAAATTAGTATGGTTCAAATTCTTCTCTCTAGGGGGAGAGCACCTAAATCTCTGTTAAGGGAAAACATGGGCTAAGGAGAAGAGCGAAGAAGAAGAAGAATGTTTCCTTCGTAGATTAGAAGAGCTGTTATCAGTATTTATAAAATTTCGTTTATTCGGCCATTGTATATAAATTCCGGAAACAACTGATTTAAAAATTCATAATTTTGTTTTTGTTAAACGAATAAACAAGTAGCTAAAGCCATTTATTGGATAGGGTCCATGACTTAGTTGGAATTTATAAAAAATATTTTTTTTGTACGGAAGTGCATTTGCGCACTTACAGCAATTGCGACCATAATTTAAGTTCAACTTCCTACATTTCGGGGTTGCCAACCTAAATAACTACACTGTGTATATATATATATATATATATATATATATATATATATATATGGAATGATAAGAAAAATAAATGCCTGGACGGGATTCGAACCCGGATCTCTGAGTCTGTACCTCAGCGTGATATCCATTACACTACACTATAAAGCGTCACTGCTATAAGGTAAAATATTCTCTTTAATTTGCTTACTTGATATAGTCAGCTGCTAGATGGCGGTGAAGACCGAGTTCTCGCGACATCTAGTAATAATGGAGAGTATAATACATATATAAGAAAAATAAGTGTTTGAATTGGATTCGCCTGGTAGTGAGGTACAGACTCAGAGATCCGGGTTGGAATCCCGTTCAGGCATTTATTTTTCTTATCATTCCATATTAAGCTTGCATTGCTCAATGTTAAACATTTAATTATAACATATATATATATATATATATATATATATTCCCCAAATGCCCCAGGTTTGTCTTTCGACATTCCTGGTTTCTCTCCTGGCATGCGCATTTCCAACCCACTTCTGAGGTTGGGGCGCCTGGAAGGCAGAGTTACGTTGCCCCCATGATATGATGGGTGATGATGGTGCGTCAGGAGAGTCCCTAATCCTAAGCTTAACCTAAGATGAATATGAATGATGATGATTGCGCTGGCCATATGATTTCGCGGACCGTTTGGGCCTTAAAATTTTCCTGACATTTGTCTTACAGGTGAGGAAAAACCCCGATAAAAACCTCACCCAGAAAAACTGTCCCGACCGGGGATCGAACCCGGGCCCATTGCGTGACAAGGCAGCACGCTACCCCGAGACCACAGCGGTGGACTCTATACTATAATGTTACATATTACAAACCTTGTGCGGAAAGTAAAACCACTGCCCTTTATGTATACTACTTATAATGTATATACAAACATATATCCAAAAAGGCCACCGCTGTGGTCTCGAGGTAGAGTGCTGCGTGACAATCCCCGTTCGATCCTCGGTCGGGGCAGTTTTTCTGGGTGAGGTTTATATCGGGGTTTTTCCTCACCTGTAAGATAAATGTCAAGAAGACTTAAGGCGCAAACGGTCCCCGAAATCATATGGCCATCATCATCCTTATCATTATCATCATCAACATCGTCCTTCGCCGTTGTGGAAAGCAACGGGAAGCTACCACACCTACAATTCCCTAGTAAAGCTGCAAGCATGGCATGAAAATTACATGATTGCAGTGAAGGACTTCCCATCGGGCAGAATTACTATGGATGGATATCCAAAAGGTAGTGTTAATATACATTATACGAAACAAATCACTGCATTTTAAATTAACTCTACGTTATTTCAAACAATATTAAATAATAAAAATGTAGCCTACTTGTCGCCATTTTATGACTGATTGCTGTGACGACCTGATGTAGTCTCAACTAATAAACATGTCCACACTGTTAACATTAGTCAGTTGTTTATAATTAATTCAAATATTTCTACAAAGATATTATTTTACTATTATTTATTATTTTGAAAACACCATCGCGCAAAAAATAATGTACAGCGCACAATTGTGAAGTGTTTTACATAATCTATTTCCTCGCTTCTGTAAAAACAACTTCCCAACCTCGCTTCGTTATATACCATTATTTCGTTTTTATTTTGTTTATTTAACGACAATTGGTTTTATTGAAATAGCCTAGTTGTTTTAATCTATTGATTCTGAATAAATTTAATACAATCAAAACATCATTAAAAGCTATGTAAAGAATACAATTATATTCTGAAATATATTGATTTTATAGAAAGGAGTTTTCGTATTTAACTTAGTTATAAATACAAGAAATTCGACTTATTGTGAAATATCTTGCGTGTGATTTAAAGTTCCTTTGTTTTATCCCAAGATTAGTCCAGTGACCACAAGATGGCAGCGAGGTATCAAGATGAAGTTGAAGGTGGAACATTTTCTGACTGTCTTCACTTTTCAACGTGACAGAAAAAAAAAAAGTCAGCTCCAGTCCTAAGTCCAAATCTCGATTCCACATGATCCATTTTCCGAGAGATTTTAAGAAAAAGAGAATCTCACATGTGAAGATTCGGTATTATTTTCAGATGCGCGATAGGAAACTCAATAAAGTTACATTTATAAAGAAAGAAATTGTGAAAAAAGTCCTCTAGGAATTCTTAAAGTAAAATAAATGTAAATAATAATAATAATAATAATAATAATAATAATAATAATAATAATAATAATAATAATAATAATAATAATAATAATAATAATAATAATAATAATAATAATAATAATAATAATAATAATAATAATAATAATAATAATAAAAATAATAATAATAGTAGCTTTATTTTACCTGGCAGAGTTAAGGCCTTAAGGCCTTGTCTGCCACTCAACCAGGTTTTTAAAAAATACAAAAAAAAATAGTTTTACATCTAAATTACAATATACATAAACGATTACAATTAATATTTATAATGTATTTTGATTTACTCTAGATTTAACGAATTAAATATATAATATGTACAAGATATATAAAAAAACGAGAAAAAATATTAATGACATAGTATAAATTTAAATAAATAGAAAAAAATAATTATTATTTTATTTTAGATTTAGATTTATTTAGATTTATTTATTTAGCCTGGTGGAGTTAAGGCCATGTGGCCTTCTCTTCCACTCACCAGAACAAGCATATGTTACATATGAATACAAAAAAAATACAATAATAGTCATATAAAACAGGACAAACATATGTTACACATGAATACAAAAAAATTACAATAGTAGTCATATTAGACAAGACAAACATGTTACATATGAATACAAAAAAAAAAGTTACAATAATAGTTATTGAACAATTCATTATCTGTCATATTGAATAATAATGAAATTAATGTCTAATAATAGAATGAAACTAAATACAATTAAAATTAAATTAATGATGCAATGAATAAAAAAGGAATAACAGCTCGAATCTACTATGCATAAAAAGAGAAAAAAAAATACACTACAATGAATTAATCTACGCTTTTTATACAAGGCATTAGGTAAATATATTAACAAATCCTAAGTCTATTTTTATTAAATAATGCAAAAACGCATTATTAATTCTTAAAAAGTAGTATTAGTGAGTTGTTCCTGTTAGTGATTTTATTTTCAATTTATTTCTGAAAGATGGTAAAGTTTGGCAGTCTCTGACATAGGGTGGAAGTGAATTCCATGTTCTAACAAGAGAAACTGTAAAAGACAACAGGTAACTGTATAAGCGTGACTTAAAAGTGCCAAGTGTGCGGCAATCGCTGATATCTTGAGGAAGGAAATTCCAGGAGCGGGCAGAGGCTACTGTGAAGGAAGTAGAATAAGAGGAAGTGCTATGAAGAGGAATTGTTAGCTGTAAATACTAATAAATTTCATATTAAATTCCGTTGAGATAGTAGTCAGAAAGTCAAATATTAAAATATGTACCTATTAGCAGGTGCCCTCATCCTCAACTATGTTAAAAATTATTTTAAACTATCTAATACCCGGCGTGCGCTGCTGCGCCTAAATAAATGAAAATGAATGTGCTTTTATGTTTAGTTGAATAAGTAGATGGAAAAATGATTATAAATTTATATTTTTAGATACCCCGTGCTGATTACCCGGCGTTGCCCGGGAATCTACTTATTCCGATCTTCTTGACATAAATGAGTTGAAATTCGAAAATTAATGTGTTTTATGTTTAGTTAAATAAGGTAGAGGAAAAATGTATATCTTAATTATTTTTATATACCCCGTGCTGTTTACCGGGCGTTGTCCGTGAATCTACTCATCCCGATCTTCTTGGCATAAATGAGCTGAACTACAAAAAATTAATGTACTTCTTATGATTAGTTGAATAAGTAAAATGAAAAATAATTATAAATGTATATCGTAATTATTTTAAGATTCCCCGTGCTGATTACCCGGTGTTGCCCGGGAATCTACTTATCTCGATCTTCTTGGCATAAATGAGGTAAAAGAGAAAATTCGTTATTGTGAGTTATCCGTAAAAGAATACCCGCCATGTGCTGCTATGCTTGCACAGGAATCTACGTACTTGTCTCGATCTTCTTGGCATCAATGAAAGACAAAAATGGTTATTGTGAGTTATCTGTAAGAGATAAACATATGCAGTCGGGAACTTTTTTGTAGAACTTTTTGAGATATTCAATTCTGTGTACATTAATTTTTTTATTTGTTATGGTTTAGGCAGCGTAAGCCTTTTAAACGTCCAATGAGCTACTTTTTTTTTCAAGTTTTCCACTACAAAGGATGTTTTTTAAGGGTGTAGGAGTTGAGTATCACAACTCTCTTATAGCCACTGAGGAGAACACGTACTTAGAATGGACCTCAAAAAGTGGACTAACGCAATAACCGTGTGGGAACCTAAGCCAGGAAACAGAAGTGTGGGGAGGCAAAGATGTGATAGTGTTATGTTTTCAAGTGTCAACTAGGGAGCGTGTGGTCTAGAATAGCAGCAGACAGGCAAATATGTAAGGAATCTATAAACATTGAGAGACCTATGTGAAGAAATCTTTAATGCCCAGAAAATGGCTGGTACGAGCCACTCTCTGTAAACCACCTGTAACATGAGACCCTTACCCGCACCAGGATGTTAATGGGTTAATTCTAATGTTAATTGTTAACTTATTCTGGACTGGTTTATAGAAAAAAGTGTATATTCTGAAAAACGAAAATTTTAATAAATGATAAAATTATTCCTCAACTCGTGTTCAGCTCAGGATGGTATCAAGTACGGAGATGAGATGAAGCCCCTACATTTTTAGAGGTCTCTGAATTACAAGGTTGCGGGTCGACCAACCCTGACGCACTGTCAGAAGGGCGGATGAATGATAATGAAACCAAATGGATGAGTATGGAGAAACGGTGAAATTAAATTTGTGGCAGAGGAAAACGGGAGAAACCCGAGAAAATCCTTCCCAAGCTACGTTTCGTCCACCACGAAACCCACATGGAGTGACCGAGACTCGATCTCGGGACCTCAACGGTGAGAGGCGAGCGTTTAACCGCTTGCGCCACGAACAATTTTAATACATTCGACGAATTAAGCCTCATGGGCGTTTCTGATTACTGTTCACGAGATCCCGGGTTCGATTTCCGGTCAAACCATAGGATTGTTTCTTAAAGGGAGTCATTCCTGTGGTTGTGCATGGTCTGGAATTTAGGTTAAGTTTAGGTTAAGAACTCTCCTGGCGCTTCATTATTATTTATCACCCATCATATTATCGGGGTAACGTATCTCCCCCTTTTAGGCGCCCCAACTTCAGAAGTGAGTTACAATTAAGCAATGCCAGAAGAGAACACCAGAAATGTCGATATGACAACCTGGGGTATAAAAAAATATTTGCAGAACATTTATGGAAATTACTCTGAGAAACAAAAAAAGAAACTTTTTCTGTCTCAGAAACAAAAATTTGTGATTCTGATAGTATTTTTCTCCTGAATTCAAATATGATATCGGTTTTTCTCCATCACGCAAGGTTTCTGAGAGACAGGCATTTATAATTTCAAACACTTTAATATTTTCTACTACATTCGTAACTACAGAATATTCGAACAATCGGACTCACCTAGAAAGTAAGAAATGATGATTGTCTGCTATATTTCGCCTGTGGAGCATCCCTCTTGATGGTCCAACAATAATCGGCCAGCATATTAGGATTCCATTTGCCTTGATATCTCTTTTCCATAGCTGAAATCTCCTGAGTTAGCTCATTTGGTTTTATTTTACAATGGACAAATGGACGAAAAAACGTTTATTAAAATAATAATTATTTAAATCCATTAATTGAAATTAAAATAAAAAACTGTGGGTGATGGAGAAATTTCGAATACATATTTGAAAACACGATAAAAAACTGCGTTAAGTACAACTATTGGTACTCATGAGACAAAAATCATGTTGACCAGTGTAATTAAACCAACGTGATATATAATAAAGAATAAATAGAACCATAGTTGTGCGTTTTCATGCTAACCAAATTTATCATCGGGATACTTGATTGAAAATTCTTTCTGGTTCACCTGATAATTCAATACAAGTGAGACTCGCTGATTATCAGAAATTCCACAAATACCACTGTTTCCAACGCGCCGGAAATATGTCAAATTGAATCGAATTTCAAATCCTCTGTACAACGTATGTGCGTTCCACAATAATTATTACTTTTGCTGCAAAAAAAAAATTATAAAGATCCGTATAGCAATGGTCAACATGATTATTGTCTCATGAGTACCAATAGTTGTACTTAATGTAGTTTTTCTCGTGTTTTCAAATATGTATTCGGAATTTCTCCATCACCCACAGATTTTTATTCCAATTTAAATTAATGGATTCAAATAATTATTTTTTTAATAAAAAAAAACTCCTGGCGCGACAGGCCTTGAAGGCCCTTAGCCTACCAGCCGGCTGCTGGCCTCACATCTCCATGGTATCTTTACCTTGTCGTGGTGGAGTGGCTTGCGTGCTTAAATGATCCTGAGAGCTATGCCGGCGGTAGCATTGCTGCCGATAGGGTTACCCATGCCGGACTGGTCGAAGGTGATAAGCCAGACGAAAAAAGTACCTTGGGCGAAAGAGTGACGATCTTTCACCGTAAAAATACAACCGTCAAGAAATGCGGACATGGGTTCATCTGGGGTAAAATTTTCCGGAGGTCAAATAGTCCCCCATTCGGTTCTCCGGGCGGGGACTACTTCAGGGAACCCATGCCAAAGGCTCAAACACAGGGACATGTTCCTAGGAACATGGAATGAAGAAATTAAACATAGGCTCAATTCTGGAAATGCATGCTATTATGCATTGCAGAGACTTTTGATGTCCCAACTCCTTTCAAAAAACGTTAAGCTGAAAATATATAAAACTATTATTCTACCAGTTATATTATATGGGTGCGAAACATGGACTCTTACTTTAAGGGAGGAAAGGAGATTACGAGTATTTGAGAATAAAGTTCTTAGGAAAATTTTTGGACCAAAGAGAGATGAACAGACAGGTGAATGGAGAAGACTACATAACAATGAACTACATGGTCTTTATAGGAAGCCAGATATAATAAGAACAGTTAAGTCTCGTAGACTGCGATGGGCAGGACACGTTGCACGTATGGGGAATGAAAGACGTGCATGGAAGCTTCTTGTAGGAAAGCCAGAGGGAAAACGCCCAGTTGGTAGACCAAGAATGAGGTGGGAGAACAACATTAACTATGATTTGAGGGAAGTAGATTATACAGGGAATGATTGGAAAGCATTAGCTCAGGATAGGGATGTATGGAGAGCTTATGTCCGCGCGGCCATGAACCTACGGGTTCAATAGTGCCAGTGAGTAAGTAAGTATTTTTTTAATAAACGCTTTTTATCGTACATTTGTTCATTGTAAAATAAAACCAAATGAGCTAACTCAGGAGATTTCAGCTATGGAAAAGAGATATCAAGGTGAATGGAATCCTAATATGCTGGCCGATTATTGTTGGACCATCAAGAGGGATGCTCCACAGGCGAAATATAGCAGAAAATCGTCATTTCTTACTTTCTAGGTGAGTCCGAATGTTCTAATATTGTGTAGTTACGAATGTAGAAAATATTTAAGTGTTTGAAATTATAAATTCCTGTCTCTCGGAAACCTTGCGTGATGGAGAAAAACTGATGTCATATTTGAATTCAGGAGAAAAAATGCTATCAGAATCACATTTTTTCTTTCTGAGACAAAACGTTTACTTTTTGTTGTTCAGTGTAATAGGAAATAATTTTTCTCGATTTCCCTCCCCCCAAAGAAGTGTTCCAATGAGCGAAAAATCTAAAATTAATGTATCGTTACATATTCGACTATTGTATTTATAACAAGTTCTCCCACTACTACTACTACTATAGTATTATGATATAATTCAAATATATACCTTCTTTGGTCAGTGCTGTCGTCCTCAACTTGTAAAAAGATGTGTGTGCTTTTCTTTTTCTGAAGGCCTTTCAGAATATCTATCCCATCATCAGCAGGTATAAAAACTAAATTAATTTTATTAGTATTGATACTATTTTAGTAATAACATTTCATTAAGGATTAAAGTCCAAAACACATTTATTTACAAATGGATCACATGGGGAGCAAGCTATATGTGCCATCCATAGTTATAAATATTAATTGTATTGTATTCATAACGTGTAATCGTTTATATATATATATATATATATATATATATATATTGTAATTTAGATTTAAGACTATTTTTTTTGTTTGTATTTTTTTAAACCTGGTTGAGTGGTAGACAAGGCCTTAAGGCCTTAACTCTGCCAGGTAAAATAAAGCTATTATTATTATTATTATTATTATAGTTCGTTTCAATATATATATATATATATATATATATACTAAAAGGTAAAGTGATCACACCATAAACCTCAGGAGGCCCTTGTGGTAGTAGGAGGTAAGGCTCCCACTTTTTTCAGGACAATAGGCACTTGATGTCAACCGGGTTGTCAGTCTTGCGTGACAGCCGCCTTTATCCCCCAGAACAAGCGTCCGGTACTCATTTATGTTAGAGGCTGGGTCGATCCCAGGGCCATAGTGCCGCCAGAATGTTTGGGCCAGTTTACAAATCCTGACCCCACCGAGACTCGAACCCTCAACCTTCCGAGTTGTGGCGTATCGTCTTAACCACTATGCTACGGCGGGCTCCCATTGCATTTCCTCCTAGTAGGGCCTATCTCAATTCTAGAACCGAAACGGAACGTTAGATGGAATTGTTTTACAACCCCTAAAAGTGGGTAATAGGAAATTGATTTTTATAATAATTTATCAGGAGTAAAAACGATAATTTCAAATATTTAGATTGACTATTTAACTCATGCCCCAAATGGGAGTCAATGGCCAATCACCTTTCAATGAATTTTGTTTTATAACCAATGACAGTCGTGTCTAACTTCGATCTTTATTGAATTATTTTTACCAGCTCCTGCTTTTGTGATAAAGAAAGACCCTCCTTTTTTAATATTCTGAACACGTCAGGGCATTATTTTGCAGTGACTGATTCTCCAACGAATACATTGAATATAGCAAATAATGAACAGATTCCTTCGAACTACACTGTAGATAACTGTGTATTCAATAATTATTGTCTTTTTAAATAATTATTTTACTGTGTGTTTACTAAAAAATAAATTAATAACCTTTAATGTTGGTTATAATATAGGCCTACAGTTAGATGTGTTTCATTTTTTCTCCACTAGGGTGCATTCTTACAATATTGCGATCTTAGTGGGTTATCGCTGATTGCGATCCTAGTTGGCAATAAATAATATGATCAAGTTGCAGTGAATAAACATAATGACATATTTCTTTTTTCAAACATCGCAGTTTACATTAAATACATAAATATTTTAAAATACCGGTAATTATATTTAAATAGTGATTTGTGAGTAAACAGCTTAATTTTATTCGTTAAACAGTCCTAACAAATGCCACTCTTGATTTCCAAATCCTCTAGATAAATTCACTCGCGACATTACTTATGACTATTTAACTCATGCCCCAAAAGGGAGTCAATGACCAATCACGTTTCAATGAATTTTATTTTACAACCAATGACAGCCGTGATTCACCTCGCTCTTTATTGATTTCTCTTTGTCAGCTCCTGCTTTTGTGGTAAAGAAAGCTCCTCCTTTTTAATATTCTGAACAGTTCAGAGCATTATTTTTCTCCAACAAATACTTGAAAATAGCAAATAATGAACCGATTCCTTGATTTTACTGAGTTGTTTACTTCTTCTTCTTCACGGTTTAGGATTATTTACTAGCCTGTTCCGGCTCCAAATTGCTGCTCTTTCTATCTTTTCCTTGGTCTTACCAAGCTTCTTCTTCCTCGTGGTGAATATTTGTATGCTGCTTTTGGTATTCTATTCTCAGTCATCCTTGCCAAGCGTTCTTTTCAGTTTGTTCAGTATTTCTCTATTGTTGAGTTTAATTCAAGTTGTTTACTAAAAAATAAATTAATAACCTATAATGTTGGTTATAATATACAGTTTGATGTGTTTTATTATTTATCCACTAGGGTGCATTCTTACAGTATTGCGATCCTATTTGGCAATAAAATTATCAAATTACAGTGAACAAACATAACCTCACATTTCTGATTTGTTTTCAAATTCACCGTTTACATTAAATATATATATATATATATATTTTTTTTAAATACCGATAACTATATTTAAATAATGATTCTTAAGTTAACAGCTTAATTTTATTCGTTAAATAGTCCTAACAAAAACTACTCTTGATTTCCAAATTCTCTAGATAAATTGGATATCACTCGTGGAATTACGTATGATACGAAAACATATCGAGTAAAATTATCACAAGTGCAAACTTAATTTCTCTCTGGAGCAAAACTATTTATGTTAGTAAAAGATAAAAAAGTGCATTAAATAATTTAGTTAGCACATAACTAGAGAAATGCAAGTGGTTGCTCTAACAGAATTTCCTTGACAGAGTGAATTGAATTTCACACTTGTAAATGTTTCATAAACTCAAGAGCATCTCCCTGTAAACGAATTACCAACATCTGCAGCGCCTTGCAGTGTCATATGCAATTTCACAAAGTAAAATAAATTACTTATCCGTTATGTTATATAGATGCAATCTCTTTATCGCGTTACATACATTTTATCACTTACATTCTAGGTTAAGCGTTTATTTCATACGTTCGGGGGAAAATTCGATACAAACCTCGAGTTAGAAGAAAACATCCATCCATCCATAGTAATTCTGCTCGAGGGCAGGTCTTTCACTGCAATCATAGCATTTTCATGCTACGGTTTGCAGCTTTACTAGGGAATTGTAGGTGTGGTAGCTTCCCCGTTGCTTTCCATACCAGTGAAGGATGATGATAATGATAAGGATGATGATGATGGCCATATGATTTCGGGGACCATATGGGCCTTAGAGTTTTCCTGACATTTGTCTTACAGGCGAGGAAAACCCCCGATAAAAATCTAAGAAAGCATAACAAATACAAGAAAAAATAATTGAATGAAAAATGAAAGTAATTTGGTGTATTGATGAGGAAAGGGAACGGATAGTTTGATTCTTGAATATAGCATAAAAGAATGGTGATCTGAAAGATGCTGGTGCTAAGTGATAGAAATGACTAACCATAGCCCAAGGTGACGCCCCGAAAAAAATATCACTCCAGTGAAACCCTTGTCCGCGTTTTTTCACGATTGTATTTTTACGGTGAAACATCGTCACTCTTTCGATCAAGGTACTTTTTTTTCATCTGGCTTATTGCCTTCTACCAGTCCGGCAGTACTTAGGAACATTTTTGGACCAAAGAGAGATGAACAGACGGGTGAATCGAGAAGACTACATAACAGTGAGCTATATAGTCTTTATAGGAAGCCAGATATAATGAGGACAGTTAAGTCTCGTAGACTGCGATGGGCAGGACATGTTGCACGAATGGGGAATGAAACAGGTGCATGGTAGCATCTTGTAGGAAAACCGGAGACAAAACGCCCAGTTGGTAGACCAAGAATGATTTGAGGGATGCAGATTAAACAGGAGATGAGGCAGCTCCGTGACGCAAGCAGTTATAAGATGTTAATTATACAATTTTTTACCTTATGAGTCAGTCGTCCTCAACTTAGTTATTAATCTTCAAGTTATTCTAATATGGAGGCCTTTCGAAAACAATGTTTCATCTTCTGCGTTTTAACTGGAACTGATGGCTGATGGTGTTTTATAAGTTGTATAATGGATTTATGTCTGCTCTTATGTTCTCTTTATTCCTTGCTTCTTTTAGAATCTCTATGTCTTCATCTCTACGTTCGATCCCCGGTCGGGGCAGTTTTTCTGGGTGAGGTTCTTATCGGGGGTTTTCCTCACCTGTAATACAAATGTCAGGAAAACTTTAAGACCCAAACGGTCCCCGAAATCATATGGCCATCATCATCATCCTTATCATTATCATCATAATCATCATCATGCTTCACCGGTGTGGAAAGCAACGAGAAGCTACCACACCTACAATTCCCTAGTAAAGCTGCTAGCATAGCATGAAAATGTTATGATTGAGATGAAGAACCAGCCTTCGGGCAGAATTACTATGCATGTCTTCAAGGATGCTGATCCTGTTGTTATTATACTCTTTGTGTAGTAGTCCGCAACCTATTACACCGATTTTTATATATTTTTTTATTTTCTGATAATTCTGACCAGGATTTTAGAAAATAATTATGCCATTATTGTATTGTCATTAGTCCTTTACAAGTATACACAGTTTCAAGTTGATCCAATGTTTTTAAGTGGGTGAAAATCGTATTCAAAGATTCCGTTACATAGATAGATGGACAAATATAGGCCAAGCTAACATAAAGCGTGTAAAGAGGAAAAATAAATAATAGTTTTAAAAAAACGAAAACAACACGCTTTATTAGAAAACCGAACTAAAAAAAATGAAAAATAATTTTAATTTCCAATACGCTTGGGATACATAATTTTACCATCAAAATCGTGGGGTGCTCTATATCAATTAATATATTTGATAATAAACATATATTGGTAAAAGTAAAGTCTCTAAGAAGAAAATGTGAAAATGATAAAAGCACCCAACGCTTTTGATGGTAAAATTATTTATCCCAAGCGTGTTGGAAATTAAAATTATTTTTCATTTTTTTAGTTCGGTTTTCTAATAAAGCGTGTTGTTTTAGTTTTTTAAAACTATTATTTATTTTTTATTTTTTAGTTTCAATATTTTACAGAATAAGATAAAAATGTAAATATCTTTAAATTCGATACTATTGTAGTATGAGCTAAAAGTAATACTCTTCTAAAAAACCTTCCAGCCGGATTTGAACCAGCGACCTATGGATTACAGAAATTACAAGCATATACCACTAGAGTCCACCGCTCTACCAACTGAGCTCTTACAACGATTGACTAAAAAGTCGACAAGTCCGCAACCTATTAAACCAATTTTATTTTTTTTTATTTTCTGATGATTCTGGTAACGATTTTAGAAACGAAATATGAAATTATTGTATTGTCACGGGTCCTTTACAAGTATGCAAAGTTTCAAGTCGATCCAAGGTTTCTAAGTGGGTGAAAATCGTGTTCAAAGATTCCGTTACATAGATACAAAGACACATTTTTTGATTTTCTGATGATTATGACCAGGATTTTAGAAAATAAATATGAAATTATTGTATTGTCAAGGGTCCTTTACACGTATACAAAGTTTCAAGTCGATGCAATGTTTCTAAGTGGGTGAAAATCGTGTTCAAAAATTCTGTTACATAGGTACAAAGACACTTTTTTTATTTCCTGATGATTCCGGCCAGGATTTTAGAAAAAAATGAAATTATTGAATTGTCACTGGTCCTTTACAAGTATACAAAGTTTCAAGTCGATCCAATGATTTTATTTGGGTGAAAATCGCGTTGAAAGATTCCGTTACACAGATAGATAGATAGATACAGATCAAGCTAATATAAAGCGTGTAAAAAAAAGTATGTATCTTAATAATTTCTAGTTGGGTGGATTGGCAGTGGAGCAGAAAATATGGAGAACTTTTAAACTCGAGGATTATGGAGACGAAATGAGATTATGAACATCTGCTTTCAACACGAAATCTTGTTCCTTCATTTATCAACGACCAGGTAAGTAAGTTGAATTTTTCCGTCTCTATCTGATTTCCCCAGAGTGTATTTCAACTTTGATTAACGATTTACCTTTCGAGAACATCCAAGTTTACTCAACCTATTAAAAATCACAAGAACGGTAGCTTGTTATTTCCAAATTAATTCCATTTCTGAGAAATATATTTTTAACTTTAGGATTTCTCCAGAAAAGTTTCTAGATTATTTAAGAACAGTAGGGTATTATCTTTCACATTCTTTCTGTTTAACGTAATTACAAAAAAAGCAAAGAATATTAACAATGCGCTTCGTAGAAAAAAAATGAAATTTATTAATTTATGTCCCGCGCCGTAGCCGAGTGGTTAAATCAAGATACGCAGAGCCACGGGACATGCGCTGGTTCGAGTCACAATGGAGGAGGACCTTTCCTCGTGGAATTTTGGCCAGTATGAAACCAGTGGACAGACAGGTGAATGGAGAAGACTACATAACAATGATCTACATGGTCTTTATAGGAAGCCAGATATAATAAGAACAGTTAAGTCTCGTAGACTGCGATGGGCAGGGCATGTTGCGCGTATGGAGAATGAAAGACTTGTATGGAAGCTTCTTGTAGGAAAGCCAGAGGGAAAACTCCCAGTTGGTAGACCAAGAATGAGGTGGGAGAACAATATTAACTATGATTTGAGGGAAGCAGATTGTACAGGGAATGATTGGAAAGCATTGGCTCAGGATAGGGATGTATGGAGAGCTTATGTCCGCGCGGCCATGAACCTACGGGTTCGATAGTGCCAGTGAGTAAGTAAGTAATTATTCTACCAGTTATATTATATGGATGCGAAACATGGACTCTTACTTTAAGAGAGGAAAGGAGATTACAAGTATTTGAGAATAAAGTACTTAGGAAAATTTTTGGACCAAAGAGAGATGAACAAACAGGTGAATGGAGAAGACTACCTAACAATGAACTACATGGTCTTTATAGGAAGCCAGATATAATATGAACAGTTAAGTCTCGTAGACTGCGATGGGCAGGACATGCTGCACGTATGGGGAATGAAAGACTTGCATGGAAGCTTCTTGTAGGAAAGCCAGAGGGAAAACGCCCAGTTGGTAGACCAAGAATGAGGTGGGAGAATAACAATAACTATGATTTGAGGGAAGTAGAAACGGAAATGAGTACCAGAAGCTTGTTCTGGGGGTAAAGGCGGCCATCACGCAGGGCTGACAACCCGGTTGACATCAAGTGCCGATTGTCAAGAAAAAGTGGGAGCCTTGACCTCCCACTACCCCAAGGGCCTCCTGAGCCCTGTAGTGGGAATACTTTACTTTAGATTATAGAGGGAATGATTGGAAAGCATTGGCTCAGGTTAGGGATGTATGGAGAGCTTATGTCCGCGCGGCCATGAACCTACTGGTTCGATAGTGCCAGTGAGTAAGTAAGTATGAAACCAGTGCATACCCAGTATCGTGAGGAATTTGCGAAGCTACAATAAGTAGCGACTCCAGGTTGAGAAAACCAGCTATAACGGCTGGGGGACCCGATATGCTCATCACATGTCACACCTAAAAGTGGCAGGATGATCGTCTATCTCTATGATTAACACATATAGATGTGAGACCAGCAGCCAGCTGGTAGGCCAAGGGCCTTCTAGGCCTTTCGCGCCGTGGTTTATAGTTTTTTGTTAATCTAATAACCGCGCGGAAGAAGGTCGCGTCTCTTACTCTTTCGAAGTTGATTTTTACATGGACTATTTAACTCATGCCCCAAATGGGAGTCAATGAACAATTACATTTTCATGAATTTTAATATACAACTAATCACAGTTTTTTTTTCACTCAATTTTACCAGTTAAATTTTATCACTCTAAAATCAACCTCCTCCTTTTTAACATTCTGAATTGGTCAGAGCACTATTTTGCAGTGACTGACTCTCTAAGAATATGTTGAATGTAACAATTTATATATTAAGATGTAAGAATGCTAGAATGTATGTGGCTACCAGATTATATATATAGTGCACAAATGTAACCAGATAGTGCTTGCGGGATATAATATTAAACATTTGTAGCAATTGATTATAGCTCCAAAAAAAATAAACCACTGCTTGCACTTTCTTAAATGTATTTTTTCCCAGGTAATAACATTCCAGAAAAATATAATTGTCATATCTACATCATAGAACATCAGAAATGAATTAATATATAGTTTGATATATTTCATTTTTTCTCCACTAGAGTGCATTCTTACAATATTGCGTTCCTTTGGCAATAAATAATATGATCTGGTTGCAGTGATGAACAAAATAAGCAAATGAAGCGTACCAATCGTTTCTCATTTGTTTTCAAACATCGCCGTTTACATTAAATATATACATATTTTAAAATAACTATATTTAAATAATGATTTGTGAGTAAACAGCTTAATTTTATTCGTTAAATAGTCCTAACAAATGCCACTCTTGATTTACAAATTCTCTAGATAAATTGGAAATCACTCGTGGCATTACTTATGACTATTTAACTCATGCCCCAAATGAGAGTCAATGACCAATCACATTTCAACGATTTCTGTTTTACAACCAATCAGAGTCGTGTTTCACGAAATATTTATCAGTGTTAAATTTACCATATTAAAGAAAGCTCCTCCTTTTTAATATTCTGAACAGGTCTGACAATCATTTTGCAGTGGCTGAGCCTGTAAGTATTACAGCTACCAGATTGTATATATAATGCATAGATGTCAACACATAGCGCTTGCAGGAGTTAATATAAAAACATTTGTAGCAATTTATTATACCACCAAAAAAAAAAAAAGAAACAACTGTTTGCACTTTCTTAAATGTATTTTTTCCCAGGTAATAATCCAGAAAAATATAATTGTCATATTTACATCATATGACGTCAGAAAGAATTAATATACAGTTTGATGTGTTTCATTTTTTCTCCACTAGAGAGTGTTCTTACAATATTGCGTTCCTTTGGCAATAAATAGTATGATCTGGTTGCAGTGATAAACAAAAGAAGTAGATGAAGCGTACCTATCGTTTCTGATTTGTTTTCAAACATCGCCGTTTACATTAAATATATAAATATTTTAAAATAACTATAGTTAAATAATGATTTGTGAGTAAACAACATAATTTTATTCGTTAAATAGTCCTAACAAATGCCACTCTTGATTTACAAATTCTCTAGATAAATTCACTCCTCACTTCGTGAGTCGTGAATTTAGCGATAATTTGGAAATCACTCGTGACATTACTTATGATGATGTAGGCCTGTATTATTGGAAATAGAAACAGTGACGGTATTCAATGGTTTACTTCGCAGAAAGCAGATTGAACACGACATCCTGCGGTTACTTTATTCTTTTTAATATTGAAAACAAGGTAGTTGTGGACGAGGGAATGATTGATGATAAGGATCATCTTGCAAAGTTCAAACCCATTACATAGGGGGATTCCAGTAACACAGCAATGAAAAATGTAGACAGAAATAACGATCTCCCTCAAGTTTAGATTAAATTGGTTTCTGAACAGCTCCACTAAAATTAAAATAAATTACACTGATAATTGGTTAAAGATGAACCCAACTCCAAAAGAACTCCTCTTACAGTTCACCACGAAATGGAAGTCTTCTTCTTCTTCTTCCTTCCAAGTATTAGGCCAGGGCCTGTTACGATCCTATAGAAAATTATCCCTCCAGCGTAAATAGTTTGATCCTTCCGGAAAATTCTCATATAAGATTTGAAAGCATAATAATAGTCCCTTCGATTGGTTGCTGGCCAAAAGAAGGCAAGACCAGTGATGGGGCTGCCATCTTATAGCCTCTGGTCAGGCTTTTCTGGAGAAGAAAAGAAAATAAAGGAAAGAAGAAATGGAAGAAAAGAAAGACTCCCTAGCCCTCGGATGCCCTAATAGCGTCGGGGTCGAAAAAACAAGAGTTAACCAAGGGAGGTTAGATAGTAAAGTTAAAAGAGTACAAAACACAAGTAAGTGGAAGAAATGTTTTGCTCAGCTTCGGCACCTTGTGGTCGCCATCCACATATCCTCTAGATGAGGACCCGTGAGGGTGAAATGGAAGTCTAATTAAAAATATAAGTAAGGGGCGGATTTCTATGACCTAAAAATGGAAAATATGACTTAAAAAAAAGGTTTAAATATGACCTAAAAAGACAAAAATATGACCTTATAATTTGAATACAATTTTTACTCATACTAAGGGGTGAATCATAAATATGGCTATACGTTTGATCGCATTGTGTGATGAAAATATTACCATTACAGGAAATATGAAATTACCGTTGGAAAGGCAATTATTCAAATCACAACAATGGAATAAAACAAAATAGTGTAGAACTTACGTCATTAGTCAGAATGGTGTTGAATATGCAACAGCAAATTACAATTGCTGCATGGGTAATAATGTATGCTAATGATCGTTAGGCCGCAAGACGGACAAGACGTGAGTTTGACGTAGCATTGCAGCCGTCGCCTGTGGGGAAGTTGTGAAAACGACTGCTGGAAACGGGAAGAATGCAGAAAATCGAACCTCCTGGAAGGCCTCGCATTAGCACGGATGCAGAAACAACGAAGAGAATTGTGGAGGCGTACGACGCTAGCCCACAAAAATCAAGCCGCCAAGCTGCACGTGAGCAGTGATTTGTCTTTTCTTTTGTTCTATTGTTATAATTTGAAGGATTCCTTTCCTAATGATAACATCATATTTCCTTTAATAATAATATTTTCGCCACAAAATGCGATCAAACGTATAGCCATATTTTTTAATCACTCTGTATATTAATTGTTCATTCATATGCATTTTCAATTGTATCATAAGAGAAAGGAAATCTGCTTCTATTGTCCAGTGCAAACGTTTGCTACCTGTTAACAGAAACCTTCTAAACAAGTGAACTGTGAAACTGACGATTTTTTATACAGATACAATGCTGGTTATTTCCAATCGCCTGATGACTAGGTTGTTATTAGTCATTCAAAATATCTCTGCAGGTGGAAGAATTACGAAACTCTGTTTCTTGCTACACGTGACGTCATATAAGGCAGTGTACACTGTCAGCGTCCCACGTCTCATTCCCCTCTGCACTCACAGATAACAGTGTCACGTGTTCTATTCCTGCATAAACACGACTGCCCTCCGTCAACAACTGCACTTATTCCTTAAACGGGTAATAAAAAAACCCAAATATGACCAAAATATGACTTTATCATAGAAATAAGCAGAAGTATGACCAAAGATCTGAAAAAGTGAGAAATATGACTTTTAAGACCCAATAAAAACCACTTAATCTTAATAATAAGGCATATATAAATGTTTTTACTTACTTGAAGCTTAGAATATAGGCTTTGGTAAAAATATGACATGTCATATTTTAATTACCAGATCTATAATTTGAGATTTTATTTTTTTATGACGGAATAAATAAAATTCAATTCTTGAAAAGTAGCATTGTCTGGAAGAGTTTAGTAATAATAGTAAACGATACTAAATAACTCACAGTCACTATCGACCCCGTAGGTCCATGTCCGCGCGGACATAAGCTCTCCACATATCCCTATCTCCTGAGCTAATCTTTTCCAATCATCCCCTGTATACTAAAAAATAATGGTTAAATTTTATTCTCCCACTTTTTTCTTGCTCTACCAACTGGGCGTTTTCCTTCTGGTTTTCCTACAAGAAGCTTCCATGCATCTCTTCCATTCCCCATTCGTGTCACATCTCCTACCCATCGCAGACTAGGAGACATAACTGTTCTTATTATATCTGGCTTCATATAAAGGCCATGTAGCTCACTGTTATGTAGTCTTCTCCATTCGCTTGTCTGTTCATCTCTCTTTGGTCCAAAAATTTTCCAAGAACTTTATTCTCAAACACTCGTAATCTCCTTTCCTCCCTTAAAGTAAGAGTCCATGTTTCGCATCCATATAATATAACTGGTAGAATAATAGTTTTATATATTTTCAGTTTAACGTATTCTGAAAGGAGTTGGGACATCAAGAGTCTCTGCAATGCATAATAGCACGCATTTCCAGAATTGAGGCTATGTTTAATTTCTTTGAGCATTTCATTCCTATTTGTGATTATTGTTCCTAGGGTATTTGAATTCAGCCACTTCCTCAAAATTTCCCTCATTTGTCACTAGCTGTCCATTTCCATTATATAATGTATTTTTATGTGTGACCATATATTTAGTTTTATTGATATTTACTTCCAGTCCCAATTTCTTAGCGTTACTCAATAGTGTGTGCGTGTTGGCCTTTAGACGTTTTTTTAGGGTACTTTATTATAATTGGATGATATGTCAGATATAAAAATATTTTGACAGGTGGAGATAATGGGAAATATAATGAAAATATTGGAATAAAAGTATAACATATTACAGACATTTTTGATCTCAGTCGAATCATTGGGTTTCCTCCCTTGAAGTAAGCGTCCATGTTTCGCTTCGATATAATATGACTGGCAGAAGAGAGGCGTGAAAATTCATTGACTCTGACCGGGTTTGAACCCGACGTGAGCAGGATAATAAATATTTTTTCACAACTGATCTCTTATACACCTGCACATTTTTGAAAATTAATTATAGGTTTTTTTACAAATAGGGTTTTTTATTAATTTGAAAGAAAGCTTTATACTTTGTAACTATCTAATGCCCGGCGTGCGCTGCTACACCTAAATGAATGAAGTGTTTTTGCATTTAGTTGAATAAGTAAAAGGAAAAAATAAATATAAATTTATATTGTTATTATTTTTAGATACCTCGTGCTGATTACCCAGCGTTGCCCGGGAATCTACGCATCCAGATGTACTTGGCATAAATGAGCTGAAAGACAAAATTCGTTATTTTTAGTTATCCATAAAAGAATACCCGCCGTGTGCCGCTATGCTTGCCCGGGAATCTACCTGAGCGATTACAGGCGGGAATTTATCTTTTATTTTATACTTTACTAGCTTCTTTACCATTATTGGTAGGTATTATGTATCTTTATGATAGTAACAACTTAACTTTTTTTTTTGATAGAAGGAACAGGGGAATTAGTTAGATTTTTTTTTATAAATCTTCTTGCTTCAGTGAAACACAAAAATGGTTATTGTGAGTTATACTTAAAAGATAAACATTTGCTGTCCAGGACTTTTCTGTAGAGTTTTTTTTTTTGAGATATGCAATTCTGTATACAATAAATTTGTGTATTTGTTATGGTTTAGGCAGCGTAAGCCATTTAAGCTTAGAAAAAGCGACAATTTATCATTTT
Organism: Diploptera punctata; assembly: GCA_030220185.1. Taxonomy (NCBI): domain Eukaryota; kingdom Metazoa; phylum Arthropoda; class Insecta; order Blattodea; family Blaberidae; genus Diploptera; species Diploptera punctata. The sequence continues at coordinate 378,868 of JASPKZ010007593.1, forward strand.
TTTCACTAGAGAAGATGACTTCTAAGGGTGAAGGGCTTGAGCATTAAAACTATCTTATAACCTATAACCTTCCCGGGAAAATCCTCAACATTTAGCAGAAAGCCCCATGACAATCGGATGAATGGTATGGCAGCATATGCTTGCCCGGGAATTTACTTCTCCCGATCTACTTGGCATCAATGAAAGACAAAAATAGCTTATTGTTTGTTATCTGTAAAAGACAAACATATGCTGTCGCGGACTATTTGTTGCTTTTTTAGATATTAAATTCTGTGTACATTAATTTTATGTATTTTTTAATGTTTTTACAGCATAAGTCATTTAAGGGTAAAAAAAGGGACTTTTCACGTTTTTCACTACAAAGAGTGTTTTTAAGGGTGTAGGAGTTGAATATCTCAACTCTCTTATAGCCTATGTTCATCCCGGGAATCTCCTGTACATTTTGCAAAAAACCATCACAATCGAATCAACGATATGGCCGCGCATAAAGTACAAACAAACAAACAAACAAACAAACGAAGAAACCAACAAACAAACATTCATTTTTATATATTAGATTGGGTTGCAGTGAACTGGCTGATTTCAGGATAATTGAGTATTTCTTTTCATTGTTGGTAGGGATATAGAGGAGTTTCTAATGATATCATTAGGGCAAGGCAATTAATTATGTTGCATCTTTTTCTTATGAAGGTTGAAACGTTGCTTGCATATACGACATTAAAAAACGGATTAAATAAAAGCAATTCGTTAGGGCATTTTTTTTGCATCTTCTTAACTTTTAGCGATATGTCATTTTTTGGTAATTTTTAGGTCATTTTGAGCATTTTTTACACTTTTCCGGAAGGCTGTGACATTATTTGTATTTGATTTGAGATTTTTATTATAATTGAGCATTGTTCCTTGTCAATACAATTTCTTGGAATTGAGTAGATTTTTGCTAACTACTACCCCTATTTTTCAAGGTATGTGCTTAATGAACTTGCCCACTTCTAGGAATTTTATTCAATTTCTTAGAGCTTATGCTAGCTTCTACCATTATTCTGATTGTTAACTGCAATTCAAAATTGCTGTAAAAGTGCACTGTGTAATTGAAATGGATTTTCTGCAATAAAAGGTACTGTAACATGCATTTTTTAATTACTTTTCTTTTAATATTTTGATGTTAAGTTAAATTTTATGTAATTCAGTAATCAAGTGAGCACTTAATCTAATAAATAGTATTTTTATTGGTAAATCTTAACTTCTTATTCGTCTTTTTTTATTTCATTGGTCATTTTTTGTGTTTTTTAGGTCATAAATGCATTTTTTATTTTGCATTTTTTACCAATTTATAGGTCATTAAATGCCTTGCCCTAGATATCATCCTATAACAATCAATTAATGTTTACTCTCTGTATTAGAGAAGTCCCTGACGTTCTTACACCATGGGGACTCGGCACATCCATTAACTGGGCGCCTCGGGAGAGAAATAGAGGTAGCTGAATTCAGACAACATATCACCTCCTACATCGATAATATATCAGATTGTGGCATCGTTCTGCCGTAGCTGGCGCGAGTTCTTATATCAATTATATATCACTTCCACAATGCACACACACACACACACACACACACACACACACACACACACACACACATATATATATATATATATCGATGTTACAATAACACTGGTCAACATGATTTTTGTCTCATGAGTACCAATAGTACTTAATGCAGTTTTTTATCGTGTTTTTTTAAGCTTAAATGGCTTACGCTGCCTAAACCATAACAAATACACAAAATTATTGTACACAGAATTGAATATTTCAAAAACCTCTACAAAGAAGTCCGTGACAGCATATGTTTATCTTTTAAGGATATAGTAATATAATGTACGATTAAACACTATAAAATAGTTACCTTGTAGGTCCGTCTACTCAACTTAAGTTCTTTTAAAACTCTGTAGGCCTTTCGGGACTAGTCCCATCATCAGCAGAATGCATTAGGTCCGTTCTTGTTGACCCTTGTTGAAGCACTAACTTGGTTGTGAGAATTTTGTACAGAGGATTGTGTGGACTGGGTGTGTATTCATTGAGAATCAGGTTGTTATTGATTTCTCTTAGGATTGCGATTTCCTCTAGTATATTTATTCTCGTTGGAAAGTTTTCTCTATGTACTATTGTGAGGGTGTTATCGATGTTATGCATATGGTGTCCAGCCAGAATTACATGTTTTGCGTAACTTGATTTTCCTCCATTATAAATGAAATCTCTGAAATGTTCCTTGAATCTAATGTTGAAGCTTCTGTTAGTTTTCCCAATGTGGAATTTATTGAAGTCTGTACATGTTAATTTGTAGATGCCTTTATTGTCGAATTCATCTATTTCTTCAATGTTGTTTTATGGATAACTCACAATAACCATTTTTGTCTTTCATTGATGCCAAGGAGATCGGGATAAGTAGGTTCCCGGGCAAGCAGCGCACGGCGGGTATTCTTTTATGGATAACTCAAAATAACGACTTTTGTCTTTCAGCCCATTTATGCCAAGTACTTCGGGATGCGTAGATTCCCGGGTAACGCCGGGTAATCAGCACGAGTTTTCTAAAAATAATGACGATATATATTTATATTTATTTTTGCTTTTACTTATTCTGTGCGGGCGATACCCACGCTCTGCGCCGTCGTGTATCGTCTTTTGTTTCCATTGTATATATTAGCGTAGAGTTCACAACATCCAAGGTTATTAATCAAAAAGCCTTTGCCCGGGCCCATAAGAGGCAAAGATTGATTCATCTTTCTTTCCTAAACACTTAAACATAAATCAACAATAGATCTCAAGACACTAGAGTAATTTAAACTGAATGTATCATTATTGTTATTAACCATGAAAGCTAGACGGAAAAAAGGAAGCTAGTATGATCTCCTAAATAAGTAAATTTCTATACGGGAATATATCAAACAGCAGCATGCACATAAATAATATGAACATTAACCAGGATGTATATAAAAATGATGTTTAATACAAACAAGACGTCTGAAGTATAACAAAAGTATAACAAATATGAATCTTGATCATTCTTAAACAAAACAAAAATAATAATAATCATTAACATCAAAACCTATATCATACCTCACTCAACATTCATACAACAGTCCAAGCCAGGGTGGCTTTCCCCGGTCCTGCGGACCAAAACTCAAACCACGCCACTCGCGTGCTCCAGACGACGTTGTCTCAACTCAAAGTTCCGATCGAATGATAATGTTCAGCATGTGCTTAGCGTATTTGAGCGTTCCGAGGCAGAAGGGGAGATGCGCAGTACAAACAGCGCATCAGGAGAGGTAAAAATGAGAGTGGGGGTAGATGCATAGAAAAGGGATATTGGCATAGTTCACGAATCTTTCTGTTCCAGGAGGATAACGGCACTGCAGTGCGAACCGAAAATCGCACTTTCGGTTCAATTCAACTAAATGCAAAAACACATTATAATTTATTTAGGTGTAGGAGCGCACGCCGGGTATTAACTAGTATATCATAAATATCTGCAAATGGAATACAAATTATATACACTACGATGAACATGTAAGAAAATAACATGGATTTTGAGGTGAAATAAAAATGGATGTCACTTTACCTCCCAACTTTATTTAAATACAAAAAACATTTATTTAATTAAAATATTAACGAGGTCAATATATAACTTGAACAATTTTACGTGCAAGATCCTGTTAGTATCATGAAATGTAAAAAAAAACGTGAGCTGTGCCTCACCTTCGATACGAAAAGATGGAATCTTATTTCGATACCTCAAAGTCACGCTATCACACAAAACAAAAAACCTCTACTTATAAAAAAATTGTGATAAAAAAACAATTGTGAATGCAAACAGGAAATTATCAATCACTGAATAACAACTCTTTTAATACCATAGCCATCAAATCTTTAGAGGATGAAGAAGGCGTGCTACTCAACGGTATTAATAACCAATTAGATGATGATGATGATGTAGTTTCATTGGGCGAAAGCGAGGAGATACTAAGGGTCAATACAGAAACTCTATTGAGTAACACCAAGAAATTTGGGTTGGAAATAAACATCAACAATATTGAGACGCACAAAGAAATTAAACATAGGCTCAATTCTGGAAATGCGTGCTATTATGCATTGCAGAGACTCTTGATGTCCCAACTCTTTCAAAAACATTAAACTGAAAATATATAAAACTACTAGAAGTCCCGGCCACGCGTTGCTGTGGCTAAGATATACGTTATAAATTTAAATGAAGTTGCTGTCTTTCAGCCAGATTACTTAAAACTAATACTTACACACGAAATTAATAATATTGAAAATAAAATAAACACTGAACACGCTTAAATTATGAAATAATCAATATTTGTAATTCAATTGAAATTCGCGGTTGCAACAAAAAGCACAGCCATCTGGATCTCTCTTTGTTAAATAATAAACCAATTACCTTACCAAATTACCTTTCACCGCCATCTGTTAGAATCGTATGGAACTCACAGATAATTATAACTATTTGTTAAATAATAAACAAATATTTTGCAATAAAAATAATGCGACTTTAAATTTAGTTATAAACTACCCTAAGTCTCTAGTTGGATCAAACTGCACACAGTGTGCAAAATGTTATTAAAATCGGTTCAGTAGTTTAGTATTCCATCGCGGACAAACAACGTGACATGCCATTTTTATATCTATTAAGCTTATTCTACCAGTTATATTATATGGGTGCGAAACATGGACTCTTACTTTAAGGGAGGAAAGGAGATTACAAGTATTTGAGAATAAAGTACTTAGGAAAATTTTTGGACCAAAGAGAGATGAACAGACAGGTGAATGGAGAAGACTTCATAACAATGAACTACATGGTCTTTATAGGAAGGCAGATATAATATGAACAGTTAAGTCTCGTAGACTGCGATGGGCAGGACATGTTGCACGTATGGGGAATGAAATTCTTGCATGGAAGCTTCTTGTAGGAAAGCCAGAGGGAAAACGCCCAGTTGGTAGACCAAAAATGAGGTGGGAGAATAACATTAACTATGATTTGAGGGAAGTAGATTATACAGGGAATGATTGGAAAACATTAGCTCAGGATAGGGATGTATGGAGAGCTTATGTCCGCGCGCCCATGAACCTACGGGTTCGATAGTGCCAGTGAGTTAGTTAGTTAGTGTAAGCACCACTATAACTAATATTACAATGGTCACGGTATATAGTCAGTAGTTGATAGATAGCGTACTACTTTGATTATAATATAAAGGTAGTAAATAAGGATATAGTAAATCTAAAATTTCCATTTTAATTTCAAACTTTTTAAAATTGTTAATAAAGCTGATTTATGCGTGCATACACGCACTTACACATACAAATGCTTAAAAAAAAGATTGCAAAAATAAATGATTGTCATATTTGCTGATCGAAGCTCTGGAATTGTACGGTTACAATGGATAATAAAATTGTATGGGAGCTTCTATCGAAAAATAGTTGCTTACTGGACATTTCTGGTTTTCCGAACAAAAAATCTCTCATGGATTACTGATAAAAGTCCTCCAATCTAAGGAATATTTTTACAAACCCACGAGATAACAATTTGAAAGAAAAATCTGAACGATATCAGATCTTACAATGCAGCTACGAGAAATTCATTCATATCCGGTTTACAAATTTTCCCTGGTTGGTTACCATCATTTTCTGAAAATAAAATGAGAAAAATAAATTAATAATAAGCTCAAAGTATATTGTGGCACATTCAACGGAATTCATGTCTCCAAGTTTCTAGTCAACTTTAAGCATCTGCTTCTCTGCCTCCTAGAATAATTTTTTAAATTTCAATGACATTAAGTTTTTTAACGTTTATATTATACGCGTGCCGGCCCTGGTGAAATATGGAGGCCTTTCAAAAACAAATTTTTATCTTCTGCACCAGTTAAAACGCAGAAGATGAAACATTGTTTTTGAAAGGCCTCCATATTGGAACTACTTGATGAAATTTAATAATTTAGTTGAGGACGACTGACTTACCAGGTACCAACATTTTTTTTTCAAATGCCCCAGGTTGTCTTGACATTCCTGGTTTCTCTCCTGGCATGGCGTACTTGTAACCCACTTCTGAGGTTGGGGCACCTGGAAGGCGGGGTTACGTTGCCCCGATGTTATGATGGGTGATGATGATGATAATGGTGCGCCAGGAGAGTCCCTAATCCTAAGCCTAACCTAAGATGAATATGAATGATGATGATTGCGATGGCCATATGATTTCGGGGACCGTTTGGGTCTTAAAGTTTTCCTGACATTTGTCTTGCAGGTGAGGAAAAACCCCGATAAAAACCTTACCCAGAAAAATTGTTCCGACCGGGGATCGAACCCTCTGTGTGACAAGGCAGCACGCTACCCCGAGACTACAGCGGTGGACAGGTGCCAATTATATATTTAACATCTTATTACATAACCTCAACGGTGCTTTAATGTGAATTTTAAAAGTGTTGATTAACACTGTTACCAAATTTATTATAGACAGACGAAAATATTGGAAGGGTCATATAGAAAGAATGGAAGAAAGCCGACTTGCAAACAGAGCTAAAGAAGATAGACCAATGGACGGGAGAAGAACAAGAGGAAGAACAGGCAAGAGAGGGATAGACAGTGCATGCACATCCAATGCGTCTTCCTCCGAGGAGTGATTTTGGAAATAAACAGGATGATAATCCTACAAATTATGTTTAAGAAGAAGAAGAAGAATAAGAGCTTTTGAGATCAGAAAAGCTCCCATGCCGCCACTTAAGTGTGTCGGTAAGGCGCCATCTCTAAATTAAGAAAGTATACAACACAAAAAATGTGTATTTTTGTCTCATTTTGATTCTGAGAAATAACGTTTCAAAGAGAATAGGAATGTAGTTGCCACTGTTCGGTCACAGGACAATTTAATACTTTAAGGGAACCGTTAGTCTATTTCGCCACGTGGATTGGTTTAATCAGCATTTCCCGCACGTAGGGATTAAGGAAATGCAGCAGTGACCGCATGGCGTGTTGGACTGGTGTTTGTGTTCTGCATAAAGAAATGTTGCGGCTTGAGACACGAACATCATAATTATTTGTTTAGTTCTTTATTCAGAACGGGCGGGCAGTCTACCCTGAGCACCGCGACCAGAAATATCTATAGCGATATCCCAGTATACTATGTATGAATGAAATTAACTCTATTCCGCAGTTTTGTCTTTCGGGTCCGACACACCACGTTCTACTCCCAACGTATACAGCCATTTTTATGTCACTTCCGTGGACGCATGGAGGGACTATAACTCTCCAGATATCCTATCTACACTTTTTTATTGCTCAAGCTCGGAGTCATGAGCCAGCATCCTGATGGGTGTCCTCACTAGATCCCCACAATCATATATCTTCGACACTTATGGATGCCAACCAAACTATTTTTCGTAACGTGAGATGAGGGGAAGGTTGTTATGAAACGAATGAATGGGAAATTAAATGACATGAAGAGGAGGGAAGGAAGAATAGCAAAAATTGGTGGGAAAACGGAAGAACGCTGGAAAATCTAGAATGGATAAAATGCGAAATAAAGAAATAAGGGAAATTATGGGTGTACAAGAGGAGTCGGACATCATAGACATTATAGAAAAAGAAAATATTATAGTGGTATGGCCATGTTAAAAGAATGCCAGAGCAAAGATTACCTAAAATTGTAATGGGATAGATCCCAATGGAAAGGAGGAAGAGAGGAGGACCGAAGGAAACTTGGATAGAAGGGGTACAAGCAGCTATGAATATCAGAGGATTGGAGGAAGATCAATGGATGGACAGAGAGGAATGGCGTTTGGGTTCCGGAAGACGGCGGCAGCTGCCATGATACCGGATGATGATGATGCTGATAATAAAAATGGTATTAAGATTTGTCAATGTATTTACCTAATATATTATATATAAGCGACATATTAATTCATTCGAACTTATTACTTTCTTTGTAATTTTTTATTTTTATGTATAGTAGATTCGAGCTGTTATTCCTTTGAGTACACATTCTACCATTATTTTTATTTTTATTCTATTTAATGTAATTGTATTATTTATTAGACAGTATTTTCATTATTGTTCAGTTTGATCAGATAATTAATTGTTTAGTATGTACAGACAAGCCATTGAAATATATAAACACAAAAATTCCTTTAACAAAAAAAGAAGAAACCATGAAGATAAACAAAATCTGGATCCCGGCACTGCACAATACGACAACGAAGCCTATGACTTCTGCTAGCGACAGCCTGGACAAAACAGCACGCAACACGGACCGCGCAGGAAACCGCCTCTCCACCAGGGGCGTGCCTATAAATAGGGAGGGAGTTTCCAACGACCAGCCAGTCTGCAGCCGACTGTTGAGGAGTTCACAGAGAGCACGCAGTATCTCCTGAAGATGTCTACCACAGCAGCAGACGAAACGTCGAGTAGAAGAACGACTGGACCACGGCCTATATGCCCGGAAGACGAACCTAATAGGGATCAAGACGCCGGCCGTGAAAGCCTACAGTTATACATGTACTATTATTGTTTCTTTAATGCCCCCGGTTGTCATTTTTTTTTGAGATTTGTGTTGTTCTCTCCTGACATTGGCGTAATTGTAACCCAGTTCTGAGGTTGGGGCGCCTGGAAGGCGGGGTTACGTTACCCCGATGATATGATGGGTAATGATGATGAAAGTGGTGCGCCAGGAGAGTCCTTCATACTTACTTTACAGCAGTTTGCCTTTGATTCCTATCTTCCCATTGTCCATCTTCCATACCCCTCTTCACATGGCATCATATATTCCCTCATACCATGCTCTTCTACTTCCCCCCTCTTCCTTCTGCCTGGTACCATCCAATCCAACACCTGTTTAGGCCACTGGCCTTCCGACATCCGTTGTACATGTCCATACCACTGTAGAGCTCTCTTTGTTATCCTTTCGATAACAGTTTCTTGTGCATCCATTTCTTGTCTGATATATGTATTTCGAATATGTTGTAGCCTGGATATTCTCATACTTCTCCATAATCCATCCATTTCTGTCGCCAAGATTCTTTTCTGCATCCTTTCATTTATTGTCCAGCTTTCTGATCCGTATGTAAGTATACTTTCTATTATTGTCTGTATAATCTCTTTTTTTGTTTTTCTGGTCAAATTTCTATTCCATAAAAGACTATACAGGGATCTAATCGCCTTCCTTAATGCTAATCTTAATTTAAGATGAATATGAATGATGATGATTGCGATGATCACATGATTTTGGGGACCGTTTGGGCCTTAAAGTTTCCCGACATTTGTGTTACAGGTGAGGAAAAAACCCCGATAAAAACCTCACCCAGGAAAGTGACTCGCTACGTGACAAGGCAGCACGACACCTCGAGATCACAGCGGTGGACTGTACTATTATTATAATTTTTTTGTATTTAAATGTAACATATTTTTGTCCGGGTGAGTGGAAGAGGAGGCCATATGGCCTTAACTCCACTAAACTAACTAACTCACTGGCACTGTTGAACCCGTAGGTTCATGGTCGCGCGGACATAATCTCTCCATATATCCCTATCCTGAGCCAATGTTTTCCAATCATCCCCTGTATAATCTACTTCCCTCAAATCATAGTTAATGTTAATCTCCCGACTCATTTTTGGTCTATCAACCGGGCGTTTTCCCTCTGGTTTTCCTACAAGAAGCTTCCATGCACGTATTTCATTCACCATCCGTGCCACATGTCCTGCCCATCGCAGTCTACGAGACTTAACTGTTCTCATTATATCTGGCTTCCTATAAAGACCATGTAATTCACTGTTATTCTCCATTCACCTGTCTGTTCTTTTCTCTTTGGTCCAAACATTTTCCTAAGAACTTTATTCTCAAATACTCGTAATCTCCTTTCCTCTCTTAAAGTAAGATTCCATATTTCGCATCCATATAATATAACTGGTAGAATAATAGTTTTATATATTTTTAGTTTAACGTTTTTTGAAAGGAGTTGGGACATCAAGAGTCTCTGCAATGCATAATAGCACGCATTTCCAGAATTGAGCCTATGTTTAATTTCCTTGTGCATCTCATTCCTATTTGTGATTATTGTTCCTAGGTATTTCAATTCAGCCACTTCCTCGAAATTTCCCTCATTTGTTATTAGCCGTCCATTTCCATTATATAATGAATTTTTATGTGTAACCATATATTAAGTTTTATTGACATATACTTCCAGTCCCAATTTCTTAGTGTTACTCAGTAGTGTGTACGTGTTGGCCTTTAGTATCTCCTCGCTATCGGCCAGTAGTACTACATCATCAGCTTAACTCCACTAGGCTATATAAATGTATTCTATTCTATAATTCAAGACCTATCATATCATATCATATCATATCATCGAAATAACGTTACTCCGTGTTCCAGGCGACGCAACTTTAGAAGTGAATTACAATTTCACAATGCCAGGAGAGAATACAAGATATGTCATGAAGACAACCTGGTGACATTGATAAATACAGTAATTATATTTGATTGATTAGTTTCTTTGTTAAAAAGAACCAAATGTTTGTAGTGCAATTTTGATATGATTAGTTAAGGGAGGCGGAGAGAGAGATGCGTGATAACAAGAGAACATCGAGGTCATGCTAGAGGATCATCGCGCTTTTGTATGATCAATACTTGGTCTCGTGAATTATTAAGTGCAATTAACGTCCAACTCGCCAGCTCAAAAATAACGGTCATGACATATTGCATTTTCATTCATCAACAGCCTATATTTCCTCTCTTATTAAACTTGGCTTCAGTTAAAAAAACAATAATCACATATTTGTCTGATTACTTCCTACGCTTCTTTTATTTATACTATTTTGTTTTATTTTTTATCTTTTTAATTTTTATTGCTATTTTAGGAGCTCAGTTGGTAGAGCGGTACACTCTAGTGGTATATAATTTCTGTAATCCATAGGTCGCTGGTTCAAATCCGGCTGGGAGGTTTTTTTTAGAAGAGTATTGCTTTCAGCTCATACTACAATAGTATCGAATTTAAAGATATTTACATTTTTATCTTATTCTGTAAAATATTAAAAATAAAAAAATAAAAAATAAATAATAGTTTTAAAAAAACTAAAACAACACGCTTTATTAGAAACCCGAACTAAAAAAAATAAAAAAATAATTTTAATTTCTAACACGCTTGGGATAAAATTAAAGTGGTCAACAAAAAATCATCTCCAACACATATAGAATAAAACTAGAGTTATCAACAAAAAGAAAATAATTTTACCATAAAAGCGTGGGGTGCTTTTTATGATTTTTACATTTTCTTCTTAGAGAGCTTACTTTTACCAATATCTGTTTATTATCAAATATATTAATTGATATAGAGCACCCCACGCTTTTGATGGTAAAATTATTTTCTTTTTGTTGATAACTCTAGTTTTATTCTATATGTGTTGGAGATGATTTTTTGTTGACCACTTTAATTTTATGCCAAGGGTGTTGGAAATTAAAATTATTTTTCACTTTTTAGTTCGGTTTTCTAATAAAGCGTGTTCTTTTAGTTTTTTAAAACTGTTATTTATTAATGCATAAAGTTTGAGATTCGTCCTTCGTTCCATTGTAATGTATTAAATACTGATTTGTTTCTCTAATTCGGAATGGACGGATAATATTTGTAACTAAAATTTGTACAATACTAATTCACAGCCAAACAACAATTGCGTACTGTATTTTTTTTAACTTTGAGAAAATATTTTCATAACAACAATGTGAAATTGACAAATATGAAAAACTCGTTTACCCATCCTGAATCTATGTGTCTTTTTGAACCAAATGAATGCCATAACAAAGTTAGATAAACAAGTTAGGAAACAAGTATAAATTTAATAATTGCATTTTACGTAACTGAAATATAAACTTATGTAAGTGGATATACAAGATACCTGGGGGTATGAAGCCAATTACTTTAGAACGCTTCTTCGAAAATTCTTTATACAACTCAATTTTTATAGTTCAGCGCGATAAAAAACAAAACAAAACCTTTCCATGTTTCCTTCAACTAGAGGACGTATTGCTCCCACTTAGCACACGATACGTCTGTTAAAAAAAAAACGCGAACAGTGAAAAATCGATAGATATTCCAAGATATTTCAAAGACTTTTAGAGAAATAAGAATAAATGTGTGGGCTTTAAATGCACAAATGAAAAAAAAAATTACTCGCCACTGAAATGGACTACTGGAGACGTGCTGCAAGAATATCCAGGAAGGATAAAATCAGAAATTCATATATAAAAGAAAAAATGCAGGTACAATATTCAGTATTATGATTTTATAAAGAAGAAACAATTAAATTGGTACGGACACATTAGAAGGATGGAAGAAGGAACACTACCTAAGATGATCATGGATTGGGTACCACAGGGAAGGGAAAAGAAGGGTAGACCAAATATTACGTGGATTCAGGGAATCAATGAGGCTAAGAGGGAATGGGAAATAGAAGAAGATATATGGATGAACAGACAAGAATGGAAAAATGTGTTGAAACAAATGTGTAGTTAACTGTGAACATGGGTACCGGAAAAATGTATATTCATTGTAAAAGCCGGAATAATAAAAAAAGAATAAATGTTTATTTTTAATAATTAGAACTCGCATACCTTAAGTAAAATATAAATATTAATATAATATATCACATGTTAATTTTTAATTTAAAATAATTTATTTTTGAACAAACAATAGGAAAGTCCTTAAACCTGTTTTATTTTTAATTCCAGATCCTGGCCACCACAGGAATAATTTATTTTAAAGAAACATCCGTGTAATCTGATCGGGAATCGAATCCGGGATCTCATAATTGTAGTCATACATAAAAAGGGCAGTAGGAGTATCAAAAACGACAAGAAGCCGTCTAGTGTACCTACTGGCAAGGGATACTTTCCTTATCGAGGACTTGAAAAAATCATACCTACTACCAACCACAGAACCCTATAAGCATGCGCTACAAAGACTACGCAGAAAAAGAGAGGAAGTATGGCCGGAATTCTTCAGCACCGGAGCGATGATAGATAGGAACTGGACAGAAGCAAATTTCCAGATACGACACGTCATCACAAGATTAAGCGTGCATGGATTCCACCACCTAATGTGTAGAGATAAAACATTCCATGACCCGAAGATGTCATGCATATGCGAAGTGTGTGAACAGAAATGCGAAAGATATCACATCGAAACATGTACACAAAGAACAAAAACAATTTGTGATTACGCAAGACCAAGTTAGTGTTAGTGATTTTTAGCTGTGTTATCACCTTTGCACACTTGTGCGCAATCCATTTATATATAATTGTAGTCAGAAGCTCTGACCGCATGATCATAATACTGGTATATAATATACTTCAAATTTGTTGAAAACGTTGGCTATTGGATGACATTTTTTATTGAAAAATTGATTGTTTATCTCCTACTAGAGTCATTAAGTTCTGAGACTTTACGCCTGGAGGGTAGGCACCCACAAGAATCTGAATGTCTCACAAGATGCCGATAACTTGGCGTACACTTAAATAGAACCACATCCTCCGCGACAATGCTGACAGTGATTAACATGCGTAATTATTTTGGTGGCGGTAGTCGGCATCTTTGTATTTAATTATATATAACAGCTGCTGTGAAACAAAGCGAGTCGCTGGACAACCATCACAGTGTGGTGATAATAACAATGATGCACACTTCGCGCATTGTTACTGAGGGTTGTGGCGCGTTGCTTATTTGTCGTCTTATAGCCTGAAGGCTTACTTCCTAATCTACATTCCAACCCCTAGTATAGGCCTGAAAGAAATTATGTCTCTATTGCTGAGATAGTTCCTGTTGTGTGTTTCACGCGATGATTTTACAGTTTAACTTACAAGGGAACTGTCAGCCATTGCATGCCGAAACCTAGCTTGAAATTTCTCCCAGAGAAGTGTTGTGATGTACCAAGGGCGTGTCCAAAAAAACAAATTTGCTATTTTTAACTGCAAGGCTCAAAAATAGAAACCAGAATCTAGCAATGACAACCCATTGTACGGATCAGATGGTCTCCTTGAATGAGTAAAAACTGAGTGAAGTGAGGTTGGAATGTGGTGCGGATGGCAGGAAATGTGGGTTATCCAATCTACCAATTCAGGTGTTGCACTAATCCCCTATAGTTCAAATGAGAGATTAGGGGCTGGATTTCAGTGATTTGTAGTTAAAAAGGCGGATAATATTTTGGACATGGCATTTATGCATTACTACGTCTCTCTGGAAGAAATGTCGGCTTGCAATGGCTAACAGGTCCATAGTTAGAATGACTTCTGTACAAATTGAAATTTGAAATGCCTCTTCACTTATAACAGGTGAGTCAGCTTAGAGTGCGCGAGATAGGTTAATTTTGTGCAGGGTTGCCAACACTCAATGAGAAATGTGACTGAAGCTGGCTCCTAAAAATGACTAGAAATGGTAAAAATACATGTTACATCCATGGCGGAAGCTAAATTTAAAATTTAGAAAATAGACATTTTGGAATATATTAAACATTACCAACTAAATTGGAAACACCATCTTGAAAGAATCAGTTCAAATCAGATCCCCAAAGCTGTTTATAATTATATACCAAGAGGACGAAGATCTCTGGGCCGTCCTATGAAACGCTGGAGGGAAAATTGGAAGGAAGAAGAAGAAGAAGAAGAAGAAAATGGACTTGCAGAAGTCTGTAATCTGAAGTACAATTTTGTCAATACTTTTTATTTTATTCATTGGGCATTTCTGCTATTATGATATGATATTGAATAAATTATGAATATAAAGTCTGTTTTTAAGAAATAACTTAAATATATTCTCATAAAGAAAGAATCTGTAATTCTGAATTTTAAAAAGTTTTCTTTAATGTCTTTGTCTTTAAATTTATCTAAGTTATCTTTGTATCCCGTTTTCACAAGAAATTCTATTTCTGTGGCATATTCTTTGTTTATATCTTCTCTCATTGATTGTGAGATCTATTCTATATCACTATCTACTCCACACGTACTTGTATTAAAAAATTTAGACTTGAACCCGTTCTGCATTAATACACGGTATATCTGATTAGTAGGGAAACGATTCTGAGGTGCGCCACCTTTCCAAAAATATAGCTGTTTTCATACCAATAGTTCAATATATGTATTTAGGGGGATTAAATAAAGCGAAATGAACACAATTTGTTTCACATTTTTGCACTTTTCGTGAGATTACTATATTTCGCCCCTTTTCCCTCTTTTTTATGCTTCAGCACCTTTTCCTCCACTCTTTTCTGCGTTTTAAAAATATAGGACAGAAAAATGTATTTTTTTCTTCTTGAACAGCTTTTTAAAATCTCAATCAGAAGTCAACGAAATTAAATAAATAGTAAAATATAATTTATACCCCAGAAACAATTGCCAATATGCAGTATGAACTCAACAATAGTATGCCCTAAATAATACATATTAAAATATAATTTACGTAAACCACAAGTAAGTTATATCTCAGCAACAATGGCCAATCTGCAGCTGTGAAGTCAAATTTAAATTTCAACAGTTGCTGTAACAGTTTAAAATAAGTTCAGTTAGAACTGGCGATAATTTAACAGTTTTCTCTCTACCGACTTGTTATTGCCGATGATTTACTAGTCTGAACCACAATGTATTTTTATTAGTGTTACAACTGGGTTTTCACAACAATAACATGGCGAATGTTATGAAGGATAAGTTGTACGCATTTTCAGAATTCAAAACGCAATTTATAGAAACTGATGGCATCATTCTACGATGTTCCATCTGCGATATTGCAATAAACTAAAGAACTGTGATTACCTCTTATGGACTCTATAAACAAGAAACATTTGGTGCAAAATGATATGCATATTATATAAACTTAGTTCAAACCTTAATTTAATTGTTTCAGCAACACCTTTTTTGCACCTTTTTGCATGTATTTTCAGAACCTTTTGCCCTTCTTTTACGACCAAAACTTGCACCTTAAAATCCTATCCCTACTGATTAATAATACCTTCGGGGGATGTCCACGTTTCTTCGGGTATCTTCTTCTTTCGAAAGAAGATACTCATTTTGCCTTCTTTTATTTCGTGCTGGCAAAGTCTATCAATCTCCATCCGTCATTATTACAGAATTTATATAATATAATTAAATTGCAAAAAAATGGCTAGAAGTGGCCAAAAAAAGACGAAAAATGGCTGTTAGTGGATTTTCACAAATTTGTTTTTGTTGTCTAATGTGCTGCATCTAACACAGTTTTGCTCTGCAATACTTTCAGATCTTAGAATCTTCATGTTTGACAGCGATACAGTTGTTCAGATGACCTTCGTCCATTTCTTCATATTTGTAGCTACTTATGTTTTCTAAATGGCTTGTTTTGGCTACAAAGTGGCTAAATTGGCAAGCCTGATTTTGTGTTAATTTTCGATAAAAAAATGGACAGCGTAAATAAATAATTGTATACAACTCTTTAAAAATTAGCTTTAGTTCATTGTTGGTCTATAATTGATCGTAAAAAAGTTCTCCTTCTGTAGTCAGTTATATAATAAAGCTACCATTAAAATTAAAACATATGTAAAGAAGTTATAAGCCCTCCAGCTAAAGAACTGAAACTGGAAAACTCACCGGTTCTTGTGGAAGCTATGAAGATCTTGACGATCCTTGGCTGCGGCCATTTTGGAGACGTGAGATGTCAAAATGGCTTGTTTTGGCTATGAAGTGGCTAAATTGGCAAGCCTGATTTTGTGTTAATTTTCGATAAAAAATGAACACCGTAAATAGTAGTATAAATAAATAATTGTATACAACTCTTTAAAAATTAGCTTTAGTTCATTGTTGGTCTATAATTGATCGTAAAAAAGTTCTTCTGTAGTCAGTTATATAATAAAGCTACCATTAAAATTAAAACATATATATATATATATATATAAGTTATAAGCCCTCCAGCTAAAGAACTGAAACTGGTAAACTCACCGGTTCTTGTGGAAGCTATGAAGATCTTGACGATCCTTGGCTGCGGCCATTTTGGAGACGTGAGATGTCCCTGAAGGACTTCCTGGATGATCTCCTCGGGGTTCATGTTTGTGGAGTAGGCCTGGGTCCAGATTCAACAGGTAGCAAGCAAATCGATATCCTTCCTGCAACCAAGGGAAAGCGGCCCCTTGTAAAAGCAATCCATTTTTTTAGTACGTGAAACAACTGTAAAACTTTCATGAATCCCAACACTCTATATTTAAAAGTGTCCCAATATTAGAACTATAGTATGTTTTTCTCAACTATCAGCAGATATCATGCACAAAATAGATAAGCTTATAGTTGGAAAATCGTTCAGAGCTGTTATTTCAGGAGAGCGCCTCTGCTTTGTATGCCTACGTAGCGTGCGTGGGTTCGATCCCCGAATGGGATATATTTCCCGGATAATTTTTTTCGGGTTTTTACTAAAATAAGTGTCAGGAAATGTAAGGCCCAAACGATCCCCTAGCATCATCTGGCTATCATAATAATCACAATCATATTCGCCATGTTTAGTAATAGTAGTAGTAGCGACTCCATTAGACTGAAAGTAAGATTCATACTATGTTATTTACAAATATAAGCCGTACGTGCTGTTGACAGTCCGTTACAATACAGTAATCTTTGGTAATACCAACACACACACACTACTGAGCAACACTAATAAATTGGGCCTGGAAGTAAAAATCAATAAAACTAAATATATGGTCACACGAAGAAATACATTATATAATGGAAATGGAAAGCTAATGACAAATTAGGAAAATTTTGAGGAAGTGGCTGAATTCAAATACCTGGGAACAATAATCACAAATAGGAATTAGATGCACAAAGAAATTAAACATAGGCTCAATTCTGGAAATGCGTGCTATTATGCATTACAGAGACTCTTGACGTCCCAACTCCTTTCAAAAATCGTTAAACTGAAAATATATAAAACTATTATTCTACCAGTTATATTATATGGATGCGAAACATGGACTCTTACTTTAAGGGAGGAAAGGAGATTACGAGTATTTGAGAATGAAGTTCTTAGGAAACTTTTTGGACCAAAGAGAGATGAACAGACAGGTGAATGGAGAAGACTGCATAACAGTGAACTACATGGTCTTTATAGAAAGCCAGATATAATGAGGACAAGTAAGTCTCGTAGACTGGGATGGGCAGGACATGTGACATTAATGGGGAATGAAAGACGTGCATGGAAGCTTCTTGTAGGAAAACTAGAGGGAAGACGCCCAGTTGGTAGACCTAGAATGAGGTTGGAGAATAACATTAACTATGATTTGAAGGAAGTAATTGTACAGAAAACGATTGGAAAACATTAGATCAGGATAGGGATGTATGGAGAGCTTATGTCCGCGCGGCCGTGAACCTACGGGTTCGATAGTGTCAGTGAGTTATGTAATAATATAACGTAAAACAAAAAAGAAAACACAATATTACTATTAGATAATAATACAATTAAATTATACATTAATTTGGTTATGTATTGTATTGTATTGTAAGCCTATGTTTTCCCTTTACAGAGATTTAGGCGCTCTTCCCGCACAGGGAAGAATTTGAACCATACTAATTTAGTTACACTTGTTTTCGTATAGATGTCATTTGAGTGGTCCGTGGTCAGCGTTACGCCTCATACTGACATCTAAGAAACCAAGGTAGTACTAGGACGGGAAAATTCGGTAAATTTTGCTTAGAGGCCTTTTCATTCAGACTCGGGACCCACGGCTTAAAGTCCCTCCCGGAGGACTTGCTCCTTGGATTTTTCCGTCCTAAAAAATCCATCGACCCCGGCCGGGTTTGAACCCGCGACCCTTGAGACCAGAGGCAAGGAGCATAACCACTAGACCACCGCGGCCGACTATTTAGTTATTACAGTAGAATTATTAAGAATTGATATTACATTTTGCTAACATACTTATTTATTCATGAATGAGTGTTGTTCTTATTTTCCGCGCTTTGTCCAGAAAAATATAATTATTTAGTATGAATGTGCCCATATCAGTCTACGAGACTTAACTGTTCTTATTACATCTGGCTTCCTATAAAGACCATGTAGTTCATTGTTACGTAAATCTTCTCCATTCACCTGTCTATTCATCTCTCTTTGGTCCAAAAATCCTGAGAACTTCATTCTAAAATATTTTTAATCTCCTTTCCTCCCTTAAAGAAAGAGTCCGTGTTTCGCATCTATATAATATTAACTGGTAGAATAATAGTTTTATATATTTTCAGTTTAACGTTTTTTGAAAGGAGTTGGGACATCAAGAGTCCCTGTAATATAGCCTATAATAGCACGCATTTCCAGAATTGTGCCTATGTTTAATTTTTTTGTGCATCTAATTCCTATTTGTGATTATTGTTCCTAGGTATTTGAATTCAGCCACTTCCTCAAAATTTCCCTATTTGCCAATAGATGTCCATTTCCAATAGATAATGTATTTCTAAATGTGACCATATATTTTTTAATTTTGTTAACATTTACTTCCAGTCCCAATTTCTTTGTGTTTTGTACTAGAGCATGCCATTAAATCTTTAGAGAATGAGGAAGGCTTACAACTGAATGGTATTAATAAGCTGTTAGTTTATGCTGATGATGTAGTATTAGTGGCCGATAGCGAGGAGATACTAAAGGACAACACGCACACACTATTGAGTAACACTAAGAAATTAGGACTGCAAGGAAATATCAATAAAACTAAATATATGGTCACACGTAGAAATTCATTGTATAATGGAAATGGACAGCTAATGACAAATGAGGGAAATTTGGAGGAAGTGGCTGAATTCAAATACCTAGGAACAATGATCTCAAATAGGAATGAGATGCACAAAGAAATTAAACATAGGCTCAATTCTGGAAATGCATGCTATTATGCATTGCAGTGACTCTTGATGTCCCAACTCCTTTCAAAAAACGTTAAACTGAAAATATATAAAACTGTTATTCTACCAGTTATATTATATGGGTGCGAAACATGGACTCTTACTTTAAGAGAGGAAAGGAGATTACGAGTATTTGAGAATAAAGTACTTAGGAAAATTTTTGGACCAAAGAGAGATGAACAGACAGGTGAATGGAGAAGACTACATAACAATGAACTACATGGTCTTTATAGGAAGCCAGATATAATGAGAACAGTTAAGTCTCGTAGAGTGCGATGGGCAGGACATGTTGCACGTATGGGGAATGAAAGACGTGCATGGAAACTTCTTGTAGGAAAGCCAGAAGGAATCCGCCGAGTTGGTAGACCAAGAATGAGGTGGGAGAACAACATTAAGTATGATTTGAGGGAAGTAGATTATACAGGGAATGATTGGAAAGCATTAGCTCAGGATAGGGATGTATGGAGAGCTTATGTCCGTGCGGCCATTAACGTACGGGTTCGATAGTGCCAGTGAGTAAGTAAGTAAGTAGTTAATAGTGTGTGCGTGTTGTCCTTTAGTATCTCCTCGCTATCGCCCAATAATACTACATCATCAGCATAAACTAACAGCTTGTTAATACCATTGCGTTGTATTATACTAAGCTTTTGAATCAATCTGTAGATGAAGGGGCTTTCAAGTAGACGAACAGACATTTGAAGTGGGATCGTCAAATTACCACATTTCATTTGTGAAACTTGATGACAGGTGGTATAATCCTTGAAGGTTCTCTCGTTTTGAGAAACTAATGGGCGATAGAGCTTCCCGTGTAATTCAATTGATTTGATCCTAAATTGAGTGGCATTACAACTACATTATCAGCATTTGTTTCTAAATCTCTCAGATCAACTGCTTTTCACTGACATTTGTAATTATCATTGGTGTCTCGGACCTCTTAGTTCAAATCAACACAGTTGATAGAAAAATACAAAGTATTTTTACATGAAATTATTGATCGAAAATCCACACTAGAAAAATTAGATACAATAATGTTTGCAGATGATCTTGTTTTACTAGCAACATCTGAAGATGATTTACAATGGTCAGTACATAATTTAAATTTAATAGCCCAGAAATATTCAATGGAAATATCTACCAATAAAACTAAAATAATGGCCTTTTGTGGAAAATCCCCAATACCAAGCATTTTTTTTTAAATAACAACATTTTAGAGAGAGTTAATGAGTTTACTTATTTAGGATATAAACTCTCTTTTGTTGAAAATTTGGATTTATCATAAGTAATGCCACGAGTGATTTCCAAATTATCGATAAATTCACGACTCCGAAGTGAGGAGTGAATTTATCTAGAGAATTTGGAAATCAAGAGTGGCATTTGTTAGGACTATTTAACGAATAAAATTAAGCTGTTTACTCACAAATCATTATTTAACTGTAGTTATTTTAAAATATTTATATATCTAATGTAAACGGCGATGTTTGGAAACAAATGAGAAACGATAGGCACGCTTCATCTGCTTCTTTTGTTTATCACTGCAACTAGATCATACTATTTCAGAATATTAAAAAGGAGGAGCTTTCTTTAATATGGTAATTATAACACTGAAAAAAATTTTTCCTGAAACACGACTCTGATTGGTTGTAAAACAGAAATCATTGAAACGTGATTGGTCATTGACTCCCATTTGGGGCATGAGTTAAATAGTCAGAGAAAATTGTGAAATTCGACAAATCAATGGGAATCATTAATAGAGTTTTAAAACCTTCATTAGTGCAAAAATCAACTTGTACTCGTCTTTATCAAATAATGGCTCGACCAGTTCTATGTTATGGCAGTGAAGCGTGGACTATAAGGACGAGAGATGAAAGCAGACTAACAGCTTGTGAGATGAAATTTATGCGCCGAACAGCTGGCTACACCAAATGGGATCGAAAGAAAAATGTAGAAATCCTTCAAGAACTTAATGTGTCACCAATACTGGACTACATCTCCAGATATCAGCTAAACTGGAAGGAACATGTCTCAAGAATGGCTAGATCCAGAATCCCCAAGGCAATAATGAACTACTGTCCAAATGGCAAACGGTCACTTGGTCGAGCTATGAAAAGATGGCACGAAAACCGCTTACTGAGACCGTAACAGTTCTTCTAAGACTAGTACCTGGCAGGATGATGATGATGAATTCACACTAGAAACTTCATTATCTTGTTTGATTAATGAATATGGACACAATTTTCGTAAGATATTTGATTTTAAGAAAGTTAGCAAATAAGAAATAAGATCTCAGACACCTTACTTTTTGCAGACGACCAAGTTCTAATATCTAGCACAGGAGATCATCATCATCTTCAAGGTATGGACCTGTTGGCCCGTTCCGCTCCTCGGTGCACTATATGCTGCAGGTGCAGGTCGTCTTTCCAACGAAGTGGTCTACAGAAATCACTCTTTCAATTACATGACATTATACAGAATTAGTCCACCGCTATGGTCTCGAGGTAGCGTGCTGCCTTGTCACGCAGGGGGCCCGGGTTCCATCACCGGTCGGGGCAGTTTTTCTGGGTGAGGTTTTTATCGGGGTTTTTCCTCACCTGTAAGACAAATGTCAGGAAAACTTTAAGGCCCAAACGGTCCCCGAAATCATATGGCCATCATCATCCTTCACCGGTGTGGAAAGCAACGGGAAGCTACCACACCTACAATTCCCTAGTAAAACTGCAAGCATACCATGCAAATGCTATGATTGCAGTGAAGGACCTGCCTTCGGGCAGAATTACTATGGATGGGTACAGAATTATAATTTCAAAATATCAGTAAGTAAACGAAAATCTTAGCTTTTAAAGGATCAGAAAATCTTAGCTTTTAAAGGATCAGATACCGTAAGAGCTAAAATAATTCTGGAGGGGAAACCCATTGAACAAGTGAACCATTTTAATTGCCTGGGTTACGAAACCTCTTATTTTAAAACTTAATAAATTTAATTATATATTGGGCACAATTAAGAGAATATTTAAAAATACAAGAAAGGAAATAAAAATAAAATTTAATAAAGCTGTGGCCGTCCCCTTACTATTGTACGGTAGTGAATTTAGGGTTTTAATTAAAAGAGAAGAGAAGATCATAGAAGTAGCTGAAATGAGATTTCTGACAAGTGTAGCTGGCTGCCAAACTTCTAGACAAAAGAAGAAGTGAAGAATTAGAAATTAGCTAAATATTTTTAAACTTTTAGACAAAATAAAAGAATCTAGAAAAAAACTGGAAAGAACATGTTCAAAGAATGGAAGATGAACTCATACCAAAAAGTATATTTAATTACAAACAAAAAGGTGACAGGAATATTGAATACCGAAAAAGAGATGGATTCAACTTTTTGAATGAGAATCTATGAGACCGTAGAACCATCTTTTACTTTCCTACTGACCTCTTGTTTTCTCGACCCTGATGGTATTAGAGGATTCGAGGCCGATGGGTTCATTTCTATCTTTCCTATATCTCTTTCTTTTTACCTCGTGGGCACTCACCTTAAATGCCCACATAAGCTGCATGTTCGAATGCAGCCCCATTGCAATTTATAGCATAAGTATGCAATAGATTCGTGTCATCAACTACAGCTGGATACACGTAATGAAGAATGAAAATAAGAGTAACTAAAATCAGACGTGTACTTTTATCCTAATGCCACAGAATTATTGCAGCAAGTTGAATGTAAGCTGTCAACAAAAAAGTTTATCATCATCATCCAGGGATTAAGCCTGTTGGCTCGTTCCGGTTTCATGAAAGCTAGAATTGTTAAAATTGTTCAGACCATCTTCTGTGTGGGCGACCAACATTTCTCCTTCCGTGCGGCTTATAATTTAGCAATAATTTTGGAAATCTTCCTTCTGGCATTCTATCAATATGTTCTTTCCAGTCGTTCCTATATTTAATTATTCGGTCTGTAAGTTTGAAAATATTTAGTTCCTTTCTTAAATCTTCATTTCTTTATATTATTTTTGGTCTGGACATCTT
This sequence comes from Diploptera punctata, assembly GCA_030220185.1. NCBI lineage: Eukaryota > Metazoa > Arthropoda > Insecta > Blattodea > Blaberidae > Diploptera > Diploptera punctata. The sequence continues at coordinate 402,804 of JASPKZ010007593.1, forward strand.
ACCTCAATATTAATATTGAGGTAAGATGTCCAGACCAAAAATAATATAATTAAAATAACCTCAAAATATAACTTCCTAAAATTAAATATTAATACTTCATTTCTTTTCTTATCCAGCAGAGTATATCCTGCTATATTTCTTAAAAATCGCATCTCAGCTGCTTCCAATCTTTGTTCTTGTCTTTTAGTGATCGTCCAACATTCTGATCCATACATCAATACAGGAATAGCCATTACTTTATAAAATTTAATTTCTGTTTATTTTCTTGTGTTTTTAAGGGATCTTATAATAGTGCCACACATTGGATTAAATTTATTTATTTTGTCATTAATGTCTTCAATTTTAACATATGATAAATTGAAACCTAGATATTTAAAAATGTTCACCTGCTCAAAAATGTTATTATCAATTGCTATTTTTGCTCTTAAGGTATCATGTCCTTTAAATGCTAAAATTTTAGTTTTATTCTTCGAAATTTTATTCAAAAACAAAAAGTTTATGTTCATCAAATAAAGTTATTGTGAAAATTTACTTGAACATCTGTTGTGTTTATTGAAGGAAAACAAGGCAAAAACGATCTCTTGTAACGCGCAACAATGCGTACGTTTTCTAGAAAACAAATGAGTAATCGAAAAAATCAATAAAGGCGTGAGTCAGCCAATGTATTGGCACATTCGTAAGCAGATGCAGTAGGAGCATTTGATTGCCTTCAGGTGAAAGCTGCATCGATCTTTGTTCAGACAGGATTAAACTCTTGTGAATATTTTAGGCTCGTTACACAGTATCTCTGCCCTGCATTCGAGCACAATACACAATAGCACAGCAGCTACTTTGAATTTAAAACAGATATTTCCTTAAACTAGTTGTTCTACGAATGTCTAGCGACTTTCTTTTCAAAACAATAAAAAGGATCCGTGACGTAGGAATTGCGTAATCAAAGCGTGTTTCTCAGCAAGTCAAACTAATGGTCCGATTTGCTGGTTAGCAGAATATATCTTCCGCTAGTTAAATATACTATTTAGAGATATATTTATAATGAATGTGGGGATTCAATGCCACAATGTCACCTACATAAATTGAAATATAAAAATTGAAAAAGGCACAATTTATTGTCGCAGTAAGTGAATAATTACCTGATATATATATATATATATATATATATATATATGATATGAAAAGAAAAATGAATGCTTGAGTCGGGATTCGAACTCGAGTCTCTAAGAGTCTTTAGAGACTCGAGTTCGAATCCCGACTCAAGTATTCATTTTTCTTTTCATATCATATTTGCCTTCATTGCCAAATGTCAAAAAAATATATTTATAATATCTATATATATATATATATATATACACGGTCGGGACAGGCTCTTGGGTAATATTTTTTCGGGGCTTTTCCTCACCTGTAAGACAAATGTCAGGAAGCTTAGGACCCAACGGTCCCCGAAAATCATCCGGTCATCATCATCATCCTTAGCATTATAATCATCATCCTTAGCATTATCATTATCCTTCACCGGTGAGGAAAGCAACGGGAAGCTACCACACCTATAATTCCCTATTAAAGCTGCAAAGCATAGCATGAAAATGCTATGGTTGCAGTGAAAGACCTGCCTTCGGACAGAATAACTATGGATATATATATATATATATATATAATAAGCTAAAATATACCTTCTTAGGTAAAACCCGTCGTCCTCAACTTATAAAACATGTAATCTTTATACCTGTAGGCCTTTCAGAACATCCGTTCCATCTTCAGCAGTTCATTCTTCGCTACAGCATTCAGTATGATGTTTGATGCTGTAGCGAAGAATGAACTGCTGAAGATGGATCGGATATTCTGAAAGGCCTACAGACATAAAGATTACATGTTTTATAAGTTGAGGACGGCGGATTTTACCTAAGAAGGTATATTTTAACTTATTTTATTTTTGACTCTCCACTTCAACGGTTTTAACAACGAATTTTATTAGTATTGTTGGATATATATATATATATATATATATATATATGCGACATGATAAAATAAATGCCTAGACGGGATTTAAACCCGGACTTCTGGGTTGGTACCCCAGCGAGCTATCCATTACACCATCGGGCAAATTTAATACAAATATTTATCTTTCTTATATATATATATATATATATATATATATATATATATATATATATATATATATACTCCATTATTACGAGATGTAGCGACAACTCGGTCTTCTCTGCCTTCTGGTAAGCGACTATAACAAGTAAGCAAATTGAAGAGTATTTTAAAAAATGCGAGAAATGCCTTAAAAATGAATTGAGAAGTTGGACTCAAACTAACCTAAAATCACCATATTTGCAAATCAAAATATATATTATTCATTGTTCATACAGTGTAACCAACTTATCACAAAAACCTTCTAACAAACAAGTGAATACTAAACTAATTTGGTGTACTAACTCGCCCGTGTTCTCACTCTAACTTGACCAAACTAGCACTAATTTGTCCATCTAACACTAACTTACGCAATAATGTAGGTAGACTCCTGGGATAGAATCCCCTTATATATATTACTAGAATATGTTATCAAAATGCAATACCATTAATTATTAACAATTATATATAAATTAATTAGTGTATAATGCTGTTGTGTTATTATTTAATTGTAATATTAATGTGTTTTCTTTATGTAATTGTAATGTTAATGTTTTTTTAGTGTATAATGCTATTGTGTTATTACTTAATTGTAATATTATTGTGTTTTCTTTATGTAATTGTAAGGTTAATGTTTTTAGTGTATAATGCTATTGTGTTATTATTTAATTGTAATATTATTATTGTGTTTTCTTTATGTAATTGTAATGTTATTGCTATTGTGTTATTACTTAATTGTAATATTATTGTGTTTTCTTTATGTAATTGTAATGTTAATGTTTTAGTGTATAATGCTATTGTGTTATTATTTAATGGTAATATTTTTATTGTGTTTTCTTTATGTAATTGTAATGTTATTGCTGTTTTTGTTTATTTTTCTTTACACTAGTACCAATTATTACTTTATTGTAACGGACTGTCAACAGCACGTACGGCTTACTGCCCGTGCGACCCATATTTGTAAATAATATTGTAAATATCTTACTTTTTGTCTAATAAAGTCCTACTACTACTTAAAATATTTTCAGTTTAACGTTTTTTGAAAGGAGTTGGGACATCAAGAGTCTCTGCAATGCATAATAGCATGCATTTCCAGAATTGAGCCTATGCTTAATTTCTTTGTGCATCTCATTCCTATTTGTGATTAATGTTCCTAGGTATTTGAATTCAGCAACTTCCTCAAAATTTCCCTCATTTATCATTAGCTGTCCATTTCCATTATATAATGAATTTCTACGTGTGACCATATACATTAATAGAATATAGTGTTTTCTTTATGTAATTGTAATGTTAATCCTTTTTTTAGTGTATAATGCTATTGTGTTATTACTTAATTGTAATATTATTGTGCTTTCTTTATGTAATTGTAATGTTAATGTTTTTAGTGTATAATGCTATTGTGTTATTATTTAATTGTAATATTATTATTGTGTTTTCTTTATGTAATTGTAATGTTAATGTTTTTAGTGTATAATGCTATTGTGTTATTATTTAATGGTAATATTTTTATTGTGTTTTCTTTATGTAATTGTAATGTTATTGCTGTTTTTGTTTATTTTTCTTTACACTAGTACCAATTATTACTTTATTGTAACGGACTGTCAACAGCACGTACGGCTTACTGCCCGTGCGACCCATATTTGTAAACAAAAATATTACTAGAAGTCCCGGCAACGCGTTGCTGTGGCTAAGATATACGTTAAAAATTTAAATTAAGTTGCTGTCTTTCAGCCAGATTACTTAAAACTAATACTTACACACGAAATTAATAATATTGAAAATAAAATAAACACTGAACACACTTAAATTATGAAATAATCAATATTTGTAATTCAATTGAAATTTGCGGTTGCAACAAAAAGCACAGTCATCTGGATCTCTCTTTGTTAAATAATAAACTAATTACTTTACCAAATTACCTTACACCGCCATCTGTTAGAATCGTATGGAACTCACAGATAATTATAACTCTTTGTTAAATAATAAACAAATAATTTGCAATAAAAATAATGCGACTATAAATTTAGTTATAAACTACCCTGTCTCAAGTTGGATCAAACTGCACACAGTGTGCAAAATTTTATTAAAATCGGTTCAGTAGTTTAGGATTCCATCGCGGACAAACAACGTGACACCAAGTTTATATATATATATATATATATATATATATATACACTTGAAGTTTTCTAATAGAATTTGATTTTAGTTGAAGACGTCTGATTTATCAGGTCCTAATTTAATAATTTTAATATTTTACTGTACCGCACTAAAATAAAGAAAAATGTTCACTGATTTACACATATACTGTAATTTTCTTCCTACCACACTATTGCATATAGCACTGTACTGTATTTTTATTTATTTTTCTGTATAGCGGACATTTCTTAATAGCGGCCATTTTTATTTTCCCTTAGGTTTCCGTTATTCAGAAGTTTCAGTGTATGAAAAGATGGACTAGACTCCAAATGGGAGTCAATGAACAATCACGTTTCAATGAATTTTGTTTTACAACCAATCACAGTCGTGTTTCACCTCGATATTTAGCATTTAAGTTATCATATTAAAGAAAGCTCTTGCTTTTTAATATCCTGAACAGGCCATAACATTATTTTGCATTTACTGACACTCTAAGAAATACGTTCAATGTAGCAATTTATATATTAATATGTAAGAATTCTAGAATGCATATGGCTATCAGATTGCATATATAGTGCACGAATGTAGCCAGATACGGCTTGCGGGATATAATAGAAAAAATGTAGCAATTGATTATCTTCTTGTAATCTTGTAAGTCCATGTTTCCCTTAACAGATATTTAAGCGCTCTCCCCCTACAGGGAAGAATTTGAACATACTAATTTAGTTACGCTTGTTTTCGTGTAGATGTTATTTGAGTGGTCCGTGGTCAGCGTTCCGCCTCATACTGACATCTAGGAAACCAAAGTTAGTACTAGGACGGGAAAATTCGGTAAATTTTGCTTAGAGACCTTTTCATGCAGGCTTAAGGAACTTCTACGAGCCTGAAAATCTTCAGATCGGGACCCACGGCTTAAAGTCCCTCCCGGAGGACTTGCTCCTTGGATTTTTCCATCCTAAAAAAAATCCATCGACCCCGGCCGGGTTTGAACTCGCGACCCTCGGGACCAGAGGCAAGGAGCATAACCAGTCCACCGCGGCCGAGTATATTGATTAAACGTATTATTTCCCAGGTATTTACGTTCCAGAAAAATATAACTGACGTATTTTACATCATAGGACATCAAACATTAATTGGTAACATATAATATTGGTTATAAACAGTTTGATGTGTTATATTCTTTCTCCACTATGGTGCATTCTTACAATATTGCTATGTTATTTGGCAATACATATTACGATCTGGTTGCAGTGATGAACAAATGAAACACAACAAACGTTTCTCATTTGTTTTCAAACATCGCCGTTTACATTAAATATACAAATATTTTAAAATAACTATATTTAAATAATGATTTGTGAGTAAACACTTTAATTTTTATTCGTTAAATAGCCCTAACAAATGCCACTCTTGCCAATGTTCGTGACTCGTGAATGTATCGATAATTTGGAAATCACTCGTGGCATTACTTATGAATAGGGCAAGGCAATTAATTAATTTGCATCTTTTTTCTTATGAAGGTTGAAACATTGCTTGCATATATGAAAATGTACGGCATTAAAGATCGGATTAAATAAAAGCAATTCGTTAGGGCATTTTTTTTGCATTTTCTTAACTTTTCTAGGGACAGGTCATTTTCTGGTAAGTTTTAGGTCATTTTGAACATTTGTTTACACTTTTCCGGAAGGATGTGATATTATTTGTATTTGATTTAAGATTTTTATTATAATTCAATATGTTTCCTTGTCAATACAATTTCTTGGAATTAAGTAGTTGTCTTGCTAACTACTACCCTTATTTTTCAAGGTATGTGCTTAATGAACTTGCCCACTTCTAGGAATTTTACTCAATTTCTTAGAGCTTATGCTAGCTTCTACCCTTATTCTGATTGTTAACTGCAATTCAAAATTGCTGTAAAAGTGCACTGTGTAATTGAAATGTATTTTCTGCAATAAAAGGTACTGTAATATGTATTTTTTAAATACTTTTCTTTTAATATTTTGATGTTAAGTTACATTTTATGTAATTCAGTAATCAAGTGAGTACTTAATCTAATAAATAGTAGTTTTATTGATAATTCTTAACTTTTTATTCGTAATTTTTTTATTTCATTGGTCATTTTTTGTATTTTTTAGGTCATAGATGCATTTTTTATTTTGCATTTTTACCAATTTATAGGTTATTAAATGCCTTGCCCTACATGAATATATAATTTTCTTGCGTTTTCAGGAAATGTTCTTGAATACCCTAGAAATATAGTGTGCTTGGATACAGCCCGCATTAACATCAGTTGCATGAATTACAGTACCATGTTAATTAAAGTTCATTAGATACCATGGTGTACTGTGAAAATGTTGCCATGGCAACGTAATGCATTACAATTAACGTGGTATTGTATTAAACCAAAGTTTCACTGTTACATAACTTCTATTTTAAGCGTTCATTCAAATCAAGTCATTCCTCTTCTTGTTAACTGACAACTGGTAACTGACAACTACAGACAGTGCCCTTGTCTTTTATTGGAATACAACATTCATGGGTTAATCTAAGTCCATTTATGCCTATGGGAAATAAAGTTTGCATACACTTATTTCGAGATTATCTCTACGCTCTTTTTATTCGTGCCCCATATCCTTTGAATATGTTCCTGGAATCCCAATTATTTGCTCAATGTAAGAATTAATAACACTGAGCAACAAAAAAATTAACTTTTTTTTCTCAGAAAGCAAAATATGTGATTCTGATAGTATTTTTTCTCCTGAATTCAAATATGATATCGGGTTTTCTCCATCATGCAAAGTTTCCGAGAGACAGGTTTTTATAATAATTTCAAACACTTTAATATTTTCTACATTCGTAACTACACAATATTCGAACATTCGGACTCACCTAGAAAGTAAGAAATTACGATTTTCTGCTATATTTCGCCTGTGGAGCATACCTGTTGATAGTCCAACAATAATCGGCCAGCATATTAGGATTCCATTTGCCTTCATATATCTTTCCATACCTGAAATCTCCTGATGAATGTGTTCCCCATGCTCACCGCGCCAAGATAATAAACGAAAAAACTTTATTAAAAAATAATTATTTAAATCCATTAATTGAAATTGAAATAAAAACTGTGGGTGATGGAGAAATTCCGAATACATATTTGAAAACACGATAAAAACTGCATTAAGTACAACTATTGGTACTCATGAGACAAAAATCATGTTGACCAGTGCAATTTCTAAGAAAATTAATAATAATGTTTTCTTCAGGGACGTTTAGTCATACCAATTCCTCTAAACACGTTAAGCTGAAAAAAAACTGCTAATCTCCCATTTAGGTAGGAAACCAAGATGGGAAAACACCAGTTGGTAGAACAAGGATGAGGGGGAGAATACCATTATCCATGATTTGAGGGAAGTCGATTATACAGGAGATGACTGGAAAACATTAGCTCGGGATAGGGATGCATGGATAGCTTATGTTCGCGAGGCCATGGACCTACGTGTTCGATAGTGCCAGTTAGTTAGTTAGGCTTATATTATTTGGATGCGAAATATAGACTCTTACTTTAAGGGAGGAGAAAATATTACGAATATCCTTGTATGGGTGTCCACCATATTCTTGTGTGGTCAAAATCTTCGTAAATCGTTGCTTGAGAAATATCTTGGATATATAGTGTCCAGAGATTGTAACAAATAAAGAATAAAATAAAATAAATTAAAAAACATTCTTAGGTAAAATCCGTCGTCCTCAACTTTTAAAATATGTTATCTTTATGCCTGTAGGCCTTTCAAGACATCCGTCCCATCTTCAGCAGTTCATTTTTCGCTACAGCAGCAACCTGGATTCTGTAGCGAAAAATGAACTGCTGAAGATGGGACGGATGTTCTGAAAGACCTACAGGCATAAAGATAACATATTTTAAAAATTGAGGACGACGGATTTTACTAAGAAGGTATTTTGACTTATTTTATTTTATGACTCTCCACCTCAACGGTTTTAACAATGAATTTTATTAGTATTGACAAATAAAGAACTTTGGAGAAGAACAAATCAAAATGAAATTTGAAAAGAAATTAAATTTAAAAAATGGAAATGCAATCCGGCCTTTGTTTTGAGATGAATCAGTAATAATAAATGTCCCCTGACCGCGTTACGAGCGCTGCAGGGTAAGGATAATGACGGGCTGCTGTCTCAGAGCAACTATCCATGCTCCCTTTAGAGAGGGTTGCTGCTTCCGCCCCTTGAGCCGTTGTGATGATCGCCTGGTATCACGTCGCCTCGTAGACCGTTGCAGACTTCTTGGTCGAAGTCAACCTTCTGGCAGACGTCTTCCACGTTGCGGACTATTCTTAGTTTCCTCTCACCTCTAACAAGTTAGCAAAGCTAAACTTCCCTGATTTGGTCGTCTGGTTCATTGAGTACTCGGCGCCCCCCCACTTAATATATTTAATCTCTGTGAAAGAATAAAATATTATCAAAATGCTTATCTCCAGCACGTATTACGAATGAATGAACAGCGCATACCAAGAAGAATATATAATTATAAACCAAAAGCGCGCGGTGGACTAGTGGTTATGCTCCTTGCCTCTGGTCCTAAGGGTCGCGGGTTCAAACCCGGCCGGGGTCGATGGATTTTTTAGGACGGAAAAATCCAAGAAGCAAGTCCTCCGGGAGGGACTTTAAGCCGTGGGTCCCGAGTCTGAAGATTTTTAGTCTCGTAAAAAATCCTTAAGCCTGAATGAAAAGGCATCTAAGTAAAATTTACCGAATTTTCCCGTCCTAGTACTACCTTGGTTTCCTAGATGTCAGTATGAAGCGGAACGCTGACCACGTACCACTCAAAATGACATTTATACGAAAACAAGTGTAACTAAATTAGTATGGTTCAAATTCTTCCGTGTAGGGGGAGAGCGCCTAAATCCCTGTAAAGGGAAAACATAGGCATACAATACAATACAAAAACGAAGAATGTTGGGAAGACCATTGAAGAGATGGAAGGACCAATTCGCCCTATAATGAGATCGGAACAGGCCATTGGGCTTAATCCTTGTTGTTGTTGATGATGAAAAAATGGAAATGGTTTGATCATGTGTTAAGGTGAGAGAATGACAACATCACAAAAATAGCATTTGATTGGAACCCCCAAGGATTGAGAAAGCGAAGAGGAAGACCTATGACAACATGGAGTATTACCATCAGGGATAAAGCTGAACCGGCAGGGGTGAGTTGGAATGAAATTAAGGCATTGGCAAACGACACGTATTACGAACGAATGAACAGCGCATACAAAGAAGGAATGTATAATTATAAACCAAAAGGGAGAAGATTGTTGGGAAGACCATTGAAGAGATGGATGGACCAATTCGCCCTATAATGAGATCGGAACAGGCCATTGGGCTTAATCCTTGTTGTTGTTGTTGATGACAAACAACAGAGTTCTTGTCCAAGAATCCATCGAGACCCTATGCTTCCCAGTGGAGTTACCAGGACTATTACTACTACTACTACTACTACTACTACTAGTGATGCCACATTTTGACTACTGTGACTTTTTACTAACTGACATAAGTGACGGATTGTCGAACAAACTGCAGCGTGTCCATAATATGTGTGTCAGATTCATATTTAATATCCGAAAATACGATCACATTTGTCCATTTTTCCTCGAATTTCCGTGGCTACATCTAATAGAGAGAATAAAATTACTCTATTTCTCTTATTTAAGATCCTACATACCTCGACCCCCAATTATTTATCCTCTCGTTTCCAGTATCTGTCCTCAAACCATAACTTAAACACAAGATCAGAACATAGAGTATTGCTTAATATACCGCAACATAGGACATCACATCACTCCATGTCATATACCATCTTCACTTCTCGCAACTGGAATTCCCTACCACAAGAAATAAGGGGCTGCCGGACATTGGCATATTTTAAAAGAAATCTAAATTTATATTTGCTCTAACCTCGACTTTATCATTATCCACTGTAAGGCACATATATCAATTGGCGTTTTTCGTATAGCCTAATTTATCATATTTAGACTATTATTATTATTATTATTATTATTATCGTAAGTATTATTACTGTTATTATCGTATACAATATTGATTCTACATGAAATTTACATTGCAATTTTTAACTCTTTATAGTTAATATAGTGTATATCTATATTTGTCAAATATTTATTTGTATTTGTGCTGGTTGAGTGGAAGAGAAGGCCGTATCTCTGTCAGAATAAATAAAACATTGTTATTATTATTATTATTATTATTATTATTATTATTATTATTACTCAAAAGAGTAGTCTATGTGTGTGATCCACTGTTTAAAATCCCTCTCCCGACAGGTCGTGCCATTGTAAGGGTTTTTAAACTGTCGGGAGCATGTTTTATGTAGAAAGTATAATATGAGAGATTAAACTGAGATGAAGAAGAAGAAGAAGAAGAAATTATCATAAGTAATGCCACGAGTGATTTCCAAATTATCGATAAATTCACGACTCACGAAGTGAGGAGTAAATTTATCTAGAGAATTTGGAAATCAAGAGTGGCATTTGTTAGGACTATTTAACGAATAAAAGTAAGCTGTTTACTCACAAATCATTATTTAACTAGGTTATTTTAAAATATTTATATATTTAATGTAAACGGCGATGTTTGAAAACAAATGAGAAAGGATAGGTACGCTTCATCTGCTTCTTTTGTTTATCACTGCAACCAGATCATACTATTTATTGCCAAAGGAACGCAATATTGTAAGAATGCTCTCTAGTGGAGAAAAAATGAAACACATCAAACTGTATATTAATTCATTTCTGATGTCGTATGATGTAAATATGACAATTATATTTTTCTGGATTGTTACCTGGGAAAAAATACATTTAAGAAAGTGCAAACAGTGGTTTCGTTTTTTGGTGGTATAATCAATTGCTACAAATGTTTTTATATTAACTCCTGCAAGCGCTATGTGCTGACATCCATGCACTATATATACAATCTGGTAGCCGTATTGCTTGGTCAGTCGCTGCAAAATAATGGTCAGACCTGTTCAGAACATTAAAAAGGAGCTTTCTTTAATGTGGTAAATTTAATATTGATAAATATTTGGTGAAACACGACTGTGATTGGTTGTAAAACAGAAATCATTGAAACGTGATTGGTCATTGACTCCCATTTGGGGCATGAGTTAAATAGTCAGAATAATAGTGCTTAAATTAATTTTCTCAATTAATTACGTAGGGCAATTTCAAGGTTATTACTGAAAGCGCCTAATTAATGGATTGATTTGATGTAGGCCGTATTACGCTTAATTCAATTACACGGTAGGCAAAGCCACCCATGTTTCAAGTATAGTGTTGCAGACGTGTTTAATACCACGTGATTGATCGAGAGAGTAGTTGTGCTCTTCGTTAATGGTTTCACGAATATAAACAGATTGTAATCATAGACATTTGCACCAAGTACCATTACACTAATGCATTATTGCTTATTTAATACTCTCTTAATGATATGATAATTACTAATATTGTAAATACAGTTACAACTCGCCCATTATCATCATCGTCTGAAAAATCATTGCTCCAAGTTCACTTTAAAGAAATCAAATTTAATCACACCCTGAAGCGCAACAAAAATAAATACACATAGTCCATTATGTTCGTAAAATTGTTATAATAATAATAATAATAATAATAATAATAATAATAATAATAATAATAATAATAATAATAATAATAATAATGAACGCCATAGCGTAGTGGTTAAGGCACTGCGCTACAAGCCGGAAGGTCGAGGGTTCGAGTCCCGGTTTGGGTCAGGATTTTTAAACTGACCCAAACCTTCTGGCGGCACTATGGCCCTAGGGTCGACTCAGCCTTCAACTGAAATGAGTACCAGACGCTTGTTCTGGGGTAAAGGCGGCCGTCACGCAGGGCTGACAACCCGGCTGACATCAAGTGCCGATTGTCAAGAAAAAGTGGGAGCCTTAACCTCCTACTACCCCAAGGGCCTCCTGAGGCCTCTAGTCGGATCACTTTACCTTTACCTTTAATAATAATAATCATAATGATAATGATAATGATAATAATAATAATAATAATAATAATAATAATAATAATAATAATAATCCATTCATAGTAATTCTGCCCGAAGGCAGAATGGATTATTATTATTATTATTTCATGCTATGCTTGCAGCTTTACTAGGGAATTGTAGGTGTGGTAGCTTCCCGCTGCTTTCCACACCGGTGAAGGATGATGATGATAATGATAAGGATGATGATGATGATGATGATGATGGCCATATGATTTCGGGGACCGTTTGGGCCTTAAAGGTTTCCTGAAATTTGTCTTACAGATGAGGAAAAGCCAGATAAAAACCACACCCAGAAAGACTGCCCCGACCGGGGATCGACAAGGTAGCACGCTACCTCGAGACCACAACAGTGGAAATAATAATAATAATAATAATAATAATAATAATAATAATAATAATAATAATAATAACAATAATAATAACTTCAATAATAATAGCAATAATAATAATCATCATCCGGTATCATGGCAGCTGCCGCTGTCATCCCAATACCAAACGCCATTCCTCTCTGTCCAACCATTGATCTTCCTCCAATCCTCTGTTATTCATTGCCGCTTGTACCCCTCCTATCCAAGTTTTCTTAGGTCTTCCTCTCTTCCTCCTTTCCATTGGGATCCATTCCATAACAATTTTAGGCAATCTGCTCTGGCATTCTTTTGACATGGCCATACAACTGCAATCTTTTCTTTTCTATAATGTCTATAATGTCAGGCTCCTCTTGTACACCCATAATTTCCCTTATTTCTTTATTTCGTATTCTATCCATTCTGGGTTTTCCAGTTGACCTTCTTAAAACATGTACTTCGAATTATTTTCATTTCCCTGGTAGTAATTTGCCAAACTTCAGCACCATATGTTAAAATGCTCTGAATTATGGTTTGATATGTTTGTAATTTTCTTGTAGGAAAACTAGAGCAAAAACGCCCAGTTGGTAGACCAAGAATGAGGTGGAAGAATAACATTAACTATAATTTGAAGGAAGTAGATTGTACAGGGGATGATTGGAAAGCATTGGCTCAGGATAAGGATATATGGAGAGTTTATGTCCGCGCGACCATGAACCTACGGGTTCGATAGTGCCACTGAATTAGTTCGTTAGTTAAGATTTTCCAATATAACTTACTATATAGAAATGTGCTAGATAATATACATATTTTTATTATTTTTATTTCCTCAATTTCGACTGTTAGAGAGTGTACTACATTTTCTTATACGCTTAAATTTAAAACCATTATCCGACCAATGAAAATGTCAGTTATTACATCTGGTGTGTGTTTACATTACAACTAGAACTTAGCTGAAGAGTTGTAAGAGTTTTAGTCCATCCATAGTAATTAGCACCCCGACGGCAGGTCCTTCACTTCAATCATCGCATTTTTCATGCTATGCTTGCAGCTTTACTAGGGAATTGTAGGTGTGGTAGCTTTCCGTTGCTTTCCACAGAGTTATAGTATACTGTGGAATATCCTGTTATAAGAAATCTTTATATAAAGAACGGAAAGCATACGGCACGCAAAAAAGGAGAGTTTGAAAGTTGACAAAGATATGTAAGAGAGAGAGAGAGAGAGAGAGAGAGAGAGAGAGAGAGAGAGAGAGAGAGAGAGAGAGAGAGAGAGAGAAGAGGAGAGAGAGAGAGAGAGGACAGAGAGACAGAGAGAGAGAGAGAGAGAGAGACAGACAGACAGACAGACAGACAGACAGAGAGAGACAGAGAGATACAGAGACAGAGACAGAGAGACATAGAGAGAGACAGAGTCAGAGAGACAGAGAGACAGACAGAGAGATATATAGAGAGACAGAGAGAGAGAGAGAGAGGAAATTAATAAAAAAATGTACCATATTTACACGCTTTATGTTAGCTTGACCTGTATCTGTCTGTCTATGTCCACCGCTGTGGTCTCGAGGTAGCGTGCTGCCTTTTCACGCAACGTGCCCGGGTTCGATCCCCGGTCGGGGCAGTTTTTCTGGGTGAGGTTTTTATCGGGGGTTTTCTTCACCTGTAAGACAAATGTCAGGAAAACTTCAAGGCCCATACGGCCCCCGAAATCATATGGCCATCATCATCCTTATCATTATCATAATCATCATCCTTCACCGGTGTGGAAAGCAACGGGAAGCTACCACACTTACAATTCCCTAGTAAAGCTGCAAGCATAGCATGAAAATGCTATGATTGCAGTGAAGGACCTGCCTTCGGGCAGAATTACTATGGCTGGCTGGTATCTGTCTATCTAACGGAATCTTTCAACACGATTTTCACCCACTTAAAAACATTGGATCGACTTGAAACTTTGTATACTTGTAAAGGATCAATGGCAATACAATAATTTCATAAATAATATATAATATATAACATATAATATATAATAGGTTGCGGACTAATAGACTTTTTAGTCCATCGTTGTAAGAAATTAATATTATATCCTCTGGTAGCTCAGTTGGTAAAGCGGTGGACTGTAGTGGTATATAATTTCAGTAATCCATGGGTCGCTGGTTCAAATCAGGCCCAGAGGATTTTTTTAGAAGAGTATTACTTTTACCTCATACTACAATAGTATCGAATTTAAATATATTTACATTTTTATCTTATTCTGTAAAATATTAATGATAATTTTGTAAACTTACCACATTGTAATTTATCCAAAAAATATGAGAAGGATACGATTAACTGTACTATTTATCTATATTAAAATATTTAAAAATATTATAATAATGTTAGATAATAACAATTTTAAAAAATATAATTATATTCGTGCCTAGACACTAGAAGTATCGCAAGCAATTAAATTTTCATGGGATTCTGGTTTATGACAATCAATTAAACTAAAAATTAAAAAAATTAATGAGGGTTTAAAAAAATATAACAACACGCTTTATTAGAAAACCGAACTAAAAAATGAAAAATAATTTTAATTTCCATCACACTTGAGATAAAATTAAAGTGGTCAACAAAAAAATCATCTCCAACACATATAGAATAAAACTAGAGTTAACAACAAAAAGAAAATCATTTTTTTCATCAAAAGCGTGGGGTGCTTTTAAGATTTTTACATTTTCTTCTTAGAGACTTTACTTTTACCAATATCTGTTTATTATCAAATATATTAATTGATGTAGAGCACCCCACGCTTTTGATGGTAAAATTATTTTCTTTTTGTTGATAACTGTAGTTTTACTCTATATGTGTTGGAAATGATGTTTTTGTTGACCACTTTAATTTTATCCCAAGCGTGTTGGAAATTAAAATTGTTTTTCATTTTTTAGTTCGGTTTTCTAATAAAGCGTGTTGTTTTAGTTTTTTAAACGATCATTCATTAATATTTAAACAAGTCAGTGGTTGAGTTGATCAACAGAATATCACAGTGAGCGAAATGTGGCATCCGATGTCTCCAGAATTAACCGAAGCCACAGTATGCATTCAACCTTGATATTCAACATCAATTCCAACATTTGCCTGAAGCCGGTCACTTGAATATTTGCATTTGATTAACTGTCTCACTACACAGGGTAACCAAACACAGTTTCAAAGGAATTCATTGTGAGTGTACAATCAGTGGTCTTCTCTTTGCCATACGAGGTTCAAATATCGCAAACACATTTTGAATACGCAATGTTTCACTTAAATATCGAACCATTTGTTAAGTTCATATTTGAATTTAACAGGAAAAAAAAAAATATATATATATATGGTTTATATGTGTTAAAGAATAGATATTTTAATTTCTATGTGTATTCGCACTTGATAATTATTCCTGTGAAGAAATTTTAATAAATTAAGCAGTTCGACAAGGGTGTACATTATCACCTACATTGTTTAATATATATTTTGACGAGGTTATACGAAAATGGAAAAAAATCAAGTCCCATAGGATTACAAATTAATAAGGAAATGTATATGAATATTTTAATGTATGCAGACGATCTGGTAATTATACAGAAGTCAGAGGATGATTTACAAAGAGCCATTTACATGTTGAATCAATTAGGACTCTATTATAATCTCAAAGTCTCAACTTCAAAAACTAAAATTATGGCTTTTCAGGGCAAAGTGCCAGTCAGAGCAAAACTAGTAATCAATAATGAAATAATAGAACAGATAGCACACTTTAACTATCTTGGTTCAGATATAACATACAGCTACGATTGGGATATACGCAATAAATTAAACCGATATCAAATGATGTGTGGCACCATAAGAAGAACCCTCCGAAAGACTCGAAGAGAAACTCAGCTAAGGTTTTATAAAATTATGGCTGTTCCTATTCTTTTATGTGGATCTGAATCTTGGGTACTTACAAAAAAGATATCTCACACATTCAAACCACTGAAATGAAATTTTTAAGATCCGTAAAAGGATGTACACGCATGGATAGATTACACAATGAATCAATAAGAAATGAACTGAAGATATTTTCAACGGTCGATAAACTAGAAGAGCACAAATACCAATGGAAAGAACATTTAGGCAGAATGGACAATACAAGATTACCCAAAAAAAGATCAACACCTACAAACCACATGGAAAAAGATATTTAGGACGGCCAAGGAAACGATGGACTTGAGACCGGAACACGTCGCATTGACCTAATCCTGGAAAGGAAGAAGAAGAAGAATTTCTATGTGTCAGATACAAGGTGTTTCAGAAGTGATGATCAGTAATTCACACATGGAAAGTACAGGCCAGAATTAGCTAAAAAGTTCCAATAAACGTGGGTCCGCAAATCAACCGTTGCCGAGATATCGCAACAATTCGAGTTGGCAACCAACTCTAAACTAACTCTAATTCCTGGCGCGACAGGCCTAGAAGGCCCTTAGTCTACCAGCCGGCTGTTCGCCTCACATCCACATGTAGACGATCATAACCCAGTGTAGGGGTGACATGTGGCCAGCATGTCGAGTCCCTCAGCCGTTATAGCTGATTTTCTCAACCTGGAGCCACTACTTATTGTAGCTACCCAAATGCCTCACGATGCTGGGTGGGCAACGGTCCCATACTGGCCGGAATACCATTAGAAAATTTCTTCCCGTAGCTTTGCGCCAAGACTTCCTGCCTTAACCACTCGGCTACGGCGCGGGACTACCAACTCTAAACGCCCCTGGATAATTACGTTGGTATCTCAAGGTTTGAGATCTACTACCAATTTGTTGACGCATTTCTTTCTCCCTACGTGCACTGTGTTTACAGGCCTCAGAATCAGTTACGAAAGTAAAGGCACCTTGGAGAGAAGAACAGGACTCTGAAATGCACTTCATGAATTGCAAAGCGATATAATAATAATAATAATAATAATAATAATAATAATAATAATAATAATAATAATAATAATAATAATAATAATAATAATATCTTTATTTTACCTGGCAGAGTTAAGGCCTTAAGGCCTTGTCTACCACTCAACCAGGTTTAAAAAAAATACGGCAGTGCACCTGAGTGTGCACGATTTCATTAAGAAACTTTTCCTCGCCACAGGCATACATTTATCATAAGTAATGCCACGAGTGATTTCCAATTTATCTAGAGAATTTGGAAATCAAGAGTGGCACTTGTTAGGACTATTTAACGAATAAAATTAAGCTGTTTACTCACAAATCATTATTTAACTATAGTTATTTTAAAATATTTATATATTTAATGTAAACAGCGATGTTTGAAAACAAATGAGAAACGATAGGCACGCTTCGTCTGCTTCTTTTGTTTATCACTGCAACCAGATCATACTATTTATTACCAAAGGAACGCAAAATTGTAAGAATGCTCTCTAGTGGATAAAAAATGAAACACATCAAACTGTATATTAATTATTAATTTCTGATGTCGTATGATGTAAATATGACAATTACATTTTTCTGGATTGTTACCTGGGAAAAAATACATTTAAGAAAGTGCAAACAGTGGTTTCTTTTTTTGGTGGTATAAACAATTGCTGCAAATGTTTTTATATTAACTCCCGCATGCGGCATGTGTTGACATTCATGCACTATATATACAATCTGGAAGCCGTATTTCTCATATTAAAAAGGAGGAGCTTTCTTTAATATGGTAAATATAACACTGATAAATATTTCGTGAAACACGACTCTGTTTGGCTGTAAAATAGAAATCATTGAAACGTGATTGGCCATTGACTCCCATTTGGGGAATGAGTTAAATAGTCAGGTTAAATCAGCGCCTTAGAGAAACTGGGATTTTCGCACAGCACGTAGCCTACGAGAAGGCAGACCCACATCCATAACACCTGATGTTGAGGACAGGGTGTTACGTAATGTACACGAACGTCCGAGTACAAGGAGGATTGCTACCCGGGAGCGTGTCCTGAGTCACAGCAGTGTGTGGCGAATTTTACATCGCGAATTACAGTATTTTTAAGAATTTTAGGGCTAATAAATTCTATCTTCAAGCCACAGTTAGTCCTAAAACATTCAAGACCAAAAGTGTATAAAACACTGGTTATTCCAACTGTTTTGTATGGTAGCGAAGTATGGATGTAGAAACAGAAGGATATACAGAGACTTAGATCTGCTGAAATGAGATACCTTCGGAGGACTGCAGGATACACACTACTAGATCACGAAAAAATGAAGACATCTTAGAAGAATTACACATGGAACCTTTAGAAAACAAAATTTCTGATTATAAGTCAAGACTGATACAACATGTTCATCGAATGGAAGATCACAGGATATCCAAACAAATGTTAAGATATCAACCTGCATTCAAGAGCAAAAGTGTATAAAACATTGGTTCTTCCAACTCTTTTGTATGGAAGCGAAGTATGGGCGTTGAAACAGAAGGATATACAGAGACTTAGATCTGCTGAAATGAGATACCTTCGGAGGACTGCAGTATACACACTACTAGATCACGAAAAAATGAAGACATCTTAGAAGAATTACACATGGAACCTTTAGAAAACAAAATTTCTGATTATAAATTAAGACTGATACAACATGTTCATCGAATGGAAGATCACAGAATACCCAAACAAATGTTAAGATATCAACCTGCAGGAAGAAGAAGACCAGGACGTCCACTCAAAATACTTCTTGGTGGTGTTTCTCTTGAGGCCGAAACAGGTCAACAAATGACCTAAATTCGTGAATGTACTATGATGATGATGATGATGATGATATTATACTATCCGTATCATTTGTAGCGAGTGAATGCTCTCAACAATTCAGACGTCCCTCCTAGAGGGAATTTCTGCCAATGGATGCAGCACAGTGTACCCTGAACCCCCTGTTTGTAAGCAGTATTCTGTTCACGGATCAAACTGAGTTTATCCGTGACGGCACTTTTAACTTCTATAACTAACTAACTAACTAACTCACTGGCACTATCGAACCCGAAGGTTCATGGCTGCGCGGACATAAGCTCTCCATACATCCCTATCCTGAGCTAATGCTTTCCAATCATTCCCTGTATAATCTACTTCCCTCAAATCATAGTTAATGTTGTTCTCCCACCTCATTCTTGGTCTACCAATTGGACGTTTTCCCTCTGGCTTTCCTACAAGAAGCTTCCATGCACGTCGTTCATTCCCCATACGCGCAACATGTCCTGCCCATCGCAGTCTACGAGACTTAACTGTTCTTATTATATCTGGCTTCATATAAAGACCATGTAGTTCATTGTTATGTAGTCTCCTCCATTCACCTGTCTGTTCATCTGTCTTTGGTCCAAAAAATTTTCCTAAGAACTTTATTCTCAAATACTCGTAATCTCCTTTCCTCCCTTAAAGTAAGAGTCCAGGTTTCGCATCCATATAATATAACTGGTAGAATAATAGTTTTATATATTTTCAGTTTAACGTTTTTTGAAAGGAGTTGGGACATCAAAAGTCTCTGCAATGCATAATAGCATGCATTTCCAGAATTGAGCCTATGTTTAATTTCTTTTTGCATCTCATTCCTATTTGTGATTATTGTTCCTAGGTATTTGAATTCAACCACTTCCTCAAAATTTTCCTCATTTGTCATTAGCTGTCCATTTCCATTATATACTGAATTTCTAACTTTTAACTTCTATAGCTGTCACAATTGGGCCGATGTCAATCCTAATGCAACATGCATGACACAACGTGAGCAGCGTTTTTCTTTGAATGTCTGGGCAGGACTGCTCGGAGACCGCGTAATTGGACCAAACTTCCTACCACAGAGACTAATTTTGTTTAGGCGTTAGATTTATTGATATCAACATAACCTGCCGCAATAACATGTAATATTTGTACGTGCTAGAAAAAATAAACATTATTTTCGTACTCCGCACGAAAAACTGGTCTAGAGGCATATATTTTCATTTCTGATGATTAAAAAAAATGATTTTGTAGATCAGTGTAATAGAAAACTATAAGGTAAATTTCTATAGTATATGTGGAAATCGAACTCGAGACCTCTGGATTGGAGATACTAACCATTAAATCACAGAAGCAGTGAATAATAATAATAATAATAATAATAATAATAATAATAATAATAATAATAATAATAATAATAATAATAATAATAAAATAATAATAATATAATAATAAAATAATAATAAGAAGAATAAAATAATAATAATAATGATAATAATATCTGAAATTAAACGTTAAGAACACTAGGGCATTATACGAGTGTCCGAAAATTAAATTGACATTATTTAATGTCAGATTAAAGGAAACATCCGAATGCTATGATAATTCTATTTTCAAAAATATATCAAAGTGATGTTACAATGTATAAAACATCTTTCTTGTAGCAAATACAGTATATCTGTCGACAAATCAATTGGAGCATATTAAAATAAACAAACGCTTTGAAAAATTCTAACTGTGCAAATATTTAAATAAGAGACAGCAGTTGGCTCCCGTTATAAAGTACCGAAGGTCCAATTACTATGACGGCTTTTTATAACAGACACTGTTACAGAAAATACAATATATACCGTATTTTACGGACTACAAGACATCCAATCATTCTCTGTATAATCTACTTTCCTCAAATCATAGTTAATGCTATTCTCCCACCTCATTCTTGGTCTACCAACTGGGCGTTTTCCCTCTGGTGTTCCTACAAGAAGCCTCCATGCACGTCTTTCATTCCCATATGTGCCACATGTCCTGCCCATCGCAGTCTACGAGACTTAACTGTTCTTATTATATCTGGCTTCCTATAAAGACCATGTAGTTCATTGTTATGTAGTATTCTCCATTCACCTGTCTGTTCATCTCTCTTTGGTCCAACATTGTATACAATAATTGAACGCCCTTTTTGCTATTAGTGTCTTAAAAATATGACTCAATTAGCTAGATTTATTTCCTTTTTTCACGCTTTATATTAGCTTGACCTGTTTCTATCTATCTATGTAACGGAATCTTTGAACGCGTTTTTCACCCACTTAAAATAATTGGATCGACTTGAAATTTTGTATACTTGTAAAGGACCCGTGACAATACAATAATTTCATATTTATTTACATTTATTTTTGTCTCCGTAACGTAGTCTATACAATTAGCAACTTTCTAAAAAAATTGTTTCAATTATTTCATTAATCGTGGTGTTAAATCATAAAATGAAACAGAGATGTAGGCTATTTATTTTTTTGTAATTTAACATCTCCTTGAATTAGCACACTTATATCACTTCCACCCTGTATATATGTGAGACTTCAGAATAAGGACATCATCTGCTTCAACTTGTTTGAAGGCAAATACATTATGGACTTGAACAATACTCCCATTAGCTTCTGAACACCTAAATGGTCGTAAATGAAGCATTATTCTCTCTCACTGAATAGGAGATGTCAGCAGACTTTTTCCCCAGGTAATAACATTCCAGAAAAATATAATTGTCATATTTACATCATAGGACATCAGAAATGAATTAATATACAATTTGATATGTTTCATTTTTCTCCACTAGAGTGCTTTCTTACAATATAGCGATCCTTTGGCAATAAATAATATGATCTGGTTGCAGTGATGAACAAAAGAAGCAATTGAAGCGTACCAATCGTTTCTCATTTGTTTTCAAACATCGCCGCTTACATTAAATATATAAATATTTTAAAATAACTATAATTAAAAAATGATTTGTGAGTAAACAGCTTAATTTTATTCGTTAAATAGTCCTAATAAATGCCACTCTTGATTTCCAAATTCTCTAGATAAATTCACTCCTCACTTCGTGAGTCGTGAATTTATCGATAATTTTGAAATCACTCCTGGCATTACTTATGATATAAACTTAATTCCATTAACCCAATGATATTAATAAACTGTTAGTTTACGCTGAAGATGTAGTATTATTAATCGATAGCGAGGAGATATTCAGGGCCAACACGCACACACTGAGGAACACTGAGAAATTGGGACTGGAAGTAAACATCAATAAAATATAGTCACACATAGAAATATATAACAAAATGCAAATAGTCAAATGATGACAAATAAGGGAATTTTGTAGAAGCGGCTGTATTAAAATATATTCTTCTTCTTCTTCTTCTTCTTCCGAATGCAGTATTGGGTGATGATGCCCGTTCTGCGACTGATCTTTCCATCGGTTGAAGGGTTTTCCGAGGTCTCTTTTGCCTTTAGGGTTGAGGTGGTAAATCATCTTTGGTAAACGGGAATTTTACATTCTCTGGACGTGTTGGAACCATTTAATCTGATAATTTGGTATATGTTCGACCATTTCCCTACTATTCCACTGCATCCTTATCTCATCACTTTTCATTCTATCCCTTAAAGTTACTCCAGTTAGTGATCGGAGGAATCTCATTTGTGAACTATTAATGCGGGATTTATCTTTTGCTCGAAGTGTCCAGCATTCACTTCCGTAGAGTACAGCAGGTTTGTCTATGGCATTATGAAATCTCAATTGGATTTCTTTCCTCATTTGTTTTCCAAAATTTCTCCTAATTATACCATTTAATCTGTTATATTTTTCTAAATTTGTTTCCACATCTTTTTGATTATGAACAATAATTACAAACAGGAATGGAGTACGCAAAGAAGTTGAATATAGGCCGAATTCTGGAAATGCATGCTATTATGCGTTATAGGGACTCTTGTCGTCTCAACTTCTCTCCAGAAACGTTAAACTGAAAATATAAAATTGTTATTCTCCCAATTAAATTACATGGATTCGAAAGATAGACTCTTCCTTTAAGGAAGCAGATTAACTTGCGAGTATTGAGAATAAAGTTCTTAGGAAAATTTTTTGACAAATGAGAGATGAACAGACAGGCGAAAGTGAGCTTCATGATCTAGCCAGATATAATAAGAACGGTTAAGTCTCACAGACTGCGATGGGCAGGTCATGTGACACGAATGGGGAATGAAATAGGGGCATGGAAACTTCTTGTAGGAAAACCGGAGGGAAAACGCCCAGTTGGTAGACCAAGAATGAGGTGGGATAATAACAGTATCCATGATTTCAGGGAAGTACATTATATAGGGAAGATTGGAAAATATTTGCTCAGGATAGGGATTATGGAGAGCTTATGTGCACACGGCCATAAACCTACAGTTTCAATAGTGCCACTGAGTTGATTAGTACTTACTCGCTGGCACTATTGAACCCATAGGTTCATGGCCGTGGGACATAAGCTCTCCACACATCCCTATCCTGAGTTAATGCTTTCTAATCATTCCCTGTATAATCTACTTCCCTCAAATCGTAGTTAATGTTATTCTCCCACATCATACTTGGTCTATCAACTGGACGTTTTCACATTGGTTTTCCTTCCAGAAGCTTCCATGTACGTCTTTCATTCCCCATACGTGCCACATGTCCTGCCCATCGCAGTCTACGAGACTTAACTGTTCTTATTATATCTGGCTTCCTATAAAGACCATGTAGTTCATTGTTATGCAGTCTTCTCCATTCACCTGTCTGTTCATCTGTCTTTGGTCCAAACATTTTCCTTAAGAACTTTATTCTCAAATACTCGTAATCTCCTTTCCTCTCCATAGGGTAGGTTTCATCAACAGAGGTAACTGTATTACGCCAGTTTAAGCTATGCATTATACAAGGGGAAAAGTGACATATTACAGTTACCTCTGTTGGTGAAACTGACCCTTAAAGTAAGAATTGTTATGAAATAAGCTGTGTTCACGCCTAGATTTGAACTTTAATTACCCGAGCTTTTAAAGAGCGTCGTGGAATAAAAAAAAAACTAACAAAGCTTTTAAAAACGCTTAGTGTAGCATTCAGTGGTAATTCATTTAATGCATGCCATTAACAAGCGTTGACATTTCATTTCCTGTTAGAGACTTCATTCAACACAGAGTAAAACAATTTTATCGCAGTTAACGCATTGTCCTGAGGCAATGTTTGTTGAACGTATGTCTCTTGTATAATGCAGCTGATATAATATGTATGCCAGCATTGTTTGCAAAAAAAAAAAAAATTGGTCTCGATTCAATTGTAATCGGGCCCACGAGTTCTCTATAGATTATTCCAGACGACCCGGTGTTTGTTAAATCTGTAAAACAACGAATTCAGTATGAGCCTTATGGGATAGTGGCCAGAACTTCTGGTTACAGATCATGAGATCCAGGATTCGATTTCCGGTAACACCACAGACATTTTTAAAGGGAACTATTCCTGTGGCTTCCCATGGTTGGGTTTTCATTCTAACTATTACGAACTGTTGGTTTTCGTAGGGCTTAATGGACCTTCGGGACTTGGAATTTTGGTAGCATGAGGTCCTAGCCGAGCGTTAGTATGTGGATGTATTAGTTATAAAGACATACGTGTTTTTGAACATGAATAAATGGATTCTTGTTCTAAATTATTTTATTTCTGTAACTATAAAGATTGCAATAACCCTAAGTATTCTAACCCTAAATAACTAATCTAAGCTTATATTAAGAAAACCTACATTCTAACTTTCTTGAGTTTTTTTGAGAGAGGGAGATGTGGGTTTTATAAATGTACCTTAATTTACATTTTAATAATTATCTGATAACTCCTGCACTTGGACATATAATATTGAACTATTTAATATACTTGACTATATTTCTAACTGTTCCTAGCGACATTATATTAAGAAAATTGGTATGCAGACTTACCCATCAGAACACTGCTTCAACAGACAGACAGACGCGAGTCCCATATTTTAAAAGGTTTATATACTAAAATTCTGACCTCCCAGCTATAACTTAACTGTACTAAACATTCCATTAGTCTAAATGCAGAGATTTTAGTTAGCCTTGAAAACTTTGTTCCTGCCATAAGTCAAAATTCTGTCCTGAAATATAATATGTCTAAATGCTTTATATTTCAACAACTGTTTTTTTATTTGGAATAATTAAAATAATCTATGAAATAATTAAATATCTGTGTAAAATAAATAATCTATGTATTCGTAACACTAACGTATAACTTATCATTCTTGCTGGACGTCATCGCAGTTGTATGCAAGAAAAAACATCTATCTCTATCTTCGGGTTTTAAACAGCGCTGGCTGCCGTCTTTCTCTTCCCGTGCGAAACCTCCAAAGCCTAACGGTCTTGGGCATCTTCGATGCTTAGCCCTCTAGCTTGCATTACTGTTTTCATGTTTTTCCTTCCATTGTAACCTTGGTCTCTCCTCCCTCTTTTCTTTTTTCTTTCTTCTTTCTATTCGGATGCCATTCATATAGTTGCTTCGGACATCACATCGCTCCTTCATTCTTAAGACATGTCCTAACCACTTTAATTCCTTCTCCTCAATTCTTTCAATTATGCTTTCTTCTGCTTCCATTATGTTTCTAATTTCCTTATTTGTGACATGTTCTAATCTAGACCTTCTGGCACTTCTCCGTAAATAATCCATTTCTAGAGCTATTAGTCTATTCTTGTAGTACTTATTGATTGTCCATACCTCACTTCCATACATTGCAACAGATTCCACCAATGTCTTACCAATATATTTTTTTTTGTGTCCTTCCAAATATGCTTATCCCACCATATGGAATTTAACGATGATATTATTTTGCTACTCAATTCAATTCTATGTTTTATGTTCTCTTTGCCTATACCTTCAATGTTATCCATAATTATTCCCAAATATTTAGTTTGTTTCACTTGCTTTATTTGGATTCCTTCTTCCAATATTAAAAGAAAAAACATCACTTTGACATTTGTAGAGGTACGACACGCCACTGGTGACTCTGATGACGGGATTGACGTTTAAGTAGAGGCTCGTGTGACCTGGTCCAGCTTTCTTCAAGCACGTAAGAAGAATTCACCATCACGACCATAACGCTGCAGGTGAATTTGAGCGGAGTCGAATCGTAGCCATCTCTGCGATTCAGTCAAATCCCAGGTAAACCACCGAGATGCAATTTTTCACATTCTCAGGCGTTTCTTTAGAATACGAAGCACGGTCATATGCAACGGTCGTATCTCCAGGGCTAACTCTCTACAGAATTTGGAATAGTAAGGTATGTGAAGGTACCACATCTGTGGTTGTCACATCGAGCCCTTCATTTAAGTGGAACCAGACGATACACATCAGGCGTCAGAGAGAGCAATGCGTATTGTGATATACAGTGTGATTATAAAGTCCCAGTACATTTTGTGGATAACGTAGCGCAAATAAAAGAAAAATTATAAGGTAGTTTCTAGTATCAAGTTAGTGTTCAACATAACCTCCATCAATCTCAAAACATGTTTCCCAACGACGCACTGTCGCGTTGCCCGGAAAACATGCACCAACATATCCTCTGTAATCATTTCACTAGCTTGGCGCATGCGTTCTTTCAGCACTTGCAGATTAGGAAACTTGGTTCTGTACACCTGTTGCTTGATGAACCCCCAAGCAAAAAAGTCCAGGAGTGCGAGGTCTGGCGAACGAGGTGCCCAGATACGAGGAGATGCCCTTCCAATCCACCTTTTGGGAAACCTGTCATTAAGATACCCGCGTATAGCCAGAGCAAAGTGTGGTGGTGCTCCATCTTGTTGCAACACCACTGTATCAATGATACCATCTTGCTGTAACTGTGGCTGTAAGAAAAGTTGCAACATATCAAGATACACGTCTCCCGTGAGGGTTTCCTTTGGAATCAGTCTCTAACTTCTTCGTACGACTGGCCTCTTAAACGCGCAGAAACAATCCCTATCCGCTCTTCAATGGTGAACATATTTGTATCTTTCGAATGGCTGTAACAGAAATACGATATGTAAGCGATTTCTTTAAAATGTACTTAGACTTTATAATCACACTGTATTTTTTTTTTGCGAATAGAGGGAAAACGTTTTCGGATATGAGTTCCTATGCTAACATAACCTTCTTAGTTCCCACTAACGTCCTCAAAGTCTGTAATGGGAATTTACTTACACCCTGTATTATTGTGTAGGCCCTTGTTCACAATTACAAATTAATTCTCTTCAGCAAGGTACTAAGTCTGTTAATAGGATGACGTCCAGCGCCGTCGTTGTGAGTAATTAGTTTAAGACACGCTCGAGAGTTGTCAGATCTGGGAAATTCGAGCGGATATTCATAGATGTCATATGGGAAGCAATTAATCTTGTAAATTGTAAACTCCTGTTCATTATGCAATTAACAACTTGTTACATACTCTTATAGCTTTTCCGTAAAAATTCCAATTCTAATCATACCCTAGCATTTTTAGCGAATTCCAAAGGAATGAAGCAATTGAGGTTGTTTGATGAAACTATGTTTTTAAATTATTTTTACAGATCTTCTCTGATCCTATATAGCAGACATCGAAAATTGCAATGATTACACTGAGCAACAAAAAATAAACTTTTTTTTTGTCTCAGAAAGAAAATATATGTGTGTCTGATAGTACTTTTTCTCCTGATTTCAAATATGATATCGGTTTTTCTCCATCACGTAAGGTTTCCGAGGGACAGGAATTTATAATTTCAAACACTTTAATATTTTCTACATTCGTAACTCACCTAAAAAGTAACAAATGATGATTTCCTGCTATATTTCGCCTGTGGAGCATCCCTCTTGATGGTCCAACAATAATCGGCCAGCATATTAGGATTCCATTTGCCTTGATATCTCTTTTCCATAGCTGAAATCTCCTGAGTTAGCTCATTTGGTTTTATTTTACAATGGACAAATGAACGAAAAAACGTTTGTTAAAAATAATTATTTAAATCCATTAATTGAAATTGAAATAAAAAAAACTGTGGTTGATGGAGAAAGTCCGAATACATATTTGAAAACCCGATAAAAAAATTGCATTAAGTACAACTATTGGTACTCATGAGACAAAACTCATGTTGGCTAGTGTTATCATCAACAACCACTGATTAAGCCCATGTGGCTTGTTCTGGTCTCATAGATTCTCATTCAAAAAGTTGAATCCATCTCTTTTTCGATCTACCAACATTCCTGTCTCCTTTTGGTATGTAATTAAATTTAATTTTTGATATGTGTTCATCTTTCATTCTTTGAACATGTTCTTTCCAGTTGTTTCTAGATTATTTTATTTTATCCAAAAGTAAAAAAATGTTTAGCTCATTTTTAATATCTTCAGTTGTTCTTTTGTTTAGAAGTTTCCAGCCAGCAACACTTCTCAGAAATCTCATTTGAGCTGCTTCTGTAATCTTCTCTTCTAATTACAATGATCAAACATTTATTTTTATTTTCATGTTATATTTGGCCATCATTGCAAAATGTCAAAATTTATTTATAACATCGAAATAAAGAAGCATCACTGCTATAAAGTAAAAATTTCTCTTTAATGTCCTTGCTTGTTATAGAAGCCACGAGAGGGCACTGATACCGAGTTCCCGCTACCTCTCATGCTAGAGAATATATCATCATCATCATCCTGCCAGGTATTAGTCCTAGAAGAACCGTTACGGCCTGAGAAAGCGGTTTTCATGCCATCTTTTCATAGGTCGACCAAGTGACCGTTTCCCGTTTGGACAGTAGTTCATTATTGCCTTGGGGATCCTGGATCTAGCCATTCTTGAGACATGTTCCTTCCAGTTTAGCTGATATCTGGAGATGTAGTCCAGTATTGGTGACACATTAAGTTCTTGAAGGATTTCTACATTTTTCTTTCGATCCAATTTGGTGTAGCTAGCTGTTCGGCGCATAAATCTCATCTCACATATAAAATAAGAATATATAAAAGAAAAATAAATATCTATGCTTGGATGCCTGGATAGCATAGGTGGTAGCTCACTAACGTATCAAGTTAGAAGTCCTGGATTAAAATATCGGTTCAGGCAATTTTTAATGCCATATTTGGCCTTCATTGGTAAATGTAAATATTTAATTATAGCATCAAAAAAAAAAAAGAATCGTCACTGCTATAAAGTAAAGATTTTCTTCAATTTGCTTACTTCTTATAGAAACCACAGAGGGGCAGTGGCGCTACCTCTCATGGTAAAGAATATGTATAAAGCAAAAATAAATGTTTGTGCTAGGATGCCTGGATAGCTTAGGTTTTACCGCACCAACATATCAAGTTAGAGGTCCTGGATTCAAATCTCGATTCAGTCATTTACTTTTCTTTACATGTCAAATTTCGCCTTCATTGTTAAATGTCAAAATTTAAATATAACATCGAAATAAAGAACTCCACCGGGACTCTAACCCTGGACCTTCAGGCTTGTAGCGTATTGCCTCAACCAACTACCCTACAGGATGCACCCTAACATATCCCTTACTGTTTTTACGCCAGAAACAAGAGGGGGGAAACACATACACATCACACACATAAGCTATCCATATGGCCCTATCCTGAGATAATAATATATTACAATCTTCCCTCAAATACTGGTTAATATTATTCTCGCGCCTTGGTCCATCAACTGGGAGATTTCCCTCTGGTTTTCATACAAGAATCTTACATGCGTCTCTTTCATTTCCCATTCATGCCACATGTCCTGCCCATCGCAGTCTACGTGACTTAACTGTTATTATATCTGGTTTCATACAAAGATGAAATTTTTCACTATTATGAAGTCTTCTCCATTCGCCTGTCTGTTTATCTCTCTTTGGTCCAAAATTTTTCGTAAGAAATTTATTCTCAAATTCTCGTAATTTTTTCTCCTCCCTTAAAGTAAGTGTCAAGCATACAAACAGTTTCGTTCCTTTTTTCTTTTGAAGTTTTTAAATTTAGAAGTTTTCAGCACACTATAATTCCATGTAAAACTCGTTTTGAAAATACAGGGGTGTCCCATTCAAACCTGCCACATTTTAATTAATCATAACTAACAAAGTATGCGGAATTATGAAATGAGGCCGGTATTAAAAAAAACAGAAACTCAAAGAATCTAAACTGCCGGGAAGCTTGGCGAATTGATTTTTGTGGACTTCTCTGAAATCCTGCTCTAATTTCTTCAATCTTTTCTTCTGAAACACGTGTACGAGCACCTCCTGATTCTTTTTTAACGCTTCCAGTCGCCTGAAACTTCTCAAGCCATGCCTTAATTGTCTTCCCATCAGGTGCATTTCCTCCACATTCTCTCCGGTAATTTCTTTGCACTGTAATTATTGACTTCGTCTCTGCATACCAGAAAATATTTTTTGCTCGTTGCAGAGGAGTCGTCATTTTGTTTTATGTCATTATTGTCGAACATGCGACAGATGAATTAACTGCAACAATGAAAACAAAAATTCTTTGAGTTTCTTTTTCTTTTAATACCAACCTCATTTCATAATTCCGCATACTTTGAGAGTTATGATTAATTAAATTGTGGGAGGTTTGAATGGCACACGGCGTATTTTAATATATCAATGAAATAGATATATTTGGGTGACTGTAACTAGAATTCCCGTTAAACAGGCATGGAACAAGTTTCATGCTGTGAAATATCCAGGAGCTCTTTCGGACATATGTTCCATCTCACTCTTGTAGAGTGGTACTACCACTCTACAAACAGAAGATGGAACATATGTTCCGAAAGACCTCCTGGACATTTCACAACATTATATAGTTGAGGACGACTAAGCTCTCACGTGCCAAATTTTTGTTTGTATAACTCTGATAACCTCCCATTCGCGCCGTATCCCTTCTCTTCACTCCACTCTAATCAAGCATGGGCATCCATCTGCTTCACACAGTAGATTGCCGTTGCTGGATCTGGCTTCGATTTCTTTGTCTTGCAGTTGAAAGTGGCAAATAGTTATTTTTGGACACAGTTTGGTGCATAACAACGATTCTCTGGAAGAAATTTCAAGGCATGAAATGGCTGACGGTTCCCTTGTTAGTAGCTGTGTCACACCTTGTGAGCTTGTCCGACGTAGGGTTTTATATATCGTGTGCACTGTTAATAGTTCTGATTTAACAGCATGGTAAAGGTACTTACTTAATACAGGCTTTCCACTTTACAGCAGTTTGCCTTTGATTCCTGTTTTCCAGAGATTCCTATCTTCCCATTGTCCATCTTCCATACCGTCTTCATCATGGCATCATATATTCCCTCATACCATGCTCTTCTACTTCTTCCCCTCTTCCTTCTGTCTGCTACCATCCAACCCAACACCTGTTTAGGCCACTGGTCTTCCGACATCCGTTGTACATGTCCATACCACTGTAGAGCTCTCTTTGTTATCCTATCGATAACAGATTCTTGTGCATCTATTTCTTGTCTGATATATGTATTTCGAATGTGTTGTAGCCTGGATATTCTCATACTTCTCCGTAATCCATCCATTTCTGTCGCCAAGATTATTTTCTGCATGCTTTCATTTATTGTCCAGCTTTCTGATCCATATGTGAGTATACTTTCTATTATTGTCTGTATAATCCCTTTTTTTTGTTTTTCTGGTCAAATTTCTATTCCATAAAAGACCATTCAGGGATCTAATCGCCTTCCTTGCACAATTTACTCTGTTAATAATATATTTTTCACAAGTACCAGATTTATCTATTATAGATCCAAGATATTTAAATTCTTCAACACGTTTAATTATCATAAGTAATGCCACGAGTGATTTCCAAATTATCGATAAATTCACGACTCACGAAGTGAGGAGTGAATTTATCTAGAGAATTTGGAAATCAAGAGTGGCATTTGTTAGGACTATTTAACGAATAACATTAAGCTGTTTACTCACAAATCATTATTTAACTATAGTTATTTTACAATAGTTATATATTTAATGTAAACGGCGATGTTTGAAAACAAATGAGAAACAATAGGTACGCTTCTACTGCTTCTTTTGTTTATCACTGCAACCAGATCATACTATTTATTGCCAAAGGAACGCAATATTGTAAGGAGGAGCTTTCTTTAATATGGTAATTATAACACTGATAAATATTTCGTGAAACACGACTCTGATTGGTTGTAAAACAGAAATCATTGAAACGTGATTGGTCATTGACTCCCATTTGGGGCATGAGTTAAATAGTCATATTATTTATTTGTAGGTCTTCTGAATTTGCTCCGATTACCATATATTCTGTTTTAATATAATTATGGTAAAGGTATGAGTAAGATAAACGACAACTCAAAACTGGATTTTTTAAAAAAAAACTACTTCTTTAGAGTAAAAAAAAACTTATCAGCCAGTTTTTCCCTTTTAAAAGAAAATTCCTCTGGTACATTAATTCAGCAACTTTCTCGACAGAAAGCTTCATCCTTTGATCAAGTTTAGCCATTAAATGAGAACATCTCTTTAGTTTGAAAGCACCTTTTTACTCATGTTGTATAAAACACTCCTTATAAAGTGCTTCAAGCGTAGCATAAATATTGTCAATTCACTGAAAATAGAGTAATTAAGTTTATTTGAAGTGCCAATTAATAGGTCTATATTTATAAAAAAAAGGATGTAAATGCAAAAATATCTAAATTTTTAAGAATTTTAGGGTTAATAAATTCTATCTTCAAGCCACAGTTAGTCCAAAAGCATTCAAGACTGAAAGTGTATAAAACACTGACTCTTCCAACTCTTTTGTATGGTAGCGAAGTATGGACGTTGAAACAGAAGGATATACAGAGACTTAGATCTGCTGAAATGAGATATCTTCGGAGGACTGCAGGATACACACTACTAGATCACAAAAAAAAATGAAGACATCTTAGAAGAATTACACATGGAATCTTTAGAAAACAAAATTTCTGATTATAAGTCAAGATGGATACAACATGTTCATCGAATGGAAGATCACAGAATACCCAAACTAATGTTAAGATATCAACCCGCAGGAAGAAGAAGACCAGGACGTCCACTCAAAAGACTTCTGGATGGTGTTTCTCTTGAGGCCGAAACAGGTCAACAAATGGCCTAAATTCGTGAATGTACTATGATGATGATGATGATGATATTTATAAAAAATAACAAAACATTCAACCGAGGTGGTCTAGTGGTTATTTTCCTTGCCTCTAGTTCCGAGAATCGTGGGTTCAAACCCGGACGGGATCGATAGATTTTTAGAATTGAAAAATCGAAGGGACAAGTCCTCCGGGAGGGACTTTAAGCCGTGCGCACCAAGTCTGAGGATTTTCAGGCTCGTAAGGTTGAAAATTTAACCAACTTTTATCCATCCTTATTTACCTACTAGATGTTTCATTGAGGCGATGTGCTAACCACATGCCACTCGTTGACATCTGTAGATAAATAAGGTAATAACATTAGCTTGGTTAAGAAACTCTCGTTAGGGAACACCAATTTTCCCAGCGGGACGTATGGGATATACACACATAGTATAACCCAGGCTTGTTAAACAGTGCTCACTAGGTGTGACAAGACTTCTCCTCCTGTTCAACCCTACGTCGGACAAACTGACTATGTAAAACACTGCTATTCAGTTATGTTGCTTCGTTGCGAGTGCACGTGATTGCAGGTGTGTTTGGGTAAAATAACCGGTGATAGCTTCGATTTCAAGTGAACCGACAGAACTGATCTTAAATAGAGAATGGGTTGATATTATTTTTTGTTTTGCTTCGAAAGATATAATATTTAATACTGGTTTAGAATGCGCGATAGTAAATAAAACATCAAGTTATTAGTCGTAAGTACAGACCGCATTATATGCAACATAACAAGCTCGAAATATGCATGTAAATAAGCATGAAAATTGCTTAAAATATGCATGAAAAATGTCAATATATGCAATACCTTACTTGATTACTCACTGGCGCTATCGAACCCGTAGGTTCATGGCCGAGCGGACATAAGCTCTCCATACATCCCTATCCTGAGCCAATGCCTTCCAATCATTCCCTGTATAATCTACTTCCCTCAAATCATAGTTAATGTTGTTCTCCCACCTCATTCATGGTCTATCAACTGGGCGTTTTCCCTCTGGCTTCCCTACAAGAAGCTTCCATGCACGTCTTTCATTCCCCATACGCACAACATGTCCTGCCCATCGCAGTCTACGAGACTTAACTGTTCTTATTATATCTGGCTTCCTATAAAGACCATGTAGTTCATTGTTAAGTAGTCTTCTAGGACGGGAAAATTCGGTAAATTATGCTTAGAAGCCTTTCATTCAGGCTTAAGGATCTTTTGCGAGCCTTAAAATCTTCAGACTCGGGACCCACGGCTTAAAGTCCCTCCCGGAGGACTTGCTCCTTGGATTTTTCCGTCCTAAAAAAATGTATCGACCCAGGCCGGGTTTGAACCCACGACCCTCGGGACCAGAGGCAAGGAGCATAACCACTAGTCCACAGCGGCCGATTTCAAGCTCGAAATATGCATCCAAATATGCGTGAAAAATGCTTAAAATATGCATGAAAAATGTCAATATATATGCAACACAAATATTAAAAAAGGACATAATTATTGCATTATTAGATACTTAATAAGTATATAAAAAATGGGGACTGAATATAAATTTACAGAAAACAGAATATATGTGTTTGGGAAAGGATGTGGATGACCTCATACTCGAAACAGGGAAAATAAAAAAATGTGAATTTTTTAAATATCTTGCGTCAATAATTACAAGTCTAGGTACCTGTGAGAGAGATGTAGAGACTAAAATTGCAATGGCCAAAAATGCAACTGAAACATTACATGGAATAATTTGGAACAAAAATATTACAAAGGAAACTAAAATGAAAATTTATGAGAGCATAATACAGAATATTTTGTCATATGGAAGTGAAACTTGGTCTTTCACGGAAGTACAAAAAAAAATTAGAACAGTTGAATTTGATTATTTTAGAAGAAGCGTCCAAAAAACAAGACAGGATAAAATAAGAAATTAATTCCTTTGGAGAGAAATGAATGTCACCACATCTGTTGTTAAGAGGATTGAAAATCAAACGTTTAAATGGTATGGCCATGTACAAAGAATGTAAAATGAAAGATGGCCAAAAAATATATACCAATGGTCACCCCCTGGAAGAAATGAACGTGGCAGACCAAGATGGAAATGGAAAACCTACGTCAGAAGTATAATGGATGATAGGAATTTGGATGAGGGGGATTGGAATAATAGATATAAATGGAAACTGAAGACGGCAAACATATAAATGGGGAAAAGCCGAAGAAGAAGAAGAAGAAGATACTTTATTTGTAAATTAACATAATAATTAGTATTTTTATTATATATTTTTATCCATCCATAGTAATTGTGCCCGAAGGCAGGTCCTTCACTGCAATCATGGCATTTACATGCTATGCTTGCAGCTGTACTAGGGAATTGTAGGTGAGGTATCTTCCTGGTGAAGGATGATGATGATGATGGTCATATGATTTCTGGGACCGTTTGGGTCTTAAAGTTTTCCTGACATTTGTTATATTTATATGATAAACGTTATATAACACTACGTAACACCAACATTTGCTTTAAAATTATCATCAATCACGTATGTAAATATATGGTCTTCTCCATCCCAATTTCTAATATTATTCTGAGTCAGTCTTCAGTTATTTTTTTACAATATTCCACAATAAAGTGTTTCTCCTTCAACCCAAAGTGATTTGTCGCCAGATGTTCCTGTCTAAAGCACTTTCTCCCTCAAATCTCTAGCTTCCATACTTCTTTTCACTCCATCCATCCATCGTTCTCTAGGCCTGCCTCTTCTACTTCTTTTCTGTTTATCTTTTTGTATTGTATTGTATTGTAAGCCTATGTTTTCCCTTTACAGATATTTAGGCGCTCTTCCCCCTAGAGGGAAGAATTTGAACCACACTAATTTAGTTACATCTAGGAAACCAAGGTAGTACTAGGACGGGAAAATTCGGTAAATTTTGCTTAGAGGCCTTTTCATTCAGGCTTAAGGATTTTTTACGAGCCTGAAAATCTTCAGACTCGGGACCCACGGCTTAAAGTCCCTCCCGGAGGACTTGTTCCTTGAATTTTCCCGTCCTAAAAATCCATCGACCCCGGCCGGGTTTGAACCCGCGACCCTTGGGACCAGAGGCAAGGAGCATAACCACTAGTCCACCGCAGCCAATTTCTGTTTATCTTACAATGTTTATTTTAATAATGAAGGGTTTGATCATGCATTTTGAACAAAACTCAATTTCGAAATTTGAATTTTAATCCTCGTTTATCAGTAATTAATGGGTACAGAGCTGGGCATTAAAACAAAAGCGAATTATCTGATTTAATGCTTATTGTGAGCGAATGTATGTCGTGATGAGATAAGGTTGATTCTGTGCATGTATACCGCCCGCTAAGTACGCAAAATTGAATGTTAAAATGAGCCATAGAGTGCAGATTAGAATGGCATTTACTAATATAAATGTGCATGCTGAGTAGGTTGACCGGACAATATTAATGTGGGAATCCCTGTACATTGTGTTATGCTAAACATTCCATGCAGCCTTTAATTACACAAACAGTTGTGGGAGGATTCAATTAGTGATGCATAATAACATAATTCAATATGACAATCTGCACATTTCAATTATTAAAACAACAAACTCTTACACACATTTTATTCGCATCCATATAATACAACTGATAGAATAATAGTTTTATATATTTTCAGTTTAACGTTTTTTGAAAGGAGTTGGGACATCAAGAGTCTCTGCAATGCATAATAGCACGCATTTCCAGAATTGAGCCTATGTTTAATTTCTTTGTGTATCTCATTCCTATTTGTGATTATTGTTTCTAGGCATTTGAATTCATAAATATATTACTATTATTATTATTATTATTATTATTATTATTATTATTATACTTACTTACTTACTTACTCACTGGCACTATCGAACCCCTAGGTTCATGGCCGCACGGACATAAGCTCTCCATTAATCCCTATCCTGAGCTAATGTTTTCCAATCATTCCCTGTATAATCTACTTCCCTCAAATCATAGTTAATGTTATTCTCCCACCTCATTCTTGGTCTACCAACTGGGCGTTTTCCCTCTGGCCTTCCTACAAGAAGCTTCCATGCAAGTCTTTCATTCCCCATATGTGCAACATGTCCTGCCCATCGCAGTCTACGAGACTTAACTGTTCTTATTATATCTGCCTTCCTATAAAGACCATGTAGTTCATTGTTATGTAGTTTTCTCCATTCACCTGTCTGTTCATCTCTCTTTGGTCCAAAAATTTTCCTAAGTACTTTATTCTCAAATACTTGTAATCTCCTTTCCTCTCTTAAAGTAAGAGTCCATGTTTCGCACCCATATAATATAACTGGTAGAATAATATTTTTATAGGCTATATTTTCAGTTTAACGTTTTTTGAAAGCTGTTGGGACATCAAGAGCCTCTGCAATGCATAATAGCATGCATTTCCAGAATTATTATTATTATTATTATTATTATTATTATTATTATTATTATATACAACTGGAAAAATAACAGTTTTATTTTCAATGCAGTACCTAAAAAAAATAGTTGGGCACAAGATAGATGGAAGCATCCTGAATTATATTTTAATGTTACAGTAGAAATTATTGCGAAGATTGATATACCTGTGGTTGAGTTGACTCTACTACATGGCCCTATGCCCTGCAGTGAAATATATCACAGAGATGAGAATCCCCCCTCATCATGTTCTGTTCAGGCGCTTTTGTCGTAGTTGAACCAGCTGCGCCTGTGTGACAATCCACCCTAAGTACACTCGAGAACTGTTCTATTCCAAAACCAAATATTTACACGGTATTTGCCTCAAGGTTTAAATCAATAGGATAAGCCGATAATGACAAAGGAAGGGCAAAGTGCGATTAGATTTCTTTGTAGTGAAATCGATAAGGAAAAGCTAGGTTATGGGGTCAACACAGAAATACATTATATAATGGAAATGGAAAGTTAATGACAAATGAGGGAAGTTTTGAAGAAATGGCTGGATTCTATATCGAATAGGAATGAGATGCACAAAGGAATTTGACGTTGGCATTCTGGAAATGCTATTATGTATTAGAGGGACTCTTTCGTCTCAACTTGTCTCAATAAACATTAAAATGAAAATATGTAAAATTGTTATTCTAATTTATTTTATATGGATGCGAAACATGGAATCTTACTTTAAGAGAGGAAAAAAGTTTACCAGTATCATCATCATCTGGTATCATGGCAGCTGCCGCCGTCTTCCGGAAACAAACGCCATTCCTCTCTGCCCATCCATTGATCTTCCTCCATTCCTCTGATATTCATAGCTGTTTGTACCCCTTCTATCCAAGTTTTCTTCGGTCTTCCTCCTTTCCATTGGGATCCATTCCATAACAATTTTTTGCAATCTTTGCTCTGACATGACCATTCCACTGTAATCTTTTCTTTTCTATAATGTCTATGATGTCCGGCTCCTCTTGTACACCCATAATTTTCCTTATTTCTTTATTTCGTATTTTGTCCATTCTAAATTTTCCAGCTGATCTTCTTAAAAGATCCATTTCTGTACTTAAAATTCTTTTCATTTCCCTGGTAGGAATTTGCCAGACTTCAGCACCATATGTTAAAATGCTCTGAATTATGGTTTGATTATTTGTAATTTTCTATTTTTTGTAATATTTTTGCTCCACCAAACAGAGTTTAAAGCATTTATTGCTTGTTTTGTTTGTGCGATTCTATTTTTAATTTCCACTGCGTTATCGCCTGAATGGTCTAATTTTGTTCCTAAATAAATGCATTCAATACTAGGTTTTATTTCTTCCATTATTTAAGAATAAAGTTCTTAGGAAAATGTTTGGACCAAAGAGCGATGGACAGATAAGAGATTACACATCAGTGAGCTATATGATCTTTATGGGAAACCAGATGTAATAAGATCAGTTAAATCTCATAGACTGCGATGGAAGGGACATGTGGCATTAATGGGGAATGAATGAAGGTCATGGAAACTTCTTCTAAGAACACCAGAGGAAAAGTGCCCATAATTTAGGAAAATCAGAGAGAAAGTGCCCATTATTTGAGGGAAGTAAAGGTATGAGTGGAAAATATTAGCCCATGATAGGGAAGTATGGAGAGCTTATGTCCACGCGGCCATGAACCTATGGTTGCGATAGTGCCAGAGGGTTAGTTAGTTATATTAATTGTTATAATAAAATGGAAATGGACAGCTAATGACAAATGAGGGAAATTTTGAGGAAGTGGCTGAATTCAAATACTTAGGAACAATAATCACAAAAAGTAATGAGATGCACAAAGAAATTAAACATAGGCTCAATTCTGGAAATGCGTGCTATTATGCATTGCAGAGACTCTTGATGTCCCAACTCCTTTCAAAAAAGGTTAAACTGAAAATATATAAAACTATTATTCTACCAGTTATATTATATGGGTGCGAAACATGGACTCTTACTTTAAGGGAGGAAAGGAGATTACAAGCATTCGAGAATAAAGCAACATTTTTTGGACCAAAGAGAGATGAACAGAGAGGTGAATGGAGAAGACTACATAACAATGAACTACATGGTCTTTATAGGAAGCCAGATATAATAAGAACAGTTAAGTCTCATAGACTACGATGGGCAGGATATGTTGCACGTACGGGGAATGAAAGACTTGCATGGAAGATTCGTGTAGGAAAGCCAGAAGGAAAACGCCCAGTTGGTAGACCAAGAATGGATTTGAGAGAAGTCGATTATACAGGGAATGGTTGGAAAGCATTGGCACAGGATAGGGATGTATGGAGAGCTTATGTCCGTGTAGCCATGAACCTCCGGGTTCGATAGTGCCAGTGAGTAAGTACGTAAGTAAGTAAGCAAGTAAGTAATTGTTATAATAAAATTATCCCTGAAAAAATTACTAGTTATAATAAAAGTTTGGGAATTATTAATCAAGTTATGAAACCATCCCTTGTACAAAAAAACACCAGATTACGTTTATATAACACCTTAACTAGACCAGTGTTGACCTATGGTAGTGAAACATGGACACTAAAAAGACAAAATGAAAGCAGAATAACGGCTTGTGAAATGAGATTCATGCGCAGAACAGAGGGTTACACGAGATGGGATCGGAAAAGGAACACCGATATGTTAAAACAATTGAAGACTACGCCAATTTTGGAATATATTAAACAGTACCAACTAAATTGGAAACACCATCTTGAAAGAATGAGTTCAAATGGGATCCCCAAAGCTGTTTATAATTATATACCAAGAGGACGAAGATCTCTGGGCCGTCCTATGAAACGCTGGAGGGATAATTTTCTATAGGATCGTAACAGGCCTTGGCCTAATACTTGGAAGGAAGGAGAGGAAGTTATAATAAAATTAATGTTTATGATAATAAATAATAATAATAATAATAATATTAATAATAATAATAATAATAATATTAATAATAATAATAATAATAATAATAATGGAAGAGTTATTAAAGTGACTATTTAACTCATGGCACAAATGCTAGTTAATGACCAATTACATTACAATGATTTTTGATTTTGTGATAAAGAAAGCTCCTCCTTTTTAATGTTCTGCACAGGTCAAAACTTAATTTTTCTCCAAGAAATGCATTGAATATAGCAAATATTGAAAAGATTCCTTGATTTTACTGAGTTGTTTACTAAAAAAATAAATGAATAACCCGTAATGTTGATTATGATATATAGTTTGATGTGTTTCATTATTTGTCCACTTGGGTGGATTCTTACAATATTGCGATCTTATTTGGCAATAAATAATATGATCAAGCAGCAGTGAAAGAACATAACCTCACATTTCTGATTTGTTTTCAAACATCGCCGTTTACATTAAATATATAAATATTTTAAAATAACTATATTTAAATAATGATTTGTGAGTAAACAGCTTAATTTTATTCGTTAAATAGTCCTAACAAATGCCACTCTTGATTTACAAATTCTCTAGATAAATTCACTCCTCACTTCGTGAGTCGTAAATTTATTCATAATTTGGAAATCACTCGTGGCATTACTTATGAAAATAACGAGTGCTGTATCCGAGCGGTTTAAGACAACATGTTTATACAGATGTAAGATACTTACACTGGTGTGGGAAGTAAGTTTCTCATGAAATTTCGGTCAGTATGGGGTCGATGCCGAACTATCTTCATCAGGAATATGTGTAGTTATAATAAAAAGCTACTCTAGGTCGAAAAGAACAGCTATAAAAACTGGGAGACCAGATACGCTGTCCACACTTCACTCCTATATTGAGTGAAAGCTCATCCGTGCCAGTGATTAACACTCGTGGATGTGAGGCCAGAAATATTAGTTAAAACATGAAAAAAATAGTCTAGTTACTGCAGTGAAAACTTCGCTGAAAATTATTATGAACTTTTAGGTAACTAAAACGGTAAATTCGATGCTCTGCAGTAAAATGTAATGAATTCCCCTGTGTGTGGATTTCTAAAATGTCAGCAATTTCACGCTGAACAGATACTGGGCAAAGTAGAACTCGTAATGGACTGAATGTAGTTTCCAACTCTCGCATTGAGTTATTGTGCAGGTAAGTGGAATTACTGATACCCCGATAAAATTAGGCCAGTCACAAAGTTATTTTTAAAGCAGCTATTTTATTCCAAATGTGGCTCAACTGCACTTCTACTAGCGCTTGATTTTTCATAAGTAATGCCACGAGTGATTTCCAAATTATCGATAAATTCACGACTCACGAAGTGAGGAGTGAATTTATCTAGAGAATTTGGAAATCAAGAGTGGCATTTGTTAGGACTATTTAACGAATCAAATTAAGCTGTTTACTCTCAAATCATTATTTAACTATAGTTATTTTAAAATATTTATATATTTAATGTAAACGGCGATGTTTGAAAACAAATGAGAAACGATTGGTACGCTTCATCTGCTTCTTTTGTTTATCACTGCAACCAGATCATACTATTTATTGCCAAAGGAACGCAATATTGTAAGAATGCTCTCTAGTGGAGTAAAAATGAAACATCAAACTGTATGTTAATTCATTTCTTATGTCGTATGATGTAAATATGACAATTATATTTTTCTGGATTATTACCTGGGAAAAAATACATTTAAGAAAGTGCAAACAGTGGTTTCATTTTTTGGTGGTATAATCAATTGCTACAAATATTTTTATATTAACTCCTGCAAGCGCCATGTGTTGACATCCATGCACTATATATACAATCTGACAGCAGTATTTATTATAGAGTCAGTCACTGCAAAATAATGGTCAGACCAGTTCAGAATATTAAAAAGGAGGAGCTTTCTTTAATATGGTAAACTCAATATTGATAAATATTTCGTGAAACACGACTGTGATTGGTTGTAAAACGGAAGTCATCGAAACGTGATTGGTCATTGACTCCCATTTGGGGCATGAGTTAAATAGTCAGTTATATTCTTGTAAACTATAGCTCTTCGTCTGTATTTACTAACATTATTTAATATTTTAAACTTTTTCACAAACAAT
Source organism: Diploptera punctata (assembly GCA_030220185.1). Taxonomy (NCBI): domain Eukaryota; kingdom Metazoa; phylum Arthropoda; class Insecta; order Blattodea; family Blaberidae; genus Diploptera; species Diploptera punctata. The sequence goes on from JASPKZ010007593.1 coordinate 445,853, forward strand.
TTTATAACATTATTAGGCCATTTTGAAGTATTTATTTAAATATGCAAATCACAATATTACGATACTGTTAGACAATATTGTGATGCTAACTGCTATTTTCTCCACAGAGTATATTGCTTAGTCTATGATTTTTCTAACGCTGTTTTGGGTTACCGCTGGTTGGATCAGCGTTGGGGAGTGATAAGTAAGTGTACACCCATTTTTAACAAACGTTTGGTAATTTTAATATTATTAATATATTTTTTAACATAGATTTGGGGATTTATTGCAAATATTGGTCATTTAAATTTGAAAGCGACGGATAGTAATCGAGGATGATAATCGATATATGGTTCGATTGTGGGTTATCGCTGGCTCTATAAACTCTGGCGCATGCGCACTGTTGTTCTATAGGACTTTGAAAATATTTCACGCTAGTTTAAGTACAGTTTTTTCCCAAATGTTTTTATTTACTGTATCTCGATTCTTTCATTTTTCTGACTTAAACAATATGTAGATTATGACGGTAATTTACATCATCTTCTTTATCTACATATCAATACGTGAAGAAAAAAAAACTTCGTACCCCTTTTAAACACATTGCGCGCACGGAGGAGTGTGATATTTGGTATAATTAAAGTTCATGTAGAGAAGGAGCGCAGAAGAATAATTTTTTTGTATAATATCTGTTACAAATATATTAAATTAAACAAAATAATAGTATATTACGATGCAAGGTTGGTAAGTGGTTTTTACAGAATCGAGGAAATAGGGAAGTTTTTAATTTCCGAGATTCTGTAAAACACTTCACAAACGTGCGTTGTACATTATTTTTTGCGCGATGGTGTTTTCAAAATAATGAATAATAGTAAAATAATATATTTGTTGGAAATATTTGCGTTCATTATAAACAATTGACTAACGTTAACAGTGTGGGCAATGTTTATTAGTTGAAACAACAGGAGGCCTTGAGAACAATTGTTGATAACATGGCCGCAAGTACGTATGTATTGTTTTATATTGTTTCAAATAAAGTTCAGTTCATTTAAAATGCAGTAATTTGTTTCGTATAATGTATATTAACACTACCTTTTTGCATATTTTTTTGTATATACATTGTATGTAGTATACATAGAGGGCAGTGGTTTTACTTCCCGCACGTGGGCGTATATGTAATATTACAGTACAGTTATTTAGATTGTTAACCCCGAAATGTAGGAAGTTGAACTTTGAATAATGGTCGCCATTGCTTCTAAGGAATTTGTGTGTATTGCTCATTCATTTGTTTACGTTCACTGAAATTGCATTGTTGTAAAAAAGAAAATTGTGCAGCAGCAATGTGAATTGACTTACTCTCGCGTATTTATTATTAGTGGTTTAAACAAAGTGTACATTTTATTATTTAAATTTAAATTAAACCCTGTCCAATCTTGGTTTAAGTAATTTCATTACATTTTTTTATATTTACATATTCGCACCTACTTCCATTATGCCTCGACATAGAACATTGACGGGTGGAGTGAGAGACAAAGAAGAAGGGATAGGCCTATATATTCCCGTAACATAATAATAAGCCAAACGCAAATTTAAATAGTATACAAATATCAAACGACGGTTATAGCTTAGCCAAGATATACCACATATTTCCTATTGTTCGTATTTTTAAAACAAATCGAAAGTTAATGTATAATGCCGTATTTGTGACATTTTAAAAAAATAATGAAGTCGGAACAGGTCTAGCAAATTTATTAAGACTATTTAACTCATGCCCCAAATGGGAGTCAATGACCAATCACGTTTCAATGATTTCTGTTTTACAACCAATCAGAGTCGTGTTTCACCAAATATTTATCAGTGTTATAATTACCATATTAAAGAAAGCTCCTCCTTACAATATTGCGTTCCTTTGGCAATAAATAGTATGATCTGGTTGCAGTGTAAACAAATGAAGCAGTAGAAGCGTACCTATCGTTTCTCATTTGTTTTCAAACATCGCCGTTTACATTAAATGTATAAATATTTTAAAATAACTATAGTTAAATAATGATTTGTGAGTAAACAGCATAATTTTATTCGTTAAATAGTCCTAACAAATGCCACTCTTGATTTCCAAATTCTCTAGATAAATTGGAAATCACTCGTGGCATTACTTATGAAAAATGGTATGTAGACTTACCCATCAGCTACTCTTGCTTCCACAGACAGAGAGAGTCCCATATTTTCAAGGTTTATATACTAAACTTCTGACCTACTGCTACCCTAACTTAACTGTACTAATATTCCATTAGTCTAAATGCAGAGATTTTATAGTTAGCCTTGAAAACCTTGTCCTGCCACAATCAAAACTCTGTCCTGAAATCTAATATGTCTAAGTGCGTTATTCCAACAATTGATTTTATTTGTAATAATTAAAATAATTTATGAAATAATTAAATATCTATGTAAAATACTCTATGTATTCGTAACAATTTTATTAAGATATTTAAAATTTGTCGCAGTTCCATTTTTACAGACTTACTTGTGTTATGTATTATGGAATACATATTGTACGTCATTGTGTATTACTGCGGTAAATCTTCGCATGATAAGAAACGACATGGTATTTTGGTTGGTAAATCTAAATATCGTATAGTTTAGTGGTCTCTAAATTTAAACGTATTTCACTTCGACATGCTATTTTGTATTGTTTTTTTTTTTTTTTTTTTGCGTCGCATAAAATACATAAAACATGAACAGATGATGCAGTGCAGAATGTTTTTATCTGACTTGAATCTCCTTGATTGATCACCAAAATCCCTGTCCGTCTGTACTTTTCTAACGGCAACGCTTTTGTAAAGGAATAAAAAAAAAAAAGATGTAAAAAATTGAAAGACGATGGAGTGGGAAGAAGAGAAAGAGAATTTCCTTGAAATGCCTGCGGGTGGGGTTGCGATAGAGGGAGTTGAATGATGAAGGACCTTATGTGCCTGACGTATTACACAGTTAAATATTTCACGAAGATACTTTGATAATTTTAAATTTACAAGGAACCGTTTGAGAACAAAGGATCGTCACACGTAATGATATTTCATATGCAAGAATTTTTTTTTGTTAATGGACCATAAATTGTGCCAAAATATCGTATAGCATAACATCCGTTATAGCGAGTAACAGACTTCTTATTAAACAAATGTCCTGTTAAATACATTATTAACTAAGTACATACAAGTTATTTGTATATATATATATATATATATATATATATAGGCCTACCTATTGAAGCAAAATCTTTCACTCAGACTCCTAGATTAAGAAATTAGAATAAATTAATTAATTAGGACGTGCATTTAGAAGAAACAGGTCTACAACAGATCAGATTTTTAGTATAAGACAGATTTTAGAAAAGAAATGGGAATATAATGGTACTGTACATCAACTATATGTAGACTTCAAAAAAGCATATGATTCAATTAAGAGGGAGAAGTTATATAGTATCCTGCTGGAGTTCGGAATTCCTAAAAAGTTAGTTAGACTTATACGAATGTGTCTAAATGGCTCAAAGAGTAGGGTGCGTGTATGCAAACAGTTTTCAGACACTTTTGAAATCCAGAATAGGTTGAATTACTATTTAATTTTGTACTAGAGCATGCCATTAAATCTTTAGAGAATGAGGAAGGCTTACAACTGAATGGTATTAATAAGCTGTTAGTTTATGCTGATGATGTAGTACTACTGGCCGATAGCGAGGAGATACTAAAGGCCAACACGCACACACTATTGAGTAACACAAAGAAATTGGGACTGGAAGTAAATATCAATAAAACTAAATATATGGTCACACGTAGAAATTCAGTATATAATGGAAATGGACAGCTAAGGACAAATGAGGGAAATTTTGAGGAAGTGGGTGAATTCAAATATCTAGGAACAATAATCACAAATAGGAATGAGATGCACAAAGAAATTAAACATAGGCTCAATTCTGGAAATGCATGCTATTATGCATTACAGAGACTTTTGATGTCCCAACTCCTTTCAAAAAACGTTAAACTGAAAATATATAAAAATATTATTCTACCAGTTATATTATATGGGTGCGAAACATGGACTCTTACTTTAAGGGAGGAAAGGAGATTGCGAGTATTTGAGAATAAAGTTCTTAGGAAAATTTTTGGACCAAAGAGAGATCAACAGACAGGTGAATGGAGAAGACTACATAACAATGAACTACATGGTCTTTATAGGAAGCCAGATATAATAAGAACATTTAAGTCTCGTAGACTGAGATGGGCAGGACATGTTGCGCGTATGGGGAATGAAAGACGTGCATGGAAGCTTCTTGTAGGAAAGCCAGAGGGAAAACGCCCAGTTGGTAGACCAAGAATGAGGTGGGAGAACAACATTAACTATGATTTGAGGGAAGTAGATTATACAGGGAATGATTGGAAAGCATTAGCTCAGGATAGGGATGTATGGAGAGCTTATGTCCGCGCGGCCATGAACCTACGGGTTCGATAGTGCCAGTGAGTAAGTAAGTAAGTATTATTATAAAGTTAAATCTCTGTTGGATGAAATAATCATCGCAGATATATGAAACGTATTTGAAATCAAATCGTGATAACACGAGGGATTTGATTTTTATATCATTAAATAAAAATAAATTGAATTAAAAAAGTTAATAGGATCCCGAATAAACGATCAGTTAGTTATTACGGAAACCATTTAACAAGTACATGGTACCGCTATTGTCAAGCGACAGGTACTTGAAGCAACCACAAAAGAGTTAACTTTCGAGGAAATCTATTGTACTAGCGAATTACCGGACATTTCTTTGTAGAACAGCAATCTGAGATCTTAAACCGAGCTTCGCTGACAGGTTAAGAACAAAGAATTGATGTATGGCTTGGAAAATACAGCGTGAAGTAAACAACTCATTACAAGGATCCAGACAAACCGCGAGTACGCGAAGCCTAGCAAACAAGCTGGAAAAAAGTCACTGACCTAAAGAAAGTTATATATTAAATTTAGACCGGAATTCCCCAGTGGTAGAACTGTATTTTAGGATGGGAGTATTCATCCAGGGAGCATGGTGAATCCTTGTGCAATCAAAAGACGGCGAAATCTTCTTTGGTCCTAAGGAATCGTTGTCAACCAATATAGTAAAGGGTTATATCATGACAAGGTAATGACCTCATGACGACACGATTACAGAGAGAGGGTAAACGAAGTTTTCCTTATACCCAACAAAATTATGTTAAGTTCTGCGTAACTCATCAGGGCGGGAGTTCTCCGCAACCCCCCGATAAAAGTTAGTTCAGCGTTCTGAGTTCTTCGTAGCTCACCGAGGCAGGAGTCGGGACAGACTCACCGACATGGCCATCAATTATCAAAAAGCATAACTTCAGAAATTTCATACTTACAAACAATTCGCCGTGATAGATCATTAGAGATTCCATCTCGGATTGTAAATGCGTTCCTGTGGTCAGTACCTTGTCCGACCTTAATGTGTCTACAATTATACGTGTATCCAGTGTCCTTAGATTAATAAAGCCTATTTATTAAAATTCATCTCGCGTAGTCTTCCGCCGGCCAACCTCCTTGCTTATCCCTGTAGAAAGAACCTCAGCTCTACCAATTTCCAAACTGAGCAACCTAAATTCTCATACATGGAGAATTCCTTTCGATACTCCTGGCGCCCAAACATCCTTTACTAACCTAAAACTCAATTACCCTTAATTAACCCCTTTCACTGTATGTTCCCATGGAAACATGGCGCTGCCTAGGACGACTTTCTTAACCAATTTAATTTTCTACAATGGAATCAATTGAATAATATGAATTGAATATGTAAAATTGTGGACTTTCACGGCAGGTGTATTGATTCATGTCTTTTGGGCTAAATGACCGTGGTCTGGTTTTTTAACACTCAACGTTTCGTATACTACTGCGGTAGACACCCTCAGGAGATTCTGCGTGTTCTATGACCTCCTAACTCTTCAAATGTTGTCTGCAGACTGGCTGTGCATTGGAAATCTTGTCCTTATTTATAGCTGAGCATTGTGTGGTGATGTTTTCTGTAATATCTGTTATTTTGGAGCAATTGTTTGACTGGTTATCACTGGCGTAAGTCATAGATTTTATTCTCGTGTTATATAATGCCGGGATCCAAATTTTATTAATCTTCGTGATTTCTTCTTTCTCGTTAGAGGAATTTTTGTGGTTTCAAATTTCAATAGTCTCTCTGTGAAGTCTAGTGTAGTAAAATTGAATAATTATTCATTTTGGTAAAAATCTTAAGAAGGGAGGAAGTTTCTCAAGGGAAATAAGGGACAAAAATAACAGAATTTTAATTACTTTCTTTTCATTTGTGTTTATTATTATTATTATTATTATTATTATTATTATTATTATTATTATTATTATTATTATTGAATCTCCAAATATTTTGAAAGCCTATTTCACCACAAGGCCATGTTAGGGTTGTAGCTTAGTATAACAATATTATACTATATATGTCCACCGCTGCGGCCTCGAGGTAGCGTACTGCCTTGTCACGTAGCGGGCCCCGGTTCGATTTTCAATCAGGACAGGCTCCTGGATGAGGGTTTTCGGGTTTTTTCCTCACCTGTAAGACAAATGTCAGGAAGCATAGGACCCAACGGTCTCCGAAAATCATTCGGCCATCATCATCATCATCCTTATCATTATCATCATCTTAATTCACCGGTGGGTGGAGGGTTTGGAAAGGAACGGGAAGCTACCACATATATAATTCCCTAGTAAAGCTGTGGAACAGCATAGCATGAAAATGCTATGATTGCAGTCAAATCAAAAACATGCTTCGGGCGGACGGAATTACTCTGTGATGTTAAAACATAAATATTATCTTATGGTTTTGACAGGACTTGTTATGAATTACATACATTATTGATTCATCATCATCATCCTGCCAGGTATTAGTCCTAGAAGAACTGTTACGGCCTGAGAAAGCGGTTTTCGTACCATCTTTTCATAGGTCGACCAAGTAACCGTTTCCCATTTGGACAGTAGTTCATTATTGCCTTGGGGATCCTGGATCTAGCCATTGGGGATCCTGGATCTAGCCATTGGGGATCCTGGATCTAGCCATTCTTGAGACATGTTCGGCGCATAAATTTCATCTCACAAGCTGTTAGTCTGCTTTCATCTCTCGTCCTTATAGTCCACGCTTCACTCCCATAAATTATTGATTAAAATATTGAATTAATAAAGGAAACTTCAAGAGAAAGTATAATTAAAATTACTGATTAGGGGCGTAACAGTTCATTGTTGAGCCTTAGCCTCTCCTTTGTTACTAGAACAAGATAATTTAGTTACGCTTATTTGCCCACATATGTCATGAATGGTATGCGGTCAACACACGAACCCAATGAGACATCTAGCAGGCAACTAAGGTATTACTACGATGATGAGGTCGGTAAATTTTGCTTAGAGGTATCTTTAATTAAGGCTTAATGATTTTTAGGCTCGGGACTTAGGTTTTGTCCATCATAAAAAAAATCTAACCACCCCGACCGGCGTTAAATCTGCGACCCTTGGAACCAGAGGCAAGAAAAATAACTACTAGTCCACAGAGACCAATTGAGTTCGGCTTTTTAGCTACAGATTAACGAGTGACATGTGGTTAGCACATCGCCTCAATGAGAAGGAATTACTTGGATTATTATTATTATTATTATTATTATTATTTATTATTATTATTATTATTATTATTATTATTATTGGCCGCGGTGTGGACTAGTGGTTATGCTCCTTGCCTCTGGTCCCGAGGGTCGTGGGTACAAACCCGGCCAGAGTCGATGGATTTTTTAGGATGGAAAAATCCAAGGAGTAAGTCCTCCGGGAGGGACTTTAAACCGTGGGTCCCGAGTCTGAAGATTTTCAGGCTCGTAAAAGATCCTTAAGCCTGAATGAAAAGGCCTCTAAGCAAAATTTACCAAATTTTCCCGTCCTAGTACTAACTTGGTTTCCTAGATGTCAGTATGAGGCGGAACGCTGACCACGGACCACTTAAATTACATCTATACGAAAACAAGTGTAACTAAATTAGTATGGTTCAAATTCTTCCCTGTAGGGGGAGAGCGCCTAAATCTCTGTTAAGGGACACATGGGCTTACAAGACGAAGATTATTATTACTAAATGATAATTTTGTGTTAAAAATCACAAAAATATATACCAATGCCTAAAATGGGAATTTTTTGGCACAATAAACTCTTCCGCATACTATAACGTTTTATAAAACGAGTATCTGTGTAATTGATTTTTATTTATTCTTAGAGCTAAAAATAAGAAAGAATCCTAAATCTGATATCTGTTTATGACATTTATTTTGGGAAGCACTAATTTTTTTTTTGTCCAATGCCACCAGTTGTCTTTATGACATTTCTGGCTTTCTCCCCTGGCAAATTGTAATCCATTTCTTACGTTGGGGCACCTGGAAGGCGGATTACGTTTGCACGATGCTATCATCGGTAATACATTATAATGAAGTACCTGGAGAGTCCTTAACATATATATATATATATATATATATAGCCTACATACACAGTGTTCAGCCCAAGAGCAGATCTTTCACTGCAAACTCAGTATTATCCAATCTATCCTTAGCTCAGCTTTCCTATTTGTATCCGCATACAAACCATTTATTTTAATAGTGGAATGCAGGCTTTCACGGCCGGTAATCATGGTAATACTGTCTATCATCTGATGTATTTTTCTGCCTCTAACTTTATTTCCGTTGACCATTCCTTCTAGGGCATCCTTCAGCAGGCAGTTTCTTCTTAGCCAGTGGCCAATCCAATTTTTTTTTCCTCTTCTTTATGAGTTCTAGCATTGTTCTTTCTTCACCCACTCTGTCTAGCACATCTTATTTTTTTATTTTGTCTGTCCATTTTATACGTTCCATCCTTCTCCATATCCACCTCTCAAAAGCTTCCAGTCGCTTTTCCTCATTCCATCGTAATGTCCAAGTCTCTGCACCATTCAATGCTACATTCCACACAAAGCATTTAATTTTTTTTGCCAAAGGTCGCAGAAAATGCTTCTCTTCTTGTTAAAAGCTTCTTTTGCCATTGCTATCATCAGCTTTACTTCTTGACAGCAGTTCATATTACTACTGATAGTACAACCCAAGTATTTGAAGCTCTCCACTTGCTCAATGACCTCATCTTTAATCCTCATGTTTATCTTCCTTGGTTTCTTTCCTGTAATCATGGCCTTCGTCTTATTTATATTTATCTTCATCCCCTAATCCTTGCACTTGTCATTTAGCTCCATCAGCATGTTCCTCAGTGTCATTGCATATTCTGCTAGCAAAGCCATATCATAAGCAAATCTCATCATCATCATCAACAATCACGGATTAAGCCCATGTGACTTGTTCCGGTCTCATAGATTCTCATTCAAAAGTTGGATCCATCTCTTCTTCGGTCTACCAACATTCCTGCGTCCTTTTGGTTTGTATTTAAGTATAATTCTGGGAATGCGATCATCTTCCATTCTTTGAACATGTTCTTTCCATGTTTTCTAGATTCTTTTGTTCTATCTAAGAGTTTAAAGATATTTAGATCATTTCTAATATCTTCACTTCTTCTCTTATCTATTAGTTTGCAACCAGCCACACTTCTCAGAAATCTCATTTCAGCTGCTTCTATGATCTTCTCTTCTCTTTTAGTTAAAACCCAAAATTCACTACCATGGAATAGTAAGGGGACTGCCACTACTTTATAAAATTTTAGTTTTGTTTCTTTTCTTGTGCTTTTAAATATCCTTTTGATTGTTCCACATATATAATTAAATTTATTAAGTTTGTTAAATAGATCTTCATTTTTAAAATAGGACATTTCATAACCCAGGTATTTAAAATGGTTCACTTGTTCAATGGGTTTCCCCTCCAGAATTATTTTAGCTCTTACGGTATCTGATCGCTTAAAAGCTAGGATTTTCGTTTTATTTATTGATATTTTGAAATTATATTTCTGTATAATGTTATTTAACTGAAAGAGCGATTTCTGTAGAACATCTTCTGAACTAGATATTAGAACTTGGTCCTCTGCAAAAAGTAAGGTATCTAACATCTTATTTTGAAATGTGAGTCCAAATTTATCTGCCAATTATATATAGTCTATTGCTTATTCCTTCTCCTCAATAAGCAAATCTTATGCACTTAATTCTTCTTCCTCCCTTCTTTATGCCTGCCGTATTCGTAAAGCATTTCTTCATTAGGTCTTAATCTAAATTCCAGACCATGGTCAACCACAGGAATAATTCCCTCTTTTAAGAAACAAAATTATATGGCCTGATCGGGAATGAAACCCTGGACCTCGTGAAGTGTAATCAGAAACGCTGACCACAAGCTCATGAGACTGGTCATAATGAAATATAACAAAATATAAATAAAAGGACGCGTATCGTTTTGATACTTTCTAATCAGTAGAAGAGAAATTATTTAGCGAATCTCTCATTACTCAAGAGCTCATAACTAGATACTAGATAGCGGACAATTCCGTCCTTCCCCACAGGTAGTACTGTTAGTGACATATGTAATTTGTATTATCAAATAGGAATCTACATACAGTCTGCCATTCATTAATCATTTCGACATTTATACCATCATAAATTACTGAGCATTTCATTTATTACTATTATCTACAATATTATCACCATTTATTATTATTATTATTATTATTATTATTATTATTATTATTATTATTATTATTGTGCTATTATGCATTGCAGAGACTTTTGATATCCCAACTCCTTTCAAAAAACGTTAAACTGAAAATATATAATACTATTATTCTACCAGTTATATTATATGGGTGCGACACATGGACTCTTATTTTAAGGGAGGAAAGGAGATTACGAGTTTTTGAGAATAAAGTTATTAGGAACATTTTTGGACCGAAAAGAGATGAACAGACAGGTGAATGGAGAAGACTACTTAACAATGAACTACATGGTCTATATAGGAAGCCATATATAATAAGAAGAGTTAAGTCTCGTAGACTGCGATGGGCAGGACATGTTGCACGTATGGGGAATGAAAGACGTGCATGGAAGCTTCTTGTAGGAAAGCCAGAGGGAAAACGCCAAGTTGGTAGACCAAGAATGAGGTGGGAGAACAATATTAACTATGATTTGAAGGAAGTAGATTATAAAGGGAATGATTGGAACGCATTGGCTCAGGATAGGGATGTATGGAGAGCTTATGTCCGCGCGGCCATGGACCTACGGGTTCGATTGTGCCAGTGAGTAAGTAAGTAAGTATTATTATTATTATTATTATTATTATTATTATTATTATTATTATTATTATTATTATATTATTATTATTATTATTGTGCTATTATGCATTGCAGAGACTTTTGATATCCCAACTCCTTTCAAAAAACGTTAAACTGAAAATATATAAAACTATTATTCTACCAGTTATATTATATGGGTGCGACACATGGACTCTTATTTTAAGGGAGGAAAGGAGATTACGAGTTTTTGAGAATAAAGTTATTAGGAACATTTTTGGACCGAAAAGAGATGAACAGACAGGTGAATGGAGAAGACTACTTAACAATGAACTACATGGTCTATATAGGAAGCCATATATAATAAGAAGAGTTAAGTCTCGTAGACTGCGATGGGCAGGACATGTTGCACGTATGGGGAATGAAAGACGTGTATGGAAGCTTCTTGTAGGAAAGCCAGAGGGAAAACGCCCAGTTGGTAGACCAAGAATGAGGTGGGAGAACAATATTAACTATGATTTGAAGGAAGTAGATTATAAAGGGAATGATTGGAACGCATTGGCTCAGGATAGGGATGTATGGAGAGCTTATGTCCGCGCGGCCATGGACCTACGGGTTCGATTGTACCAGTGAGTAAGTAAGTAAGTAAGTTATTATTATTATTATTATTATTATTATTATTATTATTATTATTATTATTATTATTATTGAGGAGAAGGAATTAAAATTGTTAGGACATATATTAAGAATGGAAGATGAGCAATGACCAAAACTACTATATCAATGGCAACCGAGCAGAAAAAAGAAAAGAGGGAGACCAAAGTTAACATGGAAGGAAAACATGAAGATAGTAATGCAAGCAAGAGCGCTAAGCATTGAAGATGCCCAAGATCGTAGGCTTTGGAGGTTTGTTACGTGAAGACGGCAGCAGCTGTAAAAACCCGAAGATAGAGATAGATTATTATTATTATTATTATTATTATTATTATTATTATTAAACAACCCACAGATTGTCGATGTAAATGGATTTCAGAAGGAGAGCTGCAAGCCCTTCAAAATTAGAAAACATAAAAAATACTGTCATACTGCTATAAAGTAAAACTATTCTCTTTAATTTGCTTACTTGTGATAGGAGCTACTAGATGGCAGTGGAGACCGAGTTCCCTCTACATCTAGTAATAAGGAGTATATATATATATATATATATATATATATATGTCGGGGCAGTTTTTCTGGGTGATGTTTTTATCGGGGTTTTTCCTCACTTGTAAGACAAATGTCAGGAAAACTTTAAGGCCCAAACGGTCCCCGAAATCATATGGCCATCATCATCATCATCATCCTTATCATTATCATCATCATCATCATCATCATCATCCTTCACCGGTGTGGAAAGCAACGGGAAGCTACCACACCTACACAATTCCCTAGTAAAGCTACAAGCATAGCATGAAAATGCTGTGATTGCAGTGAAGTACCTGCCTTCGGGCAGAATTACTATGGATATATATATATATATATATATATATATATATATATATATGTATAAGAAAAATGAATGTTTGTACTAGACTTGCTCGGTAGCGTAATCGGTAGGTCACTGGGATATAAATCCAGAGGTCCGGGTTCAAGTCCCGTCCGAGCATTTATTTTTCTTATGACGTCATATTAAGCTTGCATTGCTCAATGTCAAAAATGTAATAATAATAATAATAATAATAATAATAATAATAATAATAATAATAATAATAATAATATACTTCAATTGCTAAAGTAGAGTCTCGTTGCAATGCACGTGACTTTCAAAATAGTTGTAAATAAATTAATCATGTATTTGCCAGGAACATTTCTAATGCACTTTCATTTTTCTCATAAAAACTGTAATAAAATAAAGTTACATTTTGTATTTGCTTAAAAGCATCTGCAATATTCGAAAATGGTTTTATTTCCTGGTTTGTACGCATCTGGTGTGGTAGTAACTTTTCTGATTAGCATTCCGTAGGGGATGATGGCTCAGTATTTTAGCGTATTAACATATTGCATTCTGTATTCCAAAACCGTCATAGCTCGTAAAATATTCGTAGCACGGCCTCCTGGTGAATTCCGCTATCACCTATACCAACTGTTCCCTAGTTACAGTACACAAAGTGGGTCACTTTACAACTTTTATTTTCATGTTTTTTTTTAATATGCTTTATACGATTTTAACACTTATTATTTAAGCAACTAAATACCTTACGAGTCAATATTATTTTGTTAATTAAATAAAATTAAAACGTAGTTTTATTTGATTTTCATATTTATTATATAATTCAGTGACAGCTGTACCTTCTTCAGACATGTTAACAAATTATGAATTGTGTTCCAACTGATCTAAGCAACAATACAACAATATTTATTTAAATTTTTTAATTTAACAAAGGCGATTCATTTAAATCAAGTTGAGAATTTAACAGTTTTTTACTACTTTTAAATTTATTAATTTCTACAGCCTCCAAAAGATCTAACTTCTTACCCTTATCACAAATACGTAAAATTTCAAAATATGGATCGAAACAATGATTAATTTGGAATAGGTGGTTAGCATATTTTGAATTTTCTAAATTTTTGTTATATGCTCTCATGTGTTCCTTTATCCGAGAGATAAAAGGTCTACCAGTTTGTCCTATATAGACATTGTCACATGTGCCACACTTCAATTTATATACACCTGATAATTTTTCTTTTTTTGTTTTGGTTTTATTGTTTTTTATTATATTTTGTAGAGTTCTATTAGTTTTAAATGCCGCATTAATATTCAACTTTTTAAAGTGTTTAGATATTTTATTTGAAAGTGAACCTTATTATTTTGGGTCGAAAATATATTGTACAAGTAAATGAATATATTATTATTAATATTATTTTTATCATCATCATCATCATCATAGTACATTCACGAATTTTGGCCATTTGTTGGCCTGTTTCGGCCTCAAGAGAAACACCATCCAAAATTCTTTTGAGTGGACGTCCTGGTCTTCTTCTTCCTGCAGGTTGATATCTTAACATATGTTTAGGTATTCTGTGATCTTCCATTCGATGAACATGTTGCATCCATCTTGACTTATAATCAGAAATTTTGTTTTCTAAAGATTCCATGTGTAATTCTTCTAAGATGTCTTCATTTTTTTTGTGATCTAGTAGTGTGTATCCTGCAGTCCTCCGAAGATATCTCATTTCAGCAGATCTAAGTCTCTGTATATCCTTCTGTTTCAACGTCCATACTTCGCTACCATACAAAAAAGAGTTGGAAGAGCCAGTGTTTTATACACTTTTAATCTTGAATGCTTTTGGACTAACTGTGGCTTGAAGATAGAATTTATTAACCCTAAAATTCTTAAAAATTTAGATATTTTTGCATTTACATCCTTTTCTTCTTCATATGAAATATTGCATCCTAGATATGTAAAATTATTCACCTGCTCCAAAATTGTATTGCCCAGTACAATTTTACTTCTGACAGGATCTACACCTTGAAATGCCATAATTTTTGTTTTTTATGTAGATATCTTGAAACCATATTCTTCTGTAATTTTATTAAGTTCATACAGACCTTTCTCTGTAGATTATCTTCGGAATTTGCTATTATTATTTGGTCATCTGCAAACAGTATGGTGTTTAATTTTCTATTTTCTGATATTCTTATTCCAAATTTATATTTTTTGTTCCAGCAACATATTACTAAAGGAACTAAATATTTTCAAACTTACAGACCGAATAATTAAATATAGGAACGACTGGAAAGAACATATTGATAGAATGCCAGGAGGAAGATTTCCAAAATTATTGCTAAATTATAAACCGCGCGGAAGGATAAATGTTGGTCGCCCACACAGAAGATGGTCTGAACAATTTTAACAATTCTAGCTTTCATAAAACCGGAACGATCCAACAAGCTTAATCCCTGGATGATGATTTATTTATTTGTTTATATAAATAATTTTTAATGTTTACGCATATTTATGTGCTTAAAGTTTTATTTTTCTTCTCCACTCGTCTCTATCTATTCACTCCATGTTCTTCCATTCCTCTTGTTCTCATTCCATTTCTTATTTCTTGCATCCACGAGTTTCGAGGTCTTCCTTTCCTTCTTCTTCCAGGTGGACACCATTCCAATGTTTTCCTGAGTAACTTTTCTTCTTGCATTCGTCGTACATGCCCATACCAATTTAATTGCTTATATCTTATATAATCTACTATTGATTGTCTAATATTAATTTTTTCTCGAATGACAGCATTTCTTATTTTTTCTACTTTTCAACATCTTGCTGCTCTCCACAAGAAATATTATTATTATTATTATTATTATTATTATTATTATTATTATTATCATTATCATCATCATCATCAAAAACTTATAAACCCTGTTACTTTATGCTGGTGATGTATTATTATTGAGAGATAACGAGGAGATACTAAGTGACAACACGCACACTCTATTGAGTAACACCAAGAAATTGAGACTGGAAGTAAAGAGTAATAATTCTAAATATATGTTCAAACATAGAAATACATTATATAATAGAAATGGACAACTAATGACAAATGAAGGAAATTTTGAAGAAGTGGCTGGTTTCAAATACCTAGGAACAATAATCACAAAAAGGAATGAGATGCACAAAGAAGTTAAATAAGGGCTCAATTCTGGAAATGCGTGCTATTATACATTACAGGGACCCTTGTCTCAACTCCTTTCAAAACACGTTAAACTGAAAATATATAAAACTGTTATTCTCCCAGTTATATTATATGGGTGCGAAACATGGACTCTTACTTTAAGGGTGGAAAGGAGATTACAAGTATTTGAGAATAAAATTCTTAGGAAAACTTTTGGGACAAATAGAGATGAACAGACAGGTGAATGGGGATGACTTCATAACAATGAACTACATGGTCTTTATAGGAAGCCAGATATAATAAGAACAGTTAAGTCTCGTAGACTGCGATGGGCAGGACATGTGGCACGAATGGGGAATGAAATAGGTGCAAGGAAACTTCTTGGTTAAAGGCTGAACATAGCTTAAATAGCAGTAAGCAAAAAACTGTGAAATTCTATTAATCTCATCTCTAAACTTCAATAAACATGAATTGAACTGCTGGCAAACGACATTAATATGGTGAAATTGAAAACTGATCGCATATATGTACGCTGTTTGCTCGATACCGCAATTTAAAAAAAATAATAAGCGGAAAGGCTTGCAAATTGATATTAAATTTGCATACTAAATTATAAAATCTACCATGAACAAATTACAAATTGCCATTAAACCCTTGTATTCAAAGTTTAAATAATTCATGTAATAAATAATGAAGGTAATGGAGTAACTGACACGGCCGGGTGGATCATTTATTAACTAATTTAAATGGTTTATTCCGTAACATCATGACGTTTTATGGCTCACTTATATCCCTCATCGTTAGTAAAAAAACATCACTACAAAATACATTACGTCATTTGTTGGTAAAATGTGGTATAATGATTTAAAAAATAAATAAACTTTATCTCTCACAAATCTGATATTTATATTTGAAGTTCTCTGTTGAGCATCAGGCTCATTTTCTTGTTCCAACATATACTAGGACATTTGATAAGTAATGACAAGGGCTAGGATTATGTACTAAAAGGTAGGATTGCAACATAGTATAATGAGAAGTTAGACTTCAAACTGTCTTTTGTCTTGGTTTCACACACAAAACAGTTGGACTAGTGGTTATGCTCCTTGCCTCTGGTCCCAAGGGTCGATGGATTTTTTTGGACGGAAAATCCAAGGAGCAAGTCCTCCGGGAGGGACTTTAAGCCGTGGGTCCCTAGTCTGAAGATTTTCAGGCTCGAAAAAAATTATTAAGACTGAATGAAAAGGCCTCAAAGAAAAATTTACCGAATTTTCCCGTCCTAGTACTACCTTGGTTTCCTAGATGTCAGTATGAGGCGGAACGCTGACCACAGACCACCCAAAAATGACATCTATACGAAAACAAGTGTAACTAAATTAGTATGGTTCAAATTCATCCCTGTAGGGGGAGAGTGCCTAAATCTCTTTAAAGGAAAAACATGGGCTTACAATGTTTTTTAGTGTATAATGCTATTGTGTTATTATTTAATTGTAATATTATTGTGTTTTCTTTATGTAATTGTAATGTTATTGCTTTTTTTGTTGTTTATTTTTCTTTACACTAGTACCAATTATTACTTTATTGTAACGGACTGTCAACAGCACGTACGGCTTACTGCCCGTGCGACCCATATTTGTAAATAATATTGTAAATATCTTACTTTTTGTCTAATAAAGTCCTACTACTAGTACATATTTTTTACACGCTTTATATTAGCTTGACCTATATTACACGCTTTATATTAGTTTCACCTGTATCTATGTAATGGAATTTTTCAACACGATTTTCACCCACTTAAAAACATTGGATCAACTTGAAACTTTGTATACTTATAAAGGATCAATGACAATACAATAATTTCATAATTTGTTTCTAAAATCCTGGCCAGAATCATCAGAAAATCAAAAAAAGTGTCTGTGTAATTATGCAACGGAATCTTTCAACACAATTTTCATCCACTTAAAATCAATGGATCGACTTGAAACTTTATATACTTCTAAAGGACCAATGACAATACAATAATTTCATAAATAATATATAATAGGGTGCGGAAGTATCGACTTTTTAGTCCATCGTTGTAAGAAATTAATATTATATCCTCTGGTAGCTCAGTTGGTAGAGCGGTGGACTGTAGTGATATATAATTCCAGTAATCAATAGGTTGCTGGTTCAAATCCGGCCCGGAGCATTTTTTTAGAAGGATATTACTTTTAGCTCATACTACAATAGTATCGAATTTAAAGATATTTACATTTTTATCTTATTCTGTAAAAATACTAATGACAATTTTGTAAAATTGCCACATTGTAATTTATCCAAAAAAATATGAGGAAGGATATGATTAATTGTAACTATTTATCTATATTAAAATATTCAAAAATATTATAATAATGTTAGATAATAATACTTTTAAAATATATAATTATATTCGTGCCTAGACACGAAAAATATCGTAAGCAATTAAATTTTCATGGGATTCCGGTTTATGACAATCAATTAAACTAAAAATAAAAAATAGGTAATAGTTTAAAAAACTAAAACACACGCTTTATTAGAAAACCGAACTAAAAAATGAAAAATAATTTTAATTTCCAACACGCTTGGGATAAAATTAAAGTGGTCAACAAAAAAAATCATCTCCAACACATCTAGAATAAAACTAGAGTTATCTACAAAAAAATAATTTTACCATTAAAAGCGTGGGGTCCTTTTTATGGTTTTTACGTTTTCTTCTAACATACTTTACTTTTACCAATATCTATTTATTATCAAATATATTAATTGATATAGAGCACCCCCACGCTTTTGATGGTAAAATTATTATCAAAAAAGTTGGAAACTGATCTGCCGTTTTTAATTGCAAGGCAGTGTTTACGGAAAATATTCATGGCGCAAGAGTTAAAATTTCTTACAGAGAAACATGTGATGTACAAAGACCATGTCCAAAAAAATGATGTGCCTTTTTTAACTGCAAGACACTACAATCTAGCGACAAAGCTCTCATTTAAACTGTACGCAAGTAATACATGTATATGTGTTAATCACAGAGGTAAACGATCATCCTACTACTGTAGGGGTGACATGTGGTCAGCATGTCGGGCCCACCAGCCGTTATAGCTGGTTTTCTCAATGTGGAATCGCTACTTATTGTCCATCCGTCCATAGTAATTCTGCCCGAAGGCAGGTCCTTCACTGCAATCATAGCATTTTCATGCTATGCTTGCAGCTTTACTAGAGAATAGTAGGCGTGTTAGCTTCCCGTTGCTTTCCACACCGGTGAAGGATGATGCTGATGATGGCCATATGATTTCGGGGACCGTTTGTGCCTTAAAGTTTTTCTGACATTTGTCTTACAGGTGAGGAAAACCCCGATAAAAACCTCACCAAGAAAAACTGCCCCGACCGGGGATCGAACCCGGGCCCGCTGCGTGACAGGGCAGCACGCTACATCGAGACCACAGTGTAGATACCCAAATTCCAGACGATACGAGGTGCTAATTTAGAATGCTATCACCCCATCATCAGTTACACTCCAACATAAATATATACCCTCTGTTTTATGATTATGGTCTAATACAATTTAAAACTAATAATGTCTACAATAATACAAAGTAACGTGTTATTTATGGTCAAATTTATTACTATTATTATTATTATTATTATTATTATTATTATTATTATTATTATTTATTATGCATTACAGAGACACTGCTTTCAAAAAAGGTTAAACTGAAAACATATAAAACTATTATTCTACCAGTTATATTATATGGATGCGAAATATGAACTCTTACTTTAAGGGAGGAAAGGAGATTACGAGTATTTGAGGACAATTTTTGGACCAAAGAGAGATGAACAGACAGTGAATGGAGAAGACTACATAACAATGAACTACATGGTCTTTATAGGAAGCCAGATATAATAAGAACACTTAAGTTTCGTAGACTGCGATGGGCAGGACATGTGGCACGAATGGGGAATGAAAGATGTGCATGGAAGCTTCTTGTAGGAAAGCGAGAGGAAAAACGCCCAGTTGGTAGACCAAGAATGAGTTGGGAGATTAAAATTAACTATGATTTAAGGGAAATAGATCACACAGGGAATGATGGAAAACATTAGCTCAGGATAGGGATGTCAGTGTGGCCATGAACCTACGGGTTCGATAGTGCCAGTGAGTTATTTAATGGGAGTTAAATTGTAGTTAATATACAATATGAAAACAATGTACTAAACCTAAAATGAATTAATTTTTGTTATGAAAAATTAACTAGGCCTATTACAAAGTAACGCATTTTAACACGAATGCAGATAGGTTCTGTCTCTGTCAAATTTTTTACGTTTCACTTCCTTCGGTAGATATCTCGCTCTGCTTTGCCATGCAACGCCCGTCAAGGAATATAAAAAATATGCGAATATGGTAAAAAAAAATGAAATGCGCATAAATTAAATTGCAAAATTAGACCACATATTTGCATATTCCTGGGTAACGACATGAGTTAAAGGAGATCTCATCTATGTTAAAAGCCTCAACTCCGTAATTAAAGCGCATAATACTATACTGGCTAATACCCGCCGTGCGCTCTACGCCTAAATACATTAAGTCTGTTTTTATGTTATGCAACAAAATTTAGTTCCCTCTCTAACACTCGAAATAAAGATAATAATAATAATAATAATAATAATAATAATAATAATAATAATAATAATAATAATAATAATAATAATAATAATAATAATAATAATTAATTACGATTGCCGATTGAGGGTCTTTCCACTTTTCAGCGGTTGCCCTTTTACCAGCCGGCTGCTGGCCCTTCACATCCACATGTGTCAATCACAGAGGTAGATGATCACAGCCAGTGTAGGGGTGACATGTGGTTAGCATGTCGAGTCCCCCAGCCGTTATAGCTGGATCCTCAACCTGGAGCCGCTACTTATTGTAGCTACCCAATTGCCTCAAGATGCTGGGTGGGCACCGGTCCCATACTGGCCGAAATACCATGAGAAAATTTCTTCCCCCATGGAGACTCGAACCAGCGCAAGTCCCGTAGCTCTGCGCCAAGGCTTCCTGCCTTAACCGCTCGGCTACGGCGCGGGATAATAATATAATAATAATAATAATAATAATAATAATAATAATAATAATAATTAATAATAATAATCCAAATAAAGCCAGCAAGTGAAACAAACTAAATATTTGGGAATAATTATGGATAACATTGAAGATATAGGCAAAGAGAATATAAAACATAGAATTGAGTTGAGTAGCAAAATAATATCATCGTTAAATTCCATATGGTGGGATAAGCATATTTGGAAAGACACAAAAAATATATTGGTAAAACATTGGTGGAATCTGTTGCAATGTATGGAAGTGAGGTATGGACAATCAATAAGTACTACAAGAATAGACTAATAGCTCTAGAAATGGATTATTTACGCAGAAGTGCCAGAAAGTCTAAATTAGAACATGTTACAAATAAGGAAATTAGAAATATAATGGAAGCAGAAGAAAGCATAATCGAAAGAACTGGGAAGAAGGAATTAAAGTGGTTAGGACATGTTTTAAGAATGGAAGATGAGCGATGGCCAATGCAACTATATCAATGGCATTCGACCAGAAGGAGGAAGAGAGGGAGACCGAAGTTAACATGGGAGGAAAACATGAAGACATTAATGCAAGCAACAGGGCTAATCATTGAAGAATTATAAGATCGTAGGCTTTGGAGGTTTGGCACGGGAAGACGGCACCAGCTGTAAAAACCCGAACATAGATTAGATAGATAATAATAATAATAATAATAATAATAATAATAATAATAATAATAATAATAATAATAATAATAATAATAATATTAGTCGTTCAAAATATATCTGCAGGCGGAAGAATTGAGAAGCTCTCTTTGTTGCTACACGTGACATCATCTAAGGCAGTGTTCACTGTCAGCGTCCCACGTCCCGTTCCCCTCAGCACACATAGATATCAGTGTCACGTGTACTATTCCTACATAAACACGTCTGCAATGCCCTCCGTCAACAACTGCGCTTACTCCTTGAACGGGTAATAATAATAATAATAATAATAATAATAATAATAATAATAATAATAATAATAATAATAATAATAATAACTTTTTTTTTGTAATTGTAAGCCCATGTTTCCCTTAACAGAGATTTAGGCGCTCTCCCCCTACAGGGAAGAATTTCAACCATACTAATTTAGTTACACTTGTTTTCGTATAGATGTCATTTGAGTGGCCCGTGGTCAGCGTTCCGGCTCATACTGACATCTAGGAAACCAAGGTAGTACTAGGACGGGAAAATTCGGTAAATTTTGCTTAGAGGCCTTTTCATTCAGGCTTAAGGATTTTTTACGAGCCTGAAAATCTTCAGACTCGGGGCCCACGGCTTAAAGTCCCTCCCGGAGTACTTGCTCCTTGGATTTTTCCGTCCTAAAAAAATCCATCGACCCTGGCCGTGTTTGAACCCGCGACCCTCGGGACCAGAGGCAAGGAGCATAACCACTAGTCCACCGCGGCCGATTAATAATAATAATAATAATAATAATAATAATAATAATAATAATAATAATAATAATAATAATAATAATAATAATAATAATAATAATGTATTACGGTATCTATCACTTTAATTATTAATAGTGACTATTTAACTCATGCCCCAAATGCTAGTCAATGACCAATCACTTTTCAATGAATGTTGTTTTACAACCAATGACAGTCGTGTTTCACCTCGCTCTTTATCGATTTCTCTTTATCAACTCCTCTTTTTGAGATGAAGAAAGCTCCTCCTTTTTAATGTTCTGAACAGGTCAGAGCATTATTTTTCTCCAACAAATACTTTGAATATAGCAAATAATGAATAGATTCCTTGAGTTTACTGAGTTGTTTACTAAAAAAAATTAATAACCTATAATGTTGATAATATACAATTTAATGTTTCATTATTTCTCCACTAGGGTGCATTCTTATAATATTGCGATCTTATTTAGCAATAAATACAGTAAAACTTGTTCAAAGCGGAATCGCATGGGATCAATTATTTTTTCCACACTAGACAACTTTCCGCATTATAAAAAACAAAACAATATTAACCAATATTAGATTATAGAGTACCCTATATGTCTTTTTATGTACCTTGGATTAATATTGTAGTACGAATTCTTGCGTTGTTAGGCCTAAATACATTAAATGTGTTTTTATGTTATGTAAAAAAAATAGTTCCCTCTCTAACACTCGAAATAAAGAAAATAATAATAAAACAAGAGTGACAATATTTTGGACAGAAATAGAAGTGCATATATCAGAAAAGTACATCAAAGAACGCGCCTTAGCGGCCAGAATAGCAACGAACAGTATTAAAAACCTGAGTGAACTATCCCTGGAGACAGCAATGACCATCTTCTGCTTAAAAATAGCAACAATCATGACCTATGGACTAGAAATGATTTGGAAGAACCTATATAAGGCAAACCTAGAGGAAATAGAGAAAGTCAAAGCACACATTTTTAAAGATAGCGCTAAACGTATCAAAATACACTCCTTCACGCCTAACATACAATCTGACAAAGGAACCATTCTTCATAGAAGAGCTCCACCTGGACCTTCTCGTGCCGGCAACAGATGCCTATAAAGATCTGATAAACGAAAACGAACCCAATACATGTAACCCCCTCTACCAAATCTTCAGTGAAACATCAGTTTTGAATCCTGCCGATGATGGGACAAGTCCCGAAGGCGCTGCAGTTAAAAATTAATTAACTTCAGGAGACGGACATTTCAGGTGAATATTCATAATTTTATATTTTAATTTTGAATAATACCTCAACGGAACACATCATGAATCTTATAAAAGTTGATTATTCATGTTTGTTTACAGTACAACTAGAACTTAGCTCGAAAATGGTATAATTCATGGATGCAACATTGATCTTGACGCCACCTGTGGGATTGCATATAAACCACAAACATGTGAACAAGAACCTGTAGTACATATGCTTTTTATTCAATAACATCTCCCATACTGTACGTGCACAATTGTGGAGCAAATATTGGTAACGTTTTATTTATTGATAATGAAACAAAGCAGTGTTACACCACATTAAATAAACACCCCGCTGGTTGCGGCTATGAAAAGACCACAAAATAAATGTCCATGCGATAATTATAGGGGCTGAAACTAGCCTCAGGTTTGCGGGTAAAAGCATACGTAAATAAATAAATATTACAGTATTGGTTACGTAAATTCATGATTAGTGAGAGAAACAAAATGTGTTCCCAGGGACTATTTAACTCATGCCCTAAATGGGAGTCAATGACCAATTACATTTCAATGATTTTTTATTTACAACCAATCACAGTCGTGTTTCGCCTCAAATTTACCAACTAAAGTTTATCATAATAAAGAAAGCACCTCCTTTTTAACGTTCTGAATAGGTCATAGCATTATTTTGCAGTGACTGACTCCCAAAGAAGTACGGCTACCAGATTGTATATATAGTGCATGAATGTCAGCAGAAAGCGCATGCGATAGATAATATAAAAACATTTGTAACAATTGATTATACCACAAAAAAAAGAAAACACTGTTTGCATTTTCATAAACGAATTATTTTCCAGGAAATGACATTGCAGAAAAATGTAATTGACATATTTACGTCATAGGACATCAAATTAATTAATACATATAACGTTGGTTATTAATTTCTCCACTAGGGTGCATTCTTACAATATTGCCATCCATTGGCAATAAATAATATTATGATCTGGTTGCAGTGATGAACAAAGGAAGCAAATGAAGCGTACCAATCGTTTCTCATTTGTTTTCAAACATAGTCGTTTACATTAAATATATAAATAGTTTAAAATAACTATAGTTAAATAATGATTTGTGAGTAAACAGCTTAATTTTATTCGTTAAATAGTCCCTATGTCAGAGACTGCCAAACTTTACCATCTTTCAGAAATAAATTGAAAATAAAATCACTAACAGAAACAACTCACTAATACTACTTTTTAAGAATTAATAATGCTTTTTTGCATTATTTAATAAAAATAGACAGGATTTGTTAATATATTTACCTAATGCCTTTATAAAAAGCGTAGATTAATTCATTGTAGTGTTTTTTTTCTCTTCTTTTTATGCATAGTAGATTCGAGCTGTTATTCCTTTTTTATTCATTGTATCATTAATTTAATTTTAATTGTATTTAGTTTCATTCTATTATTAGACATTAATTTCATTATTATTCAATATGACAGATAATGAATTGTTCAATAACTATTATTGTAACTTTTTTTTGTATTTTCATATGTAACATGTTTGTCCTGTCTAATATGACTACTATTGTAATTTTTTTGTATTCATGTGTAACATATGTTTGTCCTGTTTTATATGACTATTATTGTATTTTTTTTTGTATTCATATGTACCATATGCTTGTTCTGGTGAGTGGAAGAGAAGGCCACATGGCCTTAACTCCACCAGGCTAAATAAATAAATCTAAATAAATCTAAATCTAACAAATGCCACTCTTGATATCCAAATTCTCTAGATAAATTCACTCCTGACTTCGTGAGTCGTGAATTTATCGATAATTTGGAAATCACTCGTGGCATCACTTATGAAAAGGGATTTAGTTTCGTTTAGTGTTCTTTCCAAGTACATCTGTACAGCGAATAACATTTAGGATAAACTTACTTAAGTGTGAATAAAATTTTAAAATCAGCATGTATTTGGCGGAAACTATATTTTCTCAGTAGAAGCGACCCTGTTGAAACGTGAATAAAAATTCACCATCGGGTACACGGGGATTTCATATAGAGACATTTTTTTTTATCTCCTGAATTGCCTAAATAGCACAACGTATTGCGCCAGCGCGTAAAAAGCTGGAAATCCAATCCCGATTGAGGCGGGGTAATTCCTATTATTAATTTGGTTATTATTTGGGACCACACAATAAGCTTTTGTTATACAGTGGTTAACGGTAACTCAAGGATTCGCAGGTACAGGTACCTAGCGAAGCGAAACTGCTGTTTATTATAAAAGTGTAAATTTGATTGACGTGTTGAATATGTTCAAATTTTCAAAACAATAAATTTTGTTAAAAGGAATACTTGAGCCAATTTTAAAAGTTCCTTGGGAAATGAATATAAAAGGCCAAGAAATTTTATTGTTAACAGAGTGTGACCAGTTGCTCTCATACGATCACAGTGTGGCCAGTAGCTCCCATACGAGTACATACAGAGAGGAGCAACTAGCTCTCTTACGAAAACATAGTGGGCTAGTTTATCATATAAGGAGTATTCAGAGGAGCATGTTGCTCCCATATCATTAACTAAAAGTGTGAATCAATCAACCGTACGTAAAATATATTAGGGAAGTCTAGATTTGCTCAAGTAGTCTACAAGATATTATTAATTTGTTGTGTATTGTGTTGTTCTTAAAGGGTTAACAAAATAAACCCTTTTAATTAATTACACAACTCATTGTTACTGATCATCGAATTCCTTGTTATTCACACCGGTAGAACCCAGCTTAATCTAAAACACGCCCTGAAGAGACCCTCTTGCCTACACAAGAGCCCGCTACACGATTTAGGGAGAATTTTTTCTTGTTTAGTTGTATTAAATACTAGCTAATACTTGGCGTGCGCAGCTATGCCTAAATAAATCAAATGTGTTTTTATGTTTAGTTGAATAAGTAAAAAAGAAAAATAATTAAATTTTTTTCGTAATTATTTTTAGATATTCAGCGCTAATTACACTGAGCAACCAAAAAGAAGCTCTTTTTGTTTCAGACAGAAAAATATGTGATCTGATAGTATTTTTTCTCTTGAATTCAAATATGATATCGGTTTTTTTCCATCACGCAAGGTTTCCGAGAGACAGGCTTTTATAATTTCAAACACTTCAATATTTTCTACTACATTCGTAACTACACAATATTCGAACATTCGGACGCACCTAGAAAGTAAGAAATGACGATTTTCTGCTATATTTCGCCTGTGGAGCATTCCTCTTGATGGCCCAACAATAATCGGCCAGCATATTAGGATTCCATTTGCCTTGATATTTATTTTTCCATAGCTGAAATCTCCTAACGAAAGTGTTCCCGTGCTCATCGCTCACTGCGCCAAGATTTTCCGTGAAGAAATTTAGGTTTATTAAGAAAATTATTATTTAAATCCATTAATTGAAATACAAAAACTGTGGGTGATGCATAAAATTCCGAATACATATTTGAAAACACGATAAAGAAACTGCATTAAGTACAATTATTAGTACCCATGAGAGAAAATTCATGTTGACCAGTGTTACCCGGTGTTATTCGAGAATCTACTTATCCCGAACTTCTTGGCATTAATGAGCTTACTTACTTACTTACTTACTCACTGGCACTATCGAACCCGTAGGTTCATGGCCGCGCGGACATAAGCTCTCCATACATCCCTATCCTGAGCTAATCCTTTCCAATCATTCCCTGTATAATCTACTTCCCTCAAATCATAGTTCATGTTATTCTCCCACCTCATTCTTGGTCTACCAACTGGGCGTTTTCCCTCTGGCTTTCCTACAAGAAGCTTCCATGCAAGTCTTTCATTCCCCATACGTGCAACATGTCCTGCCTATCGCAGTCTATCACACTTGACTGTTCTTATTATATCTGGCTTCCTATAAAGACCATGTAGTTCATTGTTATGTAGGCTTCTCCATTCACCTGTCTGTTCATCTCTCTTTGGTCCAAAAACTTTCCTAAGTACTTTATTCTCAAATACCTGTAATCTCCTTTCCTCCCTTAAAGTAAGAGTCCATGTTTCGCACCCATATAATATAGCTGGTAGAATAATAGTTTTATATATTTTCAGTTTAACGTTTTTTGAAAGGAGTTGGGACATCAAGAGTCTCTGCAATGCATAATAGCACGCATTTCCAGAATTGAGCCTATGTTTAATTTCTTTGTGCATCTCATTCCTATTTGTAATTATTGTTCCTAGGTATTTGAATTCAGCCACTTCCTCAAAATTTCCCTCATGTGTCATTAGCTGTCCATTTCCATTATATAATGTATTTCTACGAGTGACCATATATTTAGTTTTATTGATATTTACTTCCAGTCCTAAGTTCTTAGTGTTACTCAATAGTGTGTGCGTGTTGTCCTTTAGTATCTCCTCGCTATCGGCCAATAGTACTACATCATCAGCATAAACTAACAGCTTTTTAATACCATTCAGTTGTAAGCCTTCCTCATTCTCTAAAGATTTAATGGCATGCTCTAGTACAAAATTAAATAGTAGAGGAGATAGTGCATCTCCTTGCTTCAACCCATTCTGGATTTCAAAAGTGTCTGAAAACTGTTTGCCTACACGCACCCTACTATTTGAGCCATTTAGACACATTCGTATAAGTCTAACTAACTTTTTAGGAATTCCGAACTCCAGCAGGATACTATATAACTTCTCCCTCTTAATTGAATCATATGCTTTTTTGAAGTCTACATATAGTTGATGTACAGTGCCATTATATTCCCATTCTTTTCTAAAATCTGTCTTATACTAAAAATCTGATCTGTTGTAGACCTGTTTCTTCTAAATGCACATTGATGATCTCCTAGAATGTCATCAATGTAGGGAGTAAGTCTGCTTACTAATATATTTGTAAGAATTTTGTATGAAGTTGAAAGTAATGAGATGCCCCTGTAGTTGTTGCAATCAGTTTTATCTCCTTTCTTATAAATTGGTACGATAATTGATTCCTTCCATTCATCTGGAAGAGCTTCTTTTTCCCAAATCATACTAAGCAACCAGCGTATCTTGTCCATCAATTTATCTCCTCCTGATTTTATGAGTTCTGCTGGGATCTCATCTGAACCTGATGCTTTATACATCTTCAATTTTTCAATCGCCATTTCAACCTCTAATGCATTTGGTTCTGCGACTAGCATTTCTGCTGTCTGTAAATTATCCTCCTCAATGTCCTGTTCTGTATGTAGGGGGCCTACATTTAATAACTGATTAAAGTAACTTTTCCATCTATTTAATATAGTCCCGGAATCTGCAATTATATCCCCATTTTCATTTCGAATTATGTTTGTTCTAGCCTGAAACCCTTTCTTCTCTATACTAATTCCCTGATATAATTCTCTAATGTTCCTATTTTTTGCATTCATTTCAAGATCATTAATCTTCTCTCTCAAATATTCCCTCTTTTTACTCTTTAGTAACTTAGTGGTTTCCCGTCTAATACTACCCAATTGCTCTAAATTTACCTCATTTGGCTCGTGTAACCATTTAATTTTTGCTAGTTTTCTTTTCTTTACAATGTCGGCACATTCCTCATCAAACCATTTCTTGTTTTGCCTCTTTTTTAAACAACCAATGCTTTCTGATGCTGAAAATTTAATAGTATCTCTTATAGCCTCACATTCTTTATTTTATATCAGGTTCTTCTTCGTTGCCACATTGTCATCTGAAGATTCCAGTACTTCAAATCTATTAGCAATTTTGATTTGGTATTCTTGCCGCATTTCATCATTTTTCAAGTTTTTAAATTCATATTTTACAGAATCATCTTTAGCATTCGTTCCTCTCATAAGCGATAGCCGTTGTCTGATTTTCACTCTGACCAGATGATGATCCGAATTGCAGTCTGTCCCTCTAACTGATTTAATATCAATGATGCTACTGTGCCAGCGTTTATCCACTAATACATGATCTATCTGGTTCCGAGTTTCTCCATCTGGGGACGTCCAGGTGTATTTATGAATATCCTTATGCTGAAATGTTGTGCTCTTAACAATCAGATTCTTCGATGTGGCAAATGTGACTAATCTAACCCCGTTGTCGTTACTATCTTCATGAAGACTGAATTTGCCTATTGTTGGTTTGAATATATCTTCCCGCCCCACTTTTGCATTAAAATCTCCTATGACAATTTTCATATGATATCGTAAAAGGCTATCAAATAAGCATTCTAATTCTTCATAGAACTCATCCTTGATCTTGTCATCTTTATCTTCTGTGGGGGCATGTACATTTACAATTATAAAATCATGTCGTTTACCCTTTAGAATTATGTATGATATCCTATCATTAACAAACTTAATATCTCGGATAGCGGATAGGATCCTCCTTCTGACTAAAAAACCCGTTCCAAATGCAGGTCTTTCTGCACCCCCATAGAATAATGCAAAGGTTCCTGATTCCTGACTCCCTTCTCCTGGCCACCTAATTTCCTGTAAAGCGACTATATCCAAGGGCGATTTATCTAGTTCCCGCGTTAATATCTCTAGTGCCCCACTTACAAAAATAGTTATTGTGAGTTATCCGTAAAAGATATACATAAATGCTGTCGCGGACTTTTTTTTAGATGGTTTTTAGATATTCAATGCTATGTGCATTAATTTTGTGTATTTGTTATGATTTAGGGAGTGAAAGCAATTTAAGCGTTCAAAAAGCGAGTTTTTAATGTTTTGTTGTTTATCTCCGGGCCTATAGTACATACTTATTCTTCTTCCTTCCAAGTATTAGGCCAAGGCCTGTTACGATCATATAGAAAATGTTCCCTCCAGCGTTTCATAGGACGGCCCAGAGATCTTCGACCTCTTGGTAAATAATTATTAACAGCTTTGGGGATCCGATTTGAACTCGTTCTTTCAAGATGGCTTTGATCCTTCCAGGAAATTCTTGTATAAGACTTGAAAGCATAATAATAGTCCCTTCGATTGGTTGCTGGCCAAAGGAAGGCAAGACCAGTGATGGGGCTGCCATCTTATAGCTTCTGGTAGGCTTTTCTGGAGAAGAATAGGAAATAAAGGAAATAAGAAATGGAAGAAAGGAAAGACCCCCTAGCCCTCGGATGACCTAATAGCGTCGGGGTCGAAAAAAACAAGAGTTAACCAAGAGAGGTTAGAATGTAAAGTTAAAAGAGAGTTTGGTATAAATAAGTGGAAGAAAGGAAGAAATACCAGATTGGTTAAAGATAAAAGTAAGGAGCAAAACACAAGTAAGTGGAAGCAATATTTTGCTCAGCTTGGGCACCTTGTGGTGGCCATCCACATATCCCCTAGATGAGGACCCCTCAGGCTTATAGTACATACGGTAATATCATTTAATTAAATAAAATTAAAACTTACAGTTCTATATGATTTTCATATTTATTCAAATATAAATTGGTTACAGCTGTTACGGTTCGTTGTACCTTCTTCAGACATTATAATACATTTTGTTATTATGTGGTGTACTAGTGGTTATGCTCCTTGCCTCTGGTCCCGAGGGTCGCGGGTTCAAACCTGGCCGGGGTCGATGGATTTTTTAGGATGGAAAAATCCAAGGAGCGAGTCCTCCGGGAGGGACTTTAAGCAGTGGGACCCGAGTCTGAAATTTTTCAGGCTCGTAAAAGATCCTTAAGCCTGAATGAAAGGCCTCTAAGCAAAATTTACCGAATTTTCCCGTCCTAGTACTACCTTGGTTTCCTAGATGTCAGTATGAGGCGGAACGCTGACCACGGGCCATTCAAATGACATCTAATGAAAACAAGTGTAACTAAATTAGTATGGTTCAAATTCTTCCCTGTAGGGGGAGAGCGCCTAAATCTCTGTTAAGGGAAACATGGGCTTACAAGATACAAGAAGAAGTACATAATGTGAGGACAGCCCGCTTCGCAGGGTAGATAAAGTTTTCAGTAGATAGATAGATGGTAAGCTCTGCGGCCATCACTTAAGTGTTGGCGGTGAGCGATCCATTTTGGTCCTCCTTAATAGGTAGAACCGCGGGTTCCTGTAAAATACATTAGCCCCGGTTTAAATTTTGAATTCAAATTTGAAGTTAATTAGCAGAGTGAAGTCGGAAGCGGACCTTTTGGGGTTTATATATATATATATATACTAGCTAACACCCGGCGTGTGCTGCTACGCCTAAATAAATGAAATATTAAGGATTAGGTATATTATATGGTATATATTGCGATAAACCAAACATGGTGGTTCCCAATCAATTTATAATTTCAAATTTCAAGTAAACCCATTCTTCTAACGGCCGGATATCGATCATTTTCGGCCAATATCTACCCGAGAGCAGGTTTTTCACTGCAATCATAGCATTTTTCATGTTATACTTTGCAGCTTTACTAGGGAATTATGTTGTTGTTGTTTTCTAGTGTGCTGTGTCTAA
The DNA here is from genome assembly GCA_030220185.1 of Diploptera punctata. Lineage (NCBI taxonomy): Eukaryota > Metazoa > Arthropoda > Insecta > Blattodea > Blaberidae > Diploptera > Diploptera punctata. The sequence goes on from JASPKZ010007593.1 coordinate 477,933, forward strand.
CACTGAAGTCATTAGCAGTGTTGCTCTCCAATACTTTGAGGTCTTAGAATCTTCATGTTTGACAGTGATACAGTTGTTCAGATGGCATTCGTCCATTTCTTCATCTGGGTGGTTGCATAAAATGCATTTCGGTGAAGGTAAAACATTGATTTTGTGAAGGTGTTTTGCCAGACAGTCGTGGCCCATTGTCATCCTAAAATGTGCTACTTCTGTTTTTCTTTATATTCGGTATATCAGTATGTTTTATTAGGCATTCCCATATTTTGTTACTAGGGAATTATAGTTGTGGTAGCTTCACGTTGCTTCCCACACTGATGGAGGATATTGATGATGATAAATATAAATATGGTTATGGTGGCCGGATGATTTTCGGGGACCGTTGGGCCCTAAGCTTCCTGACATTTGTCTTACAGGTGCGGAAAAACCCCGAGAAAACCTCACCCAGGAGCCTGTCCAGACCGGGAATTGAACTCGGGCCCGCTGCGTGACAAGGCAGCACGCTACCACGAGACCAGCGGTGGACCACACAGATATATATATATATATATATACTTACTTACTTACTTACTCACTGGCACTATCGAACCCGTAGGTTCATGGCCGCGCGGACATAAGCTCTCCATACATCCCTATCCTGAGTCAATACTTTCCAATCATTCCCTGTATATTCTACTTCCCTCAAATCATAGTTAATGTTGTTCTCCCACCTCATTCTTGGTCTACCAACTGGGCGTTTTCCTTCTGGCTTTCCTACAAGAAGTTTCCATGCACGTCTTTCATTCCCCATATGTGCAACATGTCCTGCCCATCGCAGTCTATGAGACTTAATTGTTCTTATTATATCTGGCTTCCTATAAAGACCATGTAGTTCATTGTTATGTAGTCTTCTCCATTCACCTGTCTGTTCATCTCTCTTTGGTCCAAAAATTTTCCTAAGAACTTTATTCTCAAATACTCGTAATCTCCTTTGCTCTCTTAAAGTAAGAGTCCATGTTTCGCACCCATATAATATAACTGGTAGAATAATAGTTTTATATATTTTCAGCTTAACGTTTTTTGAAAGGAGTTGGGACATCAAGAGTCTCTGCAATGCATAATAGCACGCGTTTCCAGAATTGAGCCTATGTTTAATTTCTTTGTGCATCTCATTCCTATTTGTGATTATTGTTCCTAGGTATTTGAATTCAGCCACTTCCTCAAAATTTCCCTCATTTGTCATTAGCTGTCCATTTCCATTATATACTGAATTTCTACGTGTGACCATATATTTAGTTTTACTGATATTTACTTCCAGTCCTAATTTCTTAGTGTTACTCAATATATATAGGCTATATATATTCCTGTAAATACATTTTTAATAGATTCTAAAATAAAAGCTATAAAACTGAACGATATTATGTTCTTTCCAGAAAATTAATTCTGTTTACAACGGCATTAAAAGGAATTTTTAAAATATTACGTAAAAGTAATCCAATTTTTAAGATTAAAGCAAAATTTCAGACCTTTTCTCGGCGTGTTATATAATCGCGTGCCTTCAAATGAATTAAAATGCATAACGAATAGCTGCTAGACCAAATAAACACAATCGCAGTAGGCCAAAACTCTTTTTTTAATCACCTATGTTTTATTTTATTTTTTATCGATAAAACGCGCAATTTCCCGTTTTGAAGTTTACATCGTTATTCAATCTCGTCGTCATAAAAAAAAACTCACACAGAAAAAAGTCAGTGATTGAAGAGAAAAAAACACAGCTTTCACATCCATCAATACGCTAGTTCCATAAATTGGACGCTGCAGATATTCTAGCGTTTCACTGATATTTTGATCAGTTCCAACATTTAAGTTTAGAGTGATATGTAATCTTATCTACGTATTGATTTCTTTTATCAGCAAATTAACCTAAGTACAGTTTAATTAAAAAGTAATTTATATGACATCAAGCAATTATAATGAATCTGCTTGCAAAATATTGAACAATTTTATTAAGTATATATTGCTTACTTATTTACGTAGAAATAAAAACAAATTAAAAGAAAATATTTCTTTGGAGCTTGTAAGTATTTTGAAGTGTCCCCTGAGTACGCTACTAACGTTCTGCTGGGTTAGTCCTTTGGAGGGGCTGCATCCTTAAAGCCTTTCGACTTGCTTCCTTGTGTTTTATCCCCACAAGGAGGGTTGCTACTTCCGCCTTCTGTCGTTGAGTTTAATTATATAACAGGAACACTAAAAAGAACTTTGAAAAATAAAGCCAGTAAAGACTCTGTCATGAAATTATACAAGACAATGGTAGTGCCTATTATTACTTATGGGTCCGAAACATGGACACTGACAACACAACAATCTGCCAGGATACAAGCTGCTGAAATGAGATTCCTCAGACCAATAGCAGGATATCAAAGAACAGATAAAGAACATAACACAGAAATAAGACAACAAGTAAAAGTAGAGGAATTAAACACAACAATAGAGAAATACAGAACAAACTGGAAAAAAAATTGGTAAGGATGGCTGAGAATAGAATACCAAAAGCAGCATACAGCTATTCACCACGAGGAAGAAGAAGTTTGGGAAGATCAAGGAAAAGATGGAAAGAGCAGCAATTTGAAGCCGGAACAGGGTAGTAGGGCCTAAATAAGTCTAAACCGTGAAGAAGAAGAAGATGAAGAAGAAGAAGATGAAAATAAAATATTCGATGTTTTTACAACACCAGACAAAATAATAATTTTTTGATAAACTTACCTAACTAACTCACTGGTACTATCGAACCCGTAGGTTCATGGCCACGCGGACATCAGCTCTCTATATATCCCTATCCTGAGCCAATGTTTTCCAATCATCCCCTGTATAATCTACTTCCCTCAAATCATAGTTAATTCAAAGTAAGAGTCCATGTTTCGCGCCCATATAATATAACTGGTAGAATAATAGTTTTATATATTTTCAGTTTAACGTTTTTTGAAAGGAGTTGGGACATCAAAAGTCTCTGTAATGCATAATAGCATGCATTTCCAGAATTGAGCCTATGTTTAATTTCGTTGTGCATCTCATTCCTATTTGTGATTATTGTTCCTAGGTATCTGAATTCGGCCACTTCCTCAAAATTTCCCTCATTTGTCATCAGCTGACCATTTCCATTATATAAGGAACTGTTCAGCGAAATTTCCGCCGGAAATATGGAAGAAATCCTCCATCAAAATAATCCATAATTAGATGGGCTGAGAAATTTCTAGCGACTGGCAGTGTAATGAATTTGCCACCGAGTGGACGACCAGGTGTGAGACAAGAAACTATAGACAATGTACAACTTGCATTTCAACTCAGAACTCAAAAAATCGGTTCGTTGTGCTTCACGGGAACTGCATTTACCAAAATAAACCATTCATGAAGTCCTCCGTAAGCGGCTACATCTTCAGGCCTATAAAGTGCAAATTACGCAAGCGTTTCTGCCAATTGACTTCCCTCTGCGTGCTAAGTTAGCTGATTCCATGCTGAACGCAATTGACGAAACAATGAATACCTGCAGAGGGCGATGTTATTTGATGAAGCGAATTCATTTGTGTCTGGACATGATAACCGACATAATGTGCGGTTATGGAGGTACTGGTGATTTACCAGACACAGCATACCAACATACAGTTTCCAGTATCTATCCTCAAACCATAACTTGAACACAAGATCACAACATAGTCTCTTGCTTAATATACCGCAACATAGGACATCACATCACCCCATTGATTTAATTTATTTGTTATAGTTTATTAAACAGTAAAAATAAAACAAATTATCATAAATTACCTAAGATTGTGTCAAATTACGTTAAAAATACAGTAATAACTTACTTTTACATGATTTTATTTTCTTTGCGGTCCGAAACACTTGAATGACGGGCACTAGAAAGTATTGTTTCGCCAATTTAAGGGTTAAGTAAGTGCTAATAGGAACAATATCAAGCAACTGTAAATATTAATCATAACTTGTTAGTGCCAAGAGGAACCATAACTTGCTTAAGTATAATTAACAGAGAGCATTGTTTGAAATGCAAATAACAACCACAACGAAATAGAACAATTTAGCGTCACAATAACTCAAAATTATATTTTAAGGAATCGAAAATAGAAAAATAATTTCACACATTAGAACTAGTAAATAACACTATAAATGCAAAGTCAGGAACATCAACACACATAAAATGATAGAGATATTCTAATATTGCTAAACCAAAGCATGTAGTACTGCAGAAAACTGTAGTGGAGCATGCTGTCATATGAAGATTCATAAAATAAAAAAAAATAAATAAAAAAAAATCACTCCATGTCATATACCATCTTCACTTCTCGCAACTGGAATTCCCTACCACAAGAAATAAGGGGCTGCCGGACATTGGCATCTTTTAAAAAAAATCAAAATTTATATTTGCTCTAACCTCGACTTCATTATTACCCGTTTCTCGTATAATTTATCATATTTATATTATATAATAATAACAATAGTAGTAATAATAATAATAATAATAATAATAATAATAATAATAATAATAATAATACTTACTTACTTAAGCCCATGTTTCCCTTTACAGAGATTTAGGCGCTCTCCCCCTACAGGGAAGAATTTGAACTATATTAATTTAGTTACACTTGTTTTCGTATAGATGTCATTTTTTAGTGGTCCGTGGTCAGCGTTCCGCTTCATACTGACATCTAGGAAACCAAGGTAGTACTAGGAAGGGAATATTCGGTAAATTCTGCTTAGAGGCCTTTTCATTCAGGCTTAAGGATTGTTTACGAGCCTGAAAATCTTCAGACTCGGGACCCACGGCTTAAAGTCCCACCCGAAGGACTTGCTCCTTGGATTTTTCCGTCCTAAAAAATCCATCGACCTCGGTTGGGTTTGAACCGGCGATCCTTGGGACCAGAGGCAAGAAGCATAACCACTAGTCCACCGCGGCCGACTACTACTACTACTACTACTACTACTACTAATAATAATAATAATAATTATTATTATTATTATATTATTATTATTATTATTATTATTATTATTATCGTAAGTATTATTATTGTTATTGTCGTACAAAATATTGTTTGTACATAAAATTTACATTGCTACAGTCAATGTATCTTTAACTGTTTATAATTAGTATAGTGTATATCTATATTTGTCAAATATTTATTTGTATTTGTGCTGGTTGTGTGGAAGAGAAGGCCTTATGACCTTAACTCTGCCAGAATAAATAAACATCATTATTATTATTATTATTATTATTATTATTATTATTATTATTATTATTATTATTATCTATATGAATGGCATCCGAACAGAAAGAAGAAAAGAGGGAGACCAAAGTTAACATGGAAGGAAAACATGAAGGCATTAATGCAAGCAAGAGAGCTAAGCATCGAAGATGCCCAAGATCGTAGGCTTTGGAGGTTTGACACGGGAAGACGGCAGCAGCTGTAAAAACCCGAAGATAGAGATTATTATTATTATTTGTATTATTACGATTATTATTATTATTATTATTATTATTATTATTATTATTATTATATACATTGAGTCTTTTCCTGAGGTGTCATTTTCGTTTAAATTACAATATGCAACAGATGTAAACAAAACTTTGAGAGATGTAGAATACATTGCAAAAAACAGCATGCCTCCATCTCAAATAGTTCACTAGCTAAGTTACATTGTTTTGGTCGTAGGACTTTGTGGACACCCTGTATATTAATTTCAATATTACTTTAGTTTCTTATGATGTAATACAACTTAGTTTTCAATGCCAAAAGAAACCTATTTTAATAAAGTAGAAAAGTTTGTTACAACGATAAATGATTGCAAAGTTTAGAGAAGTTTAACGTGGAACTGGGACTTGGTTGTTATAAAAGACGCAGTTTCATTTCTCGGGAATGTTATAACGTGTTAATATTAAATTTACATTCTGGTTTTTATAAACGTTGAGGCGACGTAATGGCCTGGAATTTAATTAGAGCGTAATAAAAGTTTTAGCACGGGTAAACTACTCGTACGTGTTCAAAATTCCAAAAAAGTTAATTTCACATCGACATTTACATACAAAAATGTTAACTTTCCCGTGAAGCGGCAAAACTTACATTCAACTGAAGTCAATGCTAAACTTGAATGGCGATAGAAAGTTTGGAATCAAAATTAACTAGATATAAATATTTACTAAATAGAACTATCAAAATTTTATATGATTTTCATAAGTAATGCCACGAGAATTTGGAAATCAAGAGTGGCATTTGTTAGGACTATTTCATCATCATCATCTGCATTCATGGATTAGGTCTGCTGACCCGTTCCGACTTCAGTCCATCTCTTTCTAGGTCTGCCCACATCTCGGGTGCCTTTAGGTTTATATTTTGTTATTTGTTTTGGATATCTATCTTCATTCATTCTGTCTATGTGTTGCTTCCATTTGTGTCTATATGTGTCTATTTTATCAGTTATTGCAAATATTTCAAGTTCCTGTCTTATTTCTGTGTTCTTGATTCTGTCTTCCTTAGTGCACCCTTTAACAGATCTCAAAAATGTCATTTCTGCCGCCGTTATCCTACTTAGATCTTGTTTTTTATGTATCCTAGCTTCTGAACCATAGAGCAGTACCGGTTCTGCCAACATTTTTATAAAACTTCAATTGGGTCTCTCTTGTTGTTTTGTTATTTAGTGATCGTTTTATCGTACCACATATTCCCTGGAATTTTGCTATTTTATTAGTTATATCATTATCATAATTAAATTAAATGTCACATCCTAGATAATTGAGATGGTTCACCTGTTCTATGATTTTGTTTCCTATTACTATTTTCGATCTGATTTGATTTTTCCCTTGGAATGCCATTACCTTAGTTTTTTCTATGGATATTTTGAGATTATATTGTTCACATATATTATGTAGTTTAAAAATATTCCTTTGAAGTTCGTCTTCCGTATTTGCTATTATTTTCTGGTCATCAGCGTATAATAATGTTTTCAAGTAGTGTGTTTTATCTAATTTTATTCCTTTATTTGTTTCTTCATTCCATTTTTTTATTACATCTAGGACTATTTAGCGAATAAAATTAAGCTATTTACTAACAAATCATTATTTAACTATAGTTATTTTAAAATATTTATATATTTAATGTAAACGGCCATGTTTGAAATCAAATGAGAAACGATTGGTACGCTTCATTTGCTTCTTTTGTTCGATCACTGCAACCAGATCATAATATAATGAATTGCCAAAAGATCGCAATGTTGTAAGAATGCACCCTAGTGGAGAAATTTATAACCAACGGTATAGGTATTAATTAATTTCTGATGTCCTATGATGTAAATATGTCAATTATATTTTTCTGCGTCATATCCTGGAAAATAATTCGTTTAAGAAAGTGCAAACAGTGGTTTATTTTTTTGTTGTGGTATAATCAATTGTTACAAATGTTTTTATATTATCTCTCGTATGAGCTACATGTTGACATTCATGCACTGTATATACAATCTGGTAGCCGTATTTCTTAGAGAGTCAGTCACTGCAAAATAATGCTATGACCTATTCAGAATGTTAAAAAGGGGTCACTTTCTTTATTATGACTATTTAACTCATGCCCCAAATGGGAGTCAATGACCAATCACGTTTCAATTATTTCTGTTTTACAACCAATCAGAGTCGTGTTTCACCAAATATTTATCAGTGTTATAATTACCATATTAAAGAAAGCTCCTCCTTACAATATTGCGTTCTTTTGGCAATAAATAGTATGATCTGGTTGCAGTGATAAACAAATGAAGCAGTAGAAGCGTACCTATCGTTTCTCATTTGTTTTCAAACATCGCCGTTTACATTAAATATATAAATATTTTGAAATAACTATAGTTAAATAATGATTTGTGAGTAAACAGCTTAATTTTATTCGTTAAATAGTCCTAACAAATGCCACTCTTGATTTCCAAATTCTCTAGATAAATTCACTCCTCACTTCGTGAGTCGTGAATTTATCGATAATTTGGAAATCACTCGTGGCATTACTTATGATAAACTTTAGTTGGTAAATTCTAGGCGAAACATGACTGTGATTGGTTGGTAAATAAAAAATCATTGAAATATGATTGGTCATTGACTCCCATTTGGGGCATGAGTTAAATAGCCTGTGTAATTTATTTCCTTTAAATCATATTTAATATTATTCTCCCATCTTCATTCTTCATATACCAACTGGCGGCTTTCCCTATGTTTTCCTAGCAGAAGCTTCCATGCACCTCTTTCATTCCCCATTCGTGCCATCGCTGTCTATAAGATTTAACTATTCTTATTATATCTGGTTTCCTATAAAAACCCATGTAGCTCACTGTTATATACCTGGTGATCATGGACATAAGCTGTCCATACATCCATATTCTGATATGTTTTCCAATATTCCCCTGTAGGATCTACTTCCCTCAAATCACTGTTAATGTTATAACTAGAGACCGGATGTTAGGGAAAATGCCTACAGTTATTTATTATAGATACTGTAAAAGTGACTTCATATAAGCTCATACCAACGATCCTAGAGTTGTTTTCCATGAAGTTAATTTTGCCTATAAATGCCTATTTTAGCTTATAATGCCTATAAATGCCTATTTGCCATTTTTTCTCGAAATTAACTTAGTATTTCAATTAAATCAATTGAAATGGACAGACTTCATGACATATATCATTGCACAGAAATTTTCAAGTGCTCTTTTTATGAATTCTGTTAGAATAAGCCAATAACCTAGCAGGTAGATGGTTTCTCCTTTAATGTATTAACGTTAGCGAAATGACCCTAAGCTGTTTCCCATTGTATTATTCTCCGACTCTAAGGCTTGGAGAAAGTTAGTTCTATAGTGCAGCGTAAAACAAGTTCCAAAAGTATTTCTGATATCTTTGCATGCTACTGATAGCATAAATGTTTATATTCTTTACCTAAGGCTGTAAAATTTATGTTGTCCATTTTTGTAAGACCTATTTTGATCTTTTTAGTGCCTATATTAATGGTTTTAGTGTATTTTTGCCTGCCTATTTTGAATTTTTAAGTGCCTGACATCTGAACTCTAGTTATTACATAATATAGGCCTACTGCTAAAGTTGTAATGAAATTACCAGGCGCGATGGTCTAGTGAACATGTTCTTTGCCTCAGATCCTGACGGCCGCGGGTTCAAACCCAACCGAGATTCATGGATTTTTAGGATGGAACAATCAAAGGGACGAATCCTCCGAGAGGGACTTTAAGCCGTGCGTCCAGAGTATGAAGATTTTAAGGTTCGTATATAAAGATCCGTAAGCCTAATAAAGAGACCTCTGTGCAAAATTTAACCGACATTCATCCATTCTAGAAATATCATAGTTGCCTACTGCATGTCTCATTGAGTTGGAACGCTGACTGCCTACCACTCTCTGGCATCTGTAGGGGAAACAAATGTAACTGAATCAGCTTGATTAAAAATTTCTCGATAGGTGGCACCCAAGTCTCAATAGAGACGTAATGTGATATAATTCCAAGCGCGATTGGCCTAGAAGACCCTTGTCCTACCAGACGGCTGCTGACCTCACATCCACATGTGTTAATCACAGACGTAGACGATCATCAAGCCAGTGAAGGGGTGGCATGTGGTCAGCATGTCGGGTCACCAGCCGTTATAGCTGGTCTTCTCAACCTGGAGTCGCTACTTATTGTAGCTACCCAAATGCCGCACGATGCTGGGTGGGCATCGGTCCCATACTGGCCGAAATTCAATGAGAAAATTTCTTCCCCCATGGGGACTCGAACCAGCGCAAGTCCCGTAGCTCTCGCCAAGGCTTCTTTGCCTTAACAACTCGGCTACGGCGTGGGACTAATGGGATATAAAGAAGAAAGAAAAGGAAAAGAAAATAATAAAATTACAACCCAGAATTTTCTTTTACAATTGACGAAAACTAGGGTTAAAACTCAGTTTGGCAAGCCTTAGGATTTGAAATCGGGACCTCCTAAAAACGAATCTCGAACGCTACCGTTTGAGCCATTTCGCTCGTTAAAAGTATGTATCATAGTTCGAAGTGAAGATAATTTTAGAGAAATATATTTCAAAATGCTTGCCTCGCAAAACCTTGATCTGTCGCATTATTCTTTGCTCTCAAATCTGCTCTCCGCTATGAAATAAAATACCCTCAAGAAAGAAAATCATGAAAAGTTACAATCAACTTTGCTTTCTTGGAAATATATTTTTATTTTCATTGTATTTTCTATCAAACCGAAATTGAAAACAGATTTCTTGTATCTTGTATAGACGCAGCATGACAAGAGCACATTTTCCTTTTATTCAATCCAGGAAGAGTGAAAGGGGTGAATTGCTCTTGGGGTAATGGCGATGCGCAAGAGTTTTTTTTTATCCGAAATTCAACGTGACAATGACATGAGGGGAAAAGTGGCAAATGCATTCGTGATGGCAAAACGTTTTGTGTAGATAATGGAATTCTCGTAAAAACGAGAGAAATATTCAATCAAAAATCTCCAAGATGTTTGTATTTACTTCCGCCAGAGTGCACTGGGAGTGCTAATACTTTTTATGGACTTATCAAGTCACCATCTCTGATTTTATAATATTTTCATAAGAAAAATCAGTAAAAGGATTTACATTTTCACAAATAAAAAAAAGGGGACATATTTGATAACGGTTTAATGATACAGAGTGAATTATGCTGCCACATAATCTGAACAATTAGAAATAAAGTAATGGCATGCTCATAAAGAACATGTATGTCTATCTATAGTAATTCTGCCCGAGGCAGGTCTTTCACTACAATCATAGCATTTTCATGCTATGCTATGCTATGCGGCTTTACTAGGGAATTGTAGGTGTGGTAGCTTCCCGTTGCTTTCCACACCGGTGAAGGATGATGATGATGATGATGGCCATGTAATTTCGGGGACCGTTTGGGCCTTAAAGTTTTCCTGACATGTCTTACAGGTGAGGAAAAACCCCGATAAAAACCTCACCCAGAAAAACCGTCCAGATCGGGATCGAACCCGGGCCGCTGCGTGACAAGGCGGCACGCTACCTCGAGACCACAGCGGTAGAATACTAGCTAATACCTGGCGTGCGCTGCTACGCCTAAATAAATTGAATATAATTTTTAAATATTCGTTCGAGGTGAACTTCTGCATCTAATGTTTTTTATAGTAGAATACATTGGGGCTAAATGTCACCGTACCTGAAAATCTATAGTTATGTACAAATGTATAAATTGTTACGAATCATAGTTGCTAACTAAATAACTCACTGGCACTATCGAACCCGAATGTTCATGGCCGCGCGGTCATAAGCTCTCCATACATCCCTATCCTGAGCTAATGCTTTCCAATCATTCCCTGTATAATCTACTTCCCTCAAATCATAGTTAATGTTGTTCTCCCACCTCATTCTTGGTCTACCAACAGGGCGTTTTCCCTCTGGCTTTCCTACAAGAAGTTTCCATGCACGTCTTTCATTCCCCATACGCGCAACATGTCCTGCCCATCGCAGTCTACGCGACTTAGCTGTTCTTATTATATCTGGCTTCCTATAAAGACCATGTAGTTCATTGTTATGTAGTCTTCTCCATTCACCTGTCTGTTCATCTCTCTTTGATCCAAAAATTTTCCTAAGAACTTTATTCTCAAATACTCGTAATCTCCTTTCCTCCCTTAAAGTAAGAGTCCAGGTTTCGCATCCATATAATATAACAGGTAGAATAATAGTTTTATATATTTTCAGCTTAACGTTTTTTGAAAGGAGTTGGGACATCAAAAGTCTCTGCAATGCATAATAGCATGCATTTCCAGAATTGAGCCTATGTTTAATTTCTTTTTGCATCTCATTCCTATTTGTGATTATTGTTCCTAGGTATTTGAATTCAGCCACTTCCTCAAAATTTCCCTCATTTGTCATTAGCTGTCCACTTCCATTATATACTGAATTTCTACGTGTGACCATATATTTAGTTTTACTGATATTTATTTCCAGTCCCAATTTCTTAGTGTTACTCAATAGTGTGTGCGTGTTGGCCTTTAGTATCTCCTCGCTATCGGCCAGTAATACTACATCATCAGCATAAACTAACAGCTTATTAATACCATTGAGTTGTAAGCCTTCCTCATTCTCTAAAGATTTAATGGCATGCTCTAGTACAAAATTAAATAGTAAAGGAGATAGTGCATCTCCTTGCTTCAACCCATTCTGGATTTCAAAAGTGTCTGAAAACTGTTTGCCTACACGCACCCTACTCTTTGAGCCATTTAGACACATTCGTATAAGTCTAACTAACTTTTTAGGAATTCCGAACTCCAGCAGGATACTATATAACTTCTCCCTCTTAATTGAATCATATGCTTTTTTGAAGTCTACATATAGTTGATGTACAGTACCATTATATTCCCATTTCTTCTCTAAAATCTGTCTTAAACTGAAAATCTGATCTGTTGTAGACCTGTTTCTTCTAAATGCACATTGATGATCTAATAGAATGTCATCAATATAGGGAGTAAGTCTGCTTACTAATATATTTGTTAGAATTTTGTACGAAGTTGAAAGTAATGAGATGCCCCTGTAGTTGTTGCAATCTGTTTTATCTCCTTTCTTATAAATTGGTATGATAATTGATTCCTTCCATTCATCTGGAAGAGCTTCTTTTTCCCAAATCTTACTAAGCAACCAGCGTATCTTGTCCATCAATTTTTCTCCCCCTGATTTTATCAGTTCTGCTGGGATCTCATCTGAACCTGATGCTTTATACATCTTCAATTTTTCAATCGCCATTTCAACCTCTAATGCACTTGGCTCTGCGACTAGCATTTCTGCTGTCTGTAAATTATCCGCCTCAATGTCCTGTTCTGTATGTACATTTAATAGCTGATTAAAGTAACCTTTCCATCTATTTAATATACTCCTAGAATCTGCAATCATATCCCCATTTTCATTTCGAATTATGTTTGTTCTAGCCTGAAACCCTTTCTTCTCTATACTAATTCCCTGATATAATTCTCTAATGTTCCTATTTTTTGCATTCATTTCAAGATCATTAATCTTCTCTCTCAAATATTCCCTCTTTTTTACTCTTTAGTAACTTGGTGGTTTCCCGTCTAACACTACCCAATTGCTCTAAATTTACCTCATTTGGCTCGTGTAACCATTTAATTTTTGCTAGCTTTCTTTTCTTTACAATGTCGACACATTCCTCATCAAACCATTTCTTGTTTTGCCTCTTTTTTAAACAACCAATGCTTTCTGATGCTGACAATTTAATAGTATCTCTTATAGCCTCCCATTCTTTATTTATATCAGTTTCTTCTCTTTCGTTTGCCACATTGTCATCTGAAGATTCCAGTACTTCAAATCTATTAGCAATTTTGATTTGGTATTCTTGTCGCATTTCATCATTTTTCAAGTTTTTTAATTCATATTTTACAGAATCATCATTAGCGTTCGTTCCTCTCATAAGCGATAGCCGTTGTCTGATTTTCACTCTGACCAGATGATGATCCGAATTGCAGTCTGTCCCTCTAACTGATCTAATATCGATGATGCTACTGTGCCAGCGTTTATCCACTAATACATGATCTATCTGGTTCCAAGTTTCTCCATCTGGGGACGTCCAGGTGTATTTATGAATATCCTTATGCTGAAATGTTGTGCTCTTAACAATGAGATTCTTCGATGTGGCAAATGTGACTAATCTAAACGCCATTGTCGTTAGTATCTTCATGAAGACTGAATTTGCCTATTGTTGGTTTGAATATATCTTCCCGCCCCACTTTTGCATTAAAATCTCCTAAGACAATTTTCATATGATATCGTGAAAGGCTATCAAATAAGCATTCTAATTCTTCATAGAACTCATCCTTGATCTTGTCATCTTTATCTTCTGTGGGGGCATGTACATTTACAATTATAAAATCATGTCGTTTACCCTTTAGAATTATGTATGATATCCTATCACTAACAAACTTAATATCTCGGATAGCGGATAGGATCCTCCTTCTGACTAAAAAAGCCGTTCCAAATGCAGGTCTTTCTGCACCCCCGTAGTATAACGCAAAGGTTCCTGATTCCTGACTACCTTCTCCTGGCCACCTAACTTCCTGTAAAGCGACTATATCCAAGGGCGATTTATCCAATTCCCGCGTTAATATCTCTAGTGCCCCGCTATTGTATAAAGTCCTAACATTCCACGTTCCTAGGAACATGTCCCTGTGTTTGAGCCTTTGGCATGGGTTCCCTGAAGTAGTCCCCGCCCGGAGAACCGAATGGGGGACTATTTGACCTCCGGAAAATTTTACCCCAGATGAACCCATGTCCGCATTTATTGACTGTTGTATTTTTACGGTGAAAGATCGTCAGTCTTTCGCCCAAGGTACTTTTTTCGTCTGGCTTATCACCTTCGACCAGTCCGGCATGGGTAACCCTATCGGCAGCAATGCTACCGCCGGCATAGCTCTCAGGATCATTTAAGCACGCAAGCCACTCCACCACGACAAGGTAAAGATACCATGGAGGGATCATAGTTGCTAGAGTCAATTTTTAATTTCGATTTTCAGGTAAACCCCTATTTCTATTTCTAATACCTTTCTTTAATTGCCAATTCATCCGAGGGTCAATATATATTTTAAGGAGCCATCTTTACGAATGTTGAAAATATATAAAACTGTTCTTCTCCCTGTTATATGGATGCGAAGCATGGACTATTACTTTAAGGGAAGAGAAAATATTACGGATATTTGAAAACAAAATTCTTAGGAAAACATTTAAATCAAAGGAGATGGAGAATGGAGAAAAGTACGTAACAGTAAGCTACATGATGTTCATAGGAAGCCAGATATAATAAGAACAGTTAAGTCTCGTAGACTGCTATGGGCAGGACATGTGGCACGAATGGGGAATGAAAGCTTCTTGTAGGAAAACCAGAGGGAAAACGACTAGTTGGTAGACCAAGAATGAGGTGGAAGAATAACATTAACCACGATTTCCAAGAATGAGGTGGAAGAATAAAATTAACCACGATTTCAGGGAAATAGATTATACAGGGGATGATTGGAAAACATTAGATCAGGATAGGGACATGTGAAACTACGGGTTCGATAATGTCAGTGAATTGGTTAGTTATTTTTACGAATGTTCTTCATCAACATCATCATAGTATATTCACGAATTAAGGCCATTTGTTGACCTGTTTCGGCCTCAAGAGAAACACCATCCAGAAGTCTTTTGAGTGGATGTCCTGGTCTTCTTCTTCATGCAGGTTGATATCTTAACATTTGTTCGAGTATCCTGTGATCTTCCATTCGATGAACATGTTGCATCCATCTTGACTTATAATCAGAAATTTTGTTTTCTAAAGGTTCCATGTGTAATTCTTCTAAGATGTCTTCATTTTTTTATGATCTAGTAGTGTGTATCCTGCAGTCCTCCGAAGGTATCTCATTTCAGCAGATCTAAGTCTCTGTATATCCTTCTGTTTCAGCGTCCAACCTTCGCTACCATACAAAAGAGTTGGAAGAGCCAGTGTTTTATACACTTTTAGGGCCGCATGCAAATACATTAGTCTCTACTCAAATTACGTCCAATCACTGGTGAGCTGACTCACCGTGAGCAAGTGCAAAGATCGAATTAGTGACCCACTAACTGGTCATGCATGAAAGCCGTCGTTTTCGTAATATTGGCAACGAATTACCCAGAATTCTCAGCGATAAAACCACTTCCGTTATTTTCGTCTGCTATAGAGGAATGCATTTACGCTTGCGTCCCGCAAATAATACCGTATACAACGATGTCTGCATCGCGCAATATTATGCCGATTCTCCTGTTCTTCCAGTTGAATTCTTTGGTAGACTCTATCAAATTCCTCTTCTCCGCGTATACCGAAAACATGATCGAAGTCTTCAAGGTCCGACATCTTGGATAAAGCGGCAAGGTTTCAAACTACATCGGTTACCATCAGTTCCCATCGGTTCCCTTCGGGATTCTCACGATAAGTTTCTATCTTAAGCTATGATCTTAAGTTACCTCGTCAGGTAGCTTACGCATTTCAACAATTATTATCGCATGGACAGATTTCTGAGTAAGCAAAATCTTATTAGCATAAAACTTTCTCAGCAGAGAACGCCTTTTACGGTCTAATGCGTTCAAAGATTCGACCCTTAGGGTCGAATGTTTGAACGCATTAGACAGTAAAAGGCGTTCTCTGCTGATAAAGTTTTATTCAAACACATTTTTCTTACTAAGAAATCTATTCACGCGGTAATAATTGCAAAGCTACCTGACAAGGTACCTTAAGATCGTAGCTCAAGATATAAACTTATGTGAAAATCCCGAAGGGAACCGATGGTAACCGATGTAGTTTGAAACTTATGCAAGATGTCGGACCTTGAAGACTTCGATCATGTTTTCGGTATACGCGGAGAAGATGAATTTGATAGAGTCTACCAAAGAATTCAACTGGAAGAACAGGAGAATCGGCGTAATATTGCGCGACGCAGACGTGTTTGTATACGGTATTATTTGCGGGATGCAAGCATAAATGCATTCCTCTATAGCAGACGAAAATAACGGAAGTGGTTTTATCGCTGAGAATTCTGGGTAATTCGTTGCCAATATTACGAAAACGTCAACATTCATGCATGACCGGTTAAGGCGGCCGTTAATTCGATCTCAGCTCACCAGTGATTGGAAGTAATTTGAGTAGAGAGTAATGTATTTGCATGCGGGCGACCCTTAGGGTCGTATGTTAGAACATTACTCTCTACTCAAATTACTTCCAATCACTAGTGAGCTGATTCACCGTGAGCAATTGCTGAGAACGAATTAACGGCCGACTTATCGGTAATGCATGAGAGTCGACGTTTTCGTAATATTGGCAACGAATTACCCAGAATTCTCAGCGATAAAACCACTTCCGTTATTTTCGTCTGCTATAGAGGAATGCATTTATGCTTGCATCCCGCAAATAATACCGTATACAAACACGTCTGCGACACGCAATATTACGCCGATTCTCCTGTTCTTCCAGTTGAATTCTTTGGTAGACTCTATCAAATTCCTCTTCTCCGTGTATACCGAAAACATGATCGAAGTCTTCAAGGTCCGACATCTTGGATAAATGTTGGATAAAGCAGCAAAGTACATCGATTACCATCGGTTCCCGTCGGTTCCCCTTCGGGATTTTAATTTGAGTTGCTCATGTAAGCTACCTCCGCAGGTAGCTTACAAATTTAACCAATTATTATCGCATGAACAGATTTCTGAGTAAGCAAAATCGTATTAGCATACAACTTGCTCAGCAGAGAAGGCATTTTACTGTCTAATGCGTTCAAACATTCGACCCTTAGTCTTGAATGTTTTTGGACTAACTGTGGCTTGAAGATGGAATTTATTAATCCTAAAATTCTTTAAAAATTTGATATTTTTGCATTTACATCCTTTTTTTTTCTTCATATGAGATATTGCATCTTATATGTGTAAAATTATTCACCTGGTCCAAAAAGAACGAATGTTGTTCTACGTGTAGACACAATTCCTAATGTTAACATATTTACGCAATCTATTTCATTAAGTTAAAAAATCAATACTGTCTGCTTCACATTGCCCCTATGGCAATCTTCTATTGAAGAAAGTTTATATTAATAACAAAGTGAAAGAACTGTTTAAAAAATGAGGAGATGCGCCTTAGAGTGGAAAATCGATAATTCAAAGTTTAATGTAAACAGAGTTTTAATCGGGTAAAAGCTAGAGTTTGCGGAAATTGGATGAGAAGTCTGCCGGGAGCTAGAGTCGTTGTGTTATTAGGATTCCGGGAGACATATTTCCGGGAAGCTTAATTGTCCGGTCACGTGACGCAACTAATTCGCCATGACAACTACTGACAAGCCTTAATGGAACGTTAAACATGAGCGTTTCCGATTGCTCCTCACACAGATTCCAATATCAGATAGAGTAGGCCCTCAAGGTATAATTGTTTTCAAAGTTGTCAGCTCCAATGTCTGATATAACTCAACAAACCTATCTTGCATCTAAGGTAATATATCGAATCATTAATTGAATAGTTGCGCCGAAAAGACATCTAACCCACAAACTACAAATTGTTGGGAAAACGAAATAATGAAATTCCTCCATTTAGCTCTATCATCATCATCATCATCATCATCATCATCATCATCATCATCAAAGGATTAAGCCCAATGGCCTGTTCCGATCTCATTATCCTTTTCACTGCTGAGATATTTCCAGCCTTTAAAACCCTCCTTGCTCAATGCAGGAAGAAATATGGAAAAAGTTTATTTAGGTTCCTAAGAGATGGCAGTATATGCGCCAGCCTAGTTTGAAAGCAATGCAATACGTATTATATAACCAGCAGGCGTTTGGAGTTGAGAATGGATATACACGCCCATATCACGGCAAGCATTTTCTTTGCCAACGCATATACCCGTTCGTAGCAGTGTAAAAGTTATAGGTCCAATTCGTCCTTCCATTTCTTCAATGATCTTCCCAACATTCTTCTCCCTTTTGGTTTGTAATTATTGCACCCAGTCATTCACTCAGCCTCCTTTACACAGAAAATTAAGGACTTTTATTAAGGGTGAATAATTTATTAACTTGTAATTATTATCAGGAGTAGGGCATATTTATATTCAAATGAAATGGAATTCAAATAGTAATTCATTGGTAACAAAATCAAAATGATATAAGCTACCATAAAACAATTCCATATGCAATAAATAAAACACTAGTACCAAGTGATTAGCGCTCGGTCATAGACCTGAACCTTTGCTATTGTGATGAACCACACTAGTAAACAACATACAATGGAGAAAAAGTTGGCAGTTTCCTTTGTAGAAGGGAATTACAAGACTGCGCTATTATTCACTTGCAAATACTATAGCTAAATCCCAAAACTACTTACAATAGGCGAACAAGCAACCGGGGTTTCCTAGGCAAGCTACGGAAAAAAGCCACCACAAACTAATTTAACTAGAACATGTGCGCTAGCCGCAGGTGTCTTCTTTGGCGGCATAAGGTAGATGCCGACAAACGAAATCCGCCCTAGTAAATATTACTCTCATTTTGACAACCCCACAAATTTGATATTAGCACGCAATTGATTTAAAGGGAGGGGATAAGACCACAAACGCTTAAGTTTAACACCCCCGACAACGCCCTCAAGGTACGATTTACTGGAACAACTTGGACAGATGATAGAAAACAAGTTCATAGCAAAAGAATGAAAGAACTTTGGGCTCTAAGGAAACGCCTCTAAGTACTTTGCGTAGTCCTACATGGGCTCATCCGCAAATAAAAAAAATAACAATAATCCACAACAACTATAATAGGCCCTATGGCCCGCGCCACTTTGATGTCTCTTCCATTTGGCCCGCGATATAGGTAAGTTTGGGCGGCTCTGATTTAAAGGCTCCCTTGTTTACATTATTTTCTCCGTTCTCTAAATAATGTTTAATTAACTGAATTATCAAGAGGCTGTATATTTAGTTAGCATAAAAAAGTCCACAAAAATATAATTGTGTTAGAATTTTGCTATAATTACATTTTATGCAGAGATTGCTAAATGATTGACGTGAAACTCTTGAGCGGAGAGTAAAAACATGACACTGGCATTACAAGACAATAGAGGGAGGTCACCAGCTGTCAGGTACACACTCTCAGGCTTGATCACAGAGAATAATGAACTTGTGCGTCATCGGTAAACACTAGACTATTCACGTAAGAGTCTGTGGAGTGACACTCCGGCACACAATTTTAAAATTAATAAAAAAAAACATGAAATTAATTGCAATATCAATACATTTACAAAGAGCGTTGGTGGACTCTGAATGACGTCTTTCCACCTTCACAATCTAGAAATAGTACGTTATGGGGATTATATTATTATGCAATAGTATATTAATTTGCGAGGTTGGAAAGTCGTTTTTACAGAAGCTAGGATATGATTAAAAACCTTGCTGTCGCTTGGATTTTAATTTCCGAGATTCTGTAAAACACATCACGAACTTGCGTTGAACATTATTTTTGCACGATGCTGTTTTCAAAATAATAAATAATAGTAAAAATAATAACATTTTTGTTGGAAATATTTGCGTTCATGCTGTGGTCTCGAGGTAGCGTGCTGCCTTGTCACGCAGCGGGCTCGGGTTCGATCCCTTTTGTCCGTCGCCGTGGCGAAGTCGGTAGAGTCCCTACCTTCCACTCCGGCGACCCGGGGTTCGGTTCCTGGCGGGGTAGGGGATTTTTAAACTCCGCCTTGGGTCTGGGCGTGTGTCTTGTCCCTGTGTCTATATATGAGAATAACAGAAAGTTAACAAAAAAGGTAAAACAAAAGATAAAAACAACAAGGCAAACAGTGTAAACGAAAATAGGAAAAACAAAAAAAAAAAAGAATCCCGGTCGGGGCAGTTTTTCTGGATGAGGTTTTTATCGGGGGTTTACCCCACCTATAAGACAAATGTCAGGAAAACTTTAAGGCCCAAACGGTCCCCGAAATCATATGGCCTTCATCATCATCATTATCATCATCATCATCATCCTTCACCGGTGTGGAAAACAACGGGAAGCTACCACACCTACAATTCCCTAGTAAAGTTGCAAGCATAGCATGTAAATGCTATGCAGTGAAGGACCTGACTTCGGGCAGAATTACTATGGATGGATAATCAACTGACTAACGTTAACAGTTATTTAATCTTCTCTATTTATTTTATCTTCTCTATTTATTTAATTTTATACTATGTCATTAATCTTTTCCTCGTTTTTTTATATATCTTGTACATATTATATATTTAATTCGTTAAATTTAGAGTAAATCAAAATACATTATAAATATTAATTGTATTGTATTCATAACTTGTAATCGTTTATATATATATATATATATATATATATTGTAATTTAGATTTAAGACTTTTCTTTTGTATTTTTTTAAACCTGGTTGAGTGGTAGACAAGGCCTTAACTCTGCCAGGTAAAATAAAGCTATTATTATTATTATTATTATTATTATTATTATTATTATTATTATTATTATTATTATTATTATTAGTTGAAACAACAGGAGGCCGTGAGACCAATTAGTGACAAAATGACGGCAAGTACATATTTATTGTTTTATATTGTTTCAAATAAAGTTCAGTTCATTTAAAATGCTGTGATTTGTTTCGTATAATGTATATTAACACTACCTTTTGGATATATGTTTGTATATACATTATACATCGGCCGCGGTGTACTAGCGGTTATGCTCCTTGCCTCCGGTCCCGAGGGTCGCGGGTTCAAACCCGGCCGGGGTCGATGGGTTTTTTAGGATGGAAAAATCCAAGGAGCAAGTCCTCCGGGAGGGACTTTAAGCCGTGGGTCCCGAGTCTCAAGATTTTCAGGCTCGTAAAAGATCCTTAAGCCTGAATGAAAAGGCCTCTAAGGAAAATTTACCGAATTTTCCCGTCCTAGTACTACCTTGGTTTCCTAGATGTCAGTATGAGCCGGAACGCTGACCACGGACCACTCAAATGACATCTATACGAAAACAAGTGTAACTAAATTAGTATGGTTCAAATTCGTCCCTGTAGGGGGAGAGCGCCTAAATATCTGTTAAGGGAAACATAGGCTTATAAGATACAAGAAGATATACATTATGCGTAGTATACATAAGGGCAGTGGTTTTACTTACCGTACTAGGTAGGTAATTTGTAATATTAGAATATAGTTATTTAGTTAGGCCTATTTATAAGTTGGCAACCCTGAAAATTAGGAAAGTGATCTTTCAATCATAGACGCCATTGCTGTAAGTGCTACAGAACGCACTACCGCCCAAAAACCATATATGGGCCTATTATAACGAATTTAGCTCAGCACTAAAATATTTGAATCATTTATTCCATTTCATTAGCTCATATTTAACCTCTCACCTTATAGGTACTTTTACGTGCCACACCACACGGACCTTACAGTAGCATGGCCTGTCAGGAGAGGGATTTTAAACTATGGATCACACACCAACTTTTTTATAAAGAGACCTAAAACACGTTTGGGGAAAAGAATGTTATATACTCAACCTAGGATTTAAAGAGAGATCAGGGCTTGCTTGGTTTAGGCTAGGGGCATGGAAATTTCTAAAAATTAGCGACGATCACGATATGCGAATATGTCCAATGTGCGGGAACTTTGAAGACGAGATACATATATTCGGAAAATGCGATGATTTAGAATATTGGAGACGTCAGTTATTACCGGAAAGATTTATAAATTCAAATCAGGAAAGATTGGCATGCTACGAGTTAATGGTAAATCCAGAAAATTGGATAAACTTGGGTAAATTTCTGGACAAACACGGAAAATAAGAACAACACTCATCGCCTTTGTTAAATTTAAAAATTTTAATAAATTATTGTTGTATTGTTGCTTAGATCAGTTGATATGTACTATAATAACACAATTCATTATTTAACATGTCTGAAGAAGGTACAGCGTACCGAAACAGCTGTCACTGAATTATATCTTAATAAATATGAAAATCAAATAAAACTAAGTTTTATCATCATCATAGTACATTCACGAATTTAGGCCATTTGTTGACCTGTTTCGGCCTCAAGAGAAACACCATCCAGAAGTCTTTTGAGTGGACGTCCTGGTCTTCTACTTCCTGCAGGTTGATTTATTTTAAGTTTATTTTTATTTAATTAATAGATATGGATTTTCATCAAGTAAACACCAACTCAATTGATTAAATAATTAAATGTTTGCATAAATAATTGTATTCTTTTTCAAATACTCTGAAATCCGATAATGACGTCAATCGGCTTTGATATAATTACTAAGTTGTTAAGCCAGGGTTTTACGTGATAACTTGATAATAACATAATCATACAAATTGTAAAATTTAGATTGTTTCCATGGTTACCAAACTCAAACTATAATTATAATGCAATCATGATGATGCAAATCACACATGTTCATTGAATTGAACACTGTTGATCCATTTGCTCAAGTACAATACAGTATATTATTTTCAAATTAAATTTAGCTCGCTTATGTAAAAACAATTTAATTCTTCTTCTTCTTCACTTCACGGGCTAGGCAAAATGTCTGTTCCGCCTCACAGTTGTTCTGTCCATCTTTTCACTGGCCTTCCTACATTCCTTGAACCTCTTGGTTTGTAGTTAAATGCTGCTTTTGGTAATCTTGTTACGTTCATTCTTTCTACATGTCTGAACCATTTTTATCTACATCCTTTGATTTGATCATTTAATTCAAATATATTTAACTCTGTTCTTATATCTTCATTCTTTAACCGATCCATTCTTGTGCAGCCTTTTGTTCTTCTAAGGAAGTTCATTTTTACACTTTGTATTCTACTCTGTAGTTATTTAGTCGAAGTCTCAAAGGAAGTAGAAAGGAGACACTTTTAAACTTTTATAAAACAATGGCGGTTCAAACATTGCTGAGGCCTATATAGATCGGAACACTAGGTATTAACCAAAAATCAGGGATGAAGAAAAGAACGACAAAAATGAGATTCTGAGGAGTGTGTCAGGCTATATAATAGCATCCAAAACGCAATGAAAATATAGTAAGAGAATTAAATATATTCAATATTTAATAATTATTTTATATTATACTATATTTAATACATAACTTAATAAATTTCAAACTGTATATGTTAATCAAAATAATAATAAATATATATTTTAATTACTATTTAACTCATGCCGCAAATGGGAGTCAATGACCAATCACGTTTCAATAAATTTTGTTTTACGACCAATCATAGTCGTTTTTCACCTCGATTGTATCAATTTAATGTTATCACTTTAAAATCAAGCTCGTCCTTTTTAACAGTCTGAACAGGTCATAGCATTATTTTGCAGTGACTGACTCTCTAAGAAATACGTTGAATATAACAATTTATATATTAAGATGTAGAATCCTACAAAGCAAGTGGCTCCCAGATTATATATAACTCATTTATATATATATATATATAGTGCACGAATGTAACCAGATTCTGCTTGCGGGATATAGTAGAAAAACATTTGTAGCAATTGATTATACCACAAAAAAAAAAGAAACCACTATTTGCACTTTCTTAAACGTATTATTTCCCAGACATTTACGTTCCAGAAAAATATAATTGACATATTTACATCAGAGGACATCAGAAATTAATTAATAACCTATAATGTTGGTTATAAACAGTTTGATGTGTTTCATGTTTTCTCCACTAGGGTGCATTCTTACAATATTGCGATAATTTGGCAATAAATAATATGATCTGGTTGCAGTGATAAACAATGAAACGTAATAAACGTTTCTCATTTGTTTTTAAACATCGCCGTTTACATTAAATATTTAAATATTTTAAAATAAATATATTTAAATAATGATTTGGAAGCAAACAGCTTAATTTTATTCGTTAAATAGTCCTAACAAATGCCACTCTTGATTTCCAAATTCTCATAAGTAATGCCACTCTTCATTTCCAAATTACCTAGATAAATTCACTCGTCACTTCGTGACATCGTGAATTTATCAATAATTTGGAAATCACTCTATCACTCCCTATCCCTTCTCTATAAAATACTTCACACATAATCGCCTAATTATTTATCATTTTCGCGCCGCTTCATCAGACTATCCGACAGACATAATCTTGACAGTCGATCCCATCAGCACATTGTCCTTTATATCTCTCCTCATCACGCTGTATATTATTCATTATCTTTTACGGTCCCACTTACCAAATCATGGAATTCCCTTCCGCCCTATATCAGAGACTGTCAAACTATAACATCCTTCAAAAACAAACTAAAGAATTATTTAATAACAAACTAACTTATACACCTCACTGACAGTATTCTTTTAACCATTAATAAATTAAATTATTTATAAAAATAATATTAAGATTAACACATATTTTCTTTTGTTTTGTTTTAAATACTGTATAATCGTAAAATTAGTTTTCTATATCTCATTATTTTTCTTTGTTTTTATATACATTAGACAGGGACAATTTAATATGTCTTGCTTGTATACATTTTATTATTAGTTTTAGTCTTAATTTTAACTAACATTAACTGGTTGCATTATAGATCGTAATATAATAGATATTATATTTTTGATCAAATTTTTATTTAGTATTTAATATTAGAGTTGATTGAGATTGTTATATTCTGATGTAATATATGTTTGTCCTGGTGAGTGGAAGAGAAGGCCACATGCCCTTAACTCCACCAGGCTAAATAAATCTAATCTAATCTAATCGAAGATAAATGCGTACTAAAATTGTGTAAACCGGAATCCGCCTAGAATAAATTTTTAGCGCCTATTTTGCATGTGATAAGAACTTATTTAGGCACCTAAAAATATGAATTTTAGTACTAAAAATCCGAGATCTACCGATAAAAAGTGGAGAAGAAAACATATCAGTCAGTTTGGTGTATCCGGGGAACGAGAGGCTAGTATTTGTTATTCAATCTTCCCATCTCCGCTAGCCGATATTCCCAGTTTAAGAGGGCAAACGTTTTGAAGACTCGTGAGTGAAATGAAAGTGGAGAAGAGTTTCCTCTCTGGAAGTACATTCAATTGTCTCAGATCACGTCATACCATCTTGAAATCCACCAAAGTGTTTCAAGCCAAGAGCTCTGAGTGCGACACTAGTTTCACGCTCTCTTTGTAGCCAACTTCTCCACTGCATTAACTACAAGCATTCTCTACCCTCTGACCTAAATACGTTCTTTATTCGCAATCAAGCAATCAATTAGTAACGTAATTAATACCGGTAATGGCATTCCAAGGGAAACATCAAATCAGATCCAAAATAGTAATAGGAAACAAAATCATAGAACAGGTGAACCATCTCAGTTATCTAGGATGTGACATTTCATTTAATTATGATAATGATATCTTATATATATAAATCAATGTTTGTTTGTTTGTATGTTTGTTTGTTCGTATTTTATGCGCGGCCATACCGTTGATCCGATTTTGATGGGGTTTTTGCAAAATGTTCAGAAGATTCCCGGGATGAACATAGGCTATAAGAGAGTTGTGATATTCAACCCCTTCACGCCTAAAAATCACCCTTTGTAGTGAAAAACGTGAAATAAAGTCCCTATTTTGACGCTTAAATGGCTTACGCTGCCTAAACCATAATAAATACACCAAATTAATGTACACAGAATTGAAGATCTCAAAACACTCTACAAAAAAAGTACGCGACAGTATACCTTTATCACGTACGGATAACTCACAATAACCATTTTTGTCTTTCATTGATGCCAAGAAGATCGGAATAAGTCGATTCTCAGACAAGTGTGCTCTGCCATACCGTTCATCCGATTGAGATGGGGCTTTTTGAAAAATGTCCAGAAGATTCCGGGGATGAAAATAGGCTATAAGGGAGTTGTAATACTCAACCCCTTCACCCATAAAAATCACCCTTTGTAGAGAAAAACGTGAAATAAAGTCCTTATTTTGACGCTTAAATGGCTTACGCTGCCTAAACCATAACAAATACACCAAATTAATGTACGCATAATTGAAGATCTCAAAAAAAGCTCTACAGAAAAGTTCGCGACAGCATATGTTTATCTTCTATGAATAACTCACAATAACCATTTTTGTCTTTCATTGATGCCAAGAATATCGGGATAAGCAGATTCCCGAACAGTGCACGGCTGGTGGTAAAAACATATCCGCATTTATTTAGGAGTAGCAGCGCACGCCGGGTATTAGCTAGTAACTAATAAAATAGCAAAATTCCAGGGAATATGTGGTACGATAAAACGATCACTAAATAACAAAACAACAAGAGAGACCCAATTGAAATTTTACAAAACGTTGGCAGTACCGGTACTGCTCTATGGTTCAGAAGCCTGGATACATAAAAAACAGGATCTAAGTAGGATAACAGCGGCAGAAATGAAATGTATGAGATCTGTTAAAGGGTGCACTAAGGAAGACAGAATCAAGAACACAGAAATAAGACAGGAACTTGAAATATTTGCAGTAACCGATAAAATAGACACATATAGACAAAAATGGAAGCAAACATAGACAGAATGAATGAAGATAGATATCCAAAACAAATAACAAAATACAAACCTAAAGCCACCCGAGATGTGGGCAGACCTAGAAAGAGATGGGCTGAAGTCGGAACGGGTCAACAGACCTAATCCATGAATGCAGATGATGATGATGATGATTAATACCGGTAGTGAATGGATATAGAAGATATGCCACTGAGTGATAAGTTAATTAAAACGAAAAATAAAAAAAGGTGCAGGGTGTCCAAATACCTAGGAACAATAATCACAAATAGGAATGAGATGCACAAAGAAATTAAACATAGGCTCAATTCTGGAAATGCGTGCTATTATGCATTGCAGAGACTTTTGATGTCCCAACTCCTTTCAAAAAACGTTAAGCTGAAAATATATAAAACTATTATTCTACCAGTTTATTATATGGGTGCGAAACATGGACTCTTACTTTAAGGGAGGAAAGGAGATTACGAGTATTTGAGAATAAAGTTCTTAGGAAAATTTTTGGACCAAAGAGAGATGAACAGACAGGTGAATGGAGAAGACTACATAACAATGAACTACATGGTCTTTATAGGAAGCAGATATAATAAGAACAGTTAAGTCCCGTAGACTGCGATGGGCAGGACATGTTGCACGTATGGGGAATGAAAGACATGCATGGAAACTTCTTGTAGGAAAGCCAGAAGGAAAACGCCCAGTTGGTAGACCAAGAATGAGGTGGGAGAACAACATTAACTATGATTTGAGGGAAGTAGATTATACAGGGAATGATTGGAAAGCATTGGCTCAGGATAGGGATGTATGGAGAGCTTATGTCCGTGCGGCCATGAACCTACGGGTTCGATAGTGCCAGTGAGTAAGTAAGTAAGTGTCTTTAAAGTCATTATCCATTTCCATGACAATTTAACTAACTCACTTGCACTATCGAACCCGTAGATTCAAGACCGCGCGTACATAAGCTCTCCATACATCCCTATCCTGAGCTTATGTTCTCCAGTCATTCCCTGTACAATCTACTTCCCTCAAATCATAGTTAATGTTATTCTCCCATCTCACTCTTGGTCTACCAACTGGGCGTTTTCCCTCTGGTTTTCCTACAAGAAGCTTCCATGCACGTATTTCATTCCTCCACTCGTGCCACATGTCCTGCCCATCTCAGTCTATGAGATTAATGATTTGTGAGTAAACAGCTTAATTTTATTCGTTAAATAGTCCTAACAAGTGCTACTCTTGATTTCCAAATTCTCTACACTATTTAACTCATGCCACAAATGCTAGTCAATGACCAATCACGTTTCAATGATGTTTGTTTTACAACCAATGACAGTCGTGTTTCACCTCGCTCTTTATCGATTTCTCTTTATCAGCTCCTGCTTTTGTGATAAAGAAAGCTCCTCCTTTTTAATGTTCTGAACAGGACAGATCATTATTTTGCTCCAACAAATACATTGAATATAGCAAATAATGAACAGATTCCTTGATTTTACTAAGTTGTTTACTAAAAAAATAAATGAATAACCCGTAATGTTGATTATGATACATAGTTTGATGTGTTTCATTATTTCTCCACTTGGGTGCACTCTTACAATAATACGATCTTATTTGGCAATAAATAATATGATTTAAGATTTAAGATTTATTTAGCCTGGTGGAGTTAAGGCCATGTGGCCTTCTCTTCCACTCACCAGGACAAACATATATTACATAAGAATATAACAATCTTAATTAACTCTAATATTAAACACTAAGTAAAAATTTGATCAAAAGATAATATCTAATATACATATTACGATCTATAATACAACCAGTTAATATTAGTTAAAATTAAGACTAAAACTAATAATAAAATGTATACAAGCAAGACATATTAAATTGTCCCTGTCTAGTGTATATAAAAAACAGGAAAATAATGAGATATAGAAAACTAATTTTACGATTATACAATATTTAAAACAAAACAAATAAAAATATTTGTTATTCTTAATATTATTTACATAAATAATTAAATATATTAATATTGCTAAAAGAATACTATCAGTGAGGTGTACAAGTTAGTTTGTTATTAAATAATTCTTTAGTTTGTTTTTGAAGGATGTTATAGTTTGACAGTCTCTGACATAGGGCGGAAGGGAATTCCATGTTTTGGTAAGTGACACCGTAAAAGATAATGAATAATATACAGTGTGATGAGGCGGGATATAAAGGACAATGTGCTGATGGGATCGAGTGTCAAGATTATGTGTGTCGGATAGTCTGATGAAGCGGCGTGATAAATAATTAGGCGATGATGTGTGAAGTATTTTATAGAGAAGGGATAGGGAATGGACAGTTCTACGATCTCTTAGACGAAACCACGATAATAGTTCCAGGGACGGTGTAACATGGTCAAATTTGCGAATACCACAAATAAAACGTGCGCAAGAAATTATGAACACGTTGAAGTCTTTGAGTGGAAATAATATTTAAGTCTGTAAAAAGAGTGTCACAATAATCAAAATGGGGCATTGCAAGTGTTTCTACTAACATTTTCCTAAGGACGAATGGCAAACAATTTCGTACACGATTTAATGAATGTATTATTGAGAAGACTGTTTTGCATGTATGGTTTATTTGTGTATTCCAATTTAAGTTTTTGTCAATAAATACTCCTAGAATTTTTACTGTCTCACTATAAGGGATTTGAACTCCGTTTAGTGACACATGCGAAACTGTGTTTAGGTTAATTGTAGATAATAGTCTCTGATGACCCATAATCATTGATTGTGACTTTTTAGGATTTAATTGCAGTCCATATTTAACTGTCCAAGTCATTAGTGAGTCAAGATCCTCGTTAATTTTGGCAACAGCGTCATTTAGTGAATATTTGTCTGTGTGGATGTAGATTTGCATGTCGTCTGCAAATAAATTATGTTTGCAATGCTTTAGGGAGTTAGATATGTCATTTATGTAGATTGAAAAAAGCAAAGGTCCAAGTACCGAACCCTGTGGAACCCCAGCTTTACGGAAGGACCAAGAAGAACATAATGTATGATTTCCTATAACAGATTGCTGGCGCTCATGAAGGTGGAATTGAACCATTTCGTGGCACTATCAGAGAGTAAGAGGTTTTTAAGTTTATGCAACAATAAGTCCAAGTCTACCGTGTCGAATGCTTTACTAAAGTCCAGTAATGTAAGAATGGTAAGTTTTCGATTATCAGCAGCTTCGCGTATGTCTTCGCAAATATTTAGTAGAGCAGTATTTGTATTGTGTCCTGTCCTGAAGCCTGACTGAAATTGATCTAGAAGGTTGTAATCATTTAGGTATTCAGTCAGTTGTTTATGGACTAATCGTTCCAGAGCTTTTGAAAGAGTAGGTAAAATGCTAATGGGTCGAAAGTCGTTCGGGGTTGAGGGCGTTTTAACTTTAGGCAGTGGACGTACGAGGGCTTGTTTCCACAATGAGGGATATGTAGAAGTTTGTAGTGAGGAGTTAAAAATATGTGTTATAGTAGGTAGTATAGCTTCGATTATTTTATTCAGTAAAGTAATATTTATACGGTCAGTTCCTTCTGCTTTGGTTTTTATTCGCATTATGGCTTTCTTTACGTCGTAGTCTGTAACATATGAGAAGTGGAAATGTTCTCTGTCGGGTTGATTTGTCAGTGATAATCATTTATTGTTTGTTCTTTATCCTTTGGAGTAGTAGTTATACCTGTGAAGTGATTATTGAGTGTGTCCAGCGAAACAGGTAATTTGTCTACCTGTGTGTCTTTTCTCACAATTCCCATTCTATTCAAGTTTTTCCAGATTTCTGAAGTATTGGTATTTGTTAGGTTGTATAAATGTCTAAGTTTGGCGTTTCTTATAGCTTGATTTGTCTTGT
The DNA here is from genome assembly GCA_030220185.1 of Diploptera punctata. Lineage (NCBI taxonomy): Eukaryota > Metazoa > Arthropoda > Insecta > Blattodea > Blaberidae > Diploptera > Diploptera punctata. Next base: position 508,871 of record JASPKZ010007593.1, read on the forward strand.
TACGTAACTGTTTATATTGAGTGAGACTTGTGTCTGTTTTGTTGAGTCTATATGATCAAGCAGCAGTGAATGAACATAACCTCACATTTCTGATTTGTTTTCAAACATCGCCGTTCACATTAAATACATACATATTTTAAAATAACTATAGTTAAACAATAATTTGTGAGTAAACAGCTTAATTTTATTCGTTAAATAGTCCTAACAAATGTCACTCTTGATTTCCAACTTCTCTAGATAAATTCACTCCTCACGAATCACTCGTGGCATTACTTATGATAATGGAGATATACGTATATATAGACATTTGTTTTCAGAATTTGCTATAGAATCATACAGAGCGACGGTGCCACCTGACCTTTGAGCATCTCGTGTTTATGATTTGATTATTTACTGAGCATTAATTTTACAAATATTATAATAAAAGTCATATATCTTAAATATATAATTATTTATAAACATGGTAATAAAAGATTCCGGGCTATGTGGCCGTGGTCTATAACTGGCGTTTCTTCCAGACGTTTCTCCCTCAACTGCGGAGGGCATCTTCAGTGGCGAGCGCTTCCAGCTGTTGTTTCCCTGTCGAAGACTCGACTGCGAATGTTTCGCAGGGAAACGACAGGGAAACAACAACTGGAAGCGCTCGCCACTGAAGATGCCCTCCACAGTTGAGGGAGAAACGTCTGGAAGAAACGCCAGTTATAGACCACGGCCACATAGCCCGGAATCTTTTATTACCATGATTACCGGCCGTGAAAGCCTGCATTCCACTATTTATAAACATCTTTCGGAAACGATAAAAGGAAACGGAAGAAAGGAAATGAGAGTTCTCCGTACTAACTACACTTCTCTAGTTTCAACACCAGTGGAAAATGTATATTTATTTGTCAGCTGGGACTACTTTCTTTGCGGAATAACTTTGAGAAATCTCACAAACTTTTTTTCCCGGAAGATATTCATCGCTAGAAGAGAAAGATTTAATGTTCCATGCTAACATCGCATTCAAATTTTGCGCAACATTCACAGCCACAAGACATGAATGTGTTAAGTAACACTGTATTTTTAAAACTTACATGGTAACAATGCGCTTTAAGGGGGGTGATGGGTGAAATTTCTATTTTCTACATTTTTTTAAGGTACATACTTGATTTTTGTACACACATTCATGCCATAATAGGTAATATTATACTGAAGTTTCATCCTTGTAGGAGTAAAAGTTTTTGAGTTATTGAAGAAAATCCATTTAAAAATGTACTTACTTACTCACTAGCACTATTGAACCCGTAGGTTCATGGCCGCGCGGACATAAGCTCTTAATACATCCCTATCCTGTGATAATGCTTTCCAATCATTCCCTGTATAATCTACTTCCCTCAAATCATAGTTAATGTTATTCTCCCACCTCGTTCTAGGTTTACCAACTGGGCGTTTTCCCTCTGGCTTTTCCACAAGAAGCTTCCATGCAAGTCCTTCATTCCCCGTACGTGCAACATGTCCTGCCCATCGCAGTTTACGAGACTTAACTGTTCTTATTATATCTGTCTTCCTATAAAGACCATGTAGTTCATTGTTATGTAGTCTTCTCCATTCACCTGTCTGTTCATCTCTCTTTGGTCCAAAAATTTTCCTAAGTACTTTATTCTCAAATACTTGTAATCTCCTTTCCTCCCTTAAAGTAAGAGTCCACGTTTCTCATCCATCCATTTAAAAATTTGCATATTAAAAATTTTAATTAGTCCCATAATTTTAATTATTGATTTCGTACATCTCAATGATGGATAAATCATATTTGAAGAGAAAAATTATACGCTCAGACCGGGACTTGAACCCGGGACCCTTGGTTCTCTAGACCAAGTGCTCTACCAACTGAGCTACCTGAGCAAGTACCGATCTAAACGCAAATCCTTCTCTATGTACATTGTAATTCCCATCCACCAAATGCTGTGAAGCCATGCTTCTATTTTGCAAATGGCGGCTCCTTTATTAAGAAGACATATTTGGGAATTATACATTACAGCCAGTACGGCTTTTTCCAAGTTTTTATTATTGATTTCGTACATCTCAATGATGGATAAATCATATTTGAAGAGAAAAATTAATTTTTCTCTTCAAATATGAGTCCCATAATTGTTTTAGTAAAATGTTTTAATTTTTTTCTACACGACCACTGACTTATTTAGAACAACACTATGCATTAACTTTTCTATATCATTATAATTAAAGGAAGGGAAAAAAATATATGCATCCTCTGCGTATGAAAAATTATTTTTTTAATTACTACACGTATTTTATTTTTTATTTAAACAACTATCAACGTTGTTTCAAAATCCATGCACAGAATTCCAGCCATAGTGTGTGGATCACATAGTGAAAATTTTGTGCTTCTTTCATTAAACTTGTCAATGTTATTTTGATTTGAATGTATTTAAGTGCAATGAAAATAAAAGTGCTGAAAAGCCAATTTGAAAGTTTGCATGCAGTTAAATTAGAATGTAGCGCCCTCCTACAGTCATTAGGGAGACTTACAAGCGCCACAGGACACTGAAACTTCACCAACATATACTTTAAGGTACGTAGTATTTTTTAATACAAAAAACAAAAAGTGCTAAATTTGACCGAAAATGTCGAAATTTTCACTCATCACCCCCTTAAGTTTTTTTTTTTTTTACGCTAAGGATGGTATCGGCTGTGGTGGACTAGATGTTATGCTCATTGCCTCTGGTCGCGAGGGTTGCGCGTTCAAACCCGGCCGGTGTCGATAGCTTTTTTTAAGATGGAAAAATCCAAGGAGCAAGTCCTCCGGGAGGGACTTCAAGCCGTGGGTCCCGAGTCTGAAGATTTTCAGGCTCGTAGAAGATCCTTAAGCCTGAATGAAAAGGCCTCTAAGCAAAATTCACCGAATTTTCCCGTCCTAGTACTAGCTTGGTTTCATAGATGTCAGTATGAAGCGGAACGCTGACCACGGACCACTCAAATGACATCTATACGAAAACAAGTGTAACTAAATTAGTATGGTTCAAATTCTTCCCTGTAGGGTGAGAGCGCCTAAATCTCTGTTAAGGGAAATATGGGCTTACAAGATTACAAGAACATAATTATGAAGTATCCAATTTCATACGTTAAAATCTGAAAATCTATATTTTCTGTACAGTCCACCGCTGTGGTCTCGGGGTAGCGTGCTGCCTTGTCACGCAGCGGGCCCGGGTTCGATCCCCGGTCGGGACAGTTCTTCTGGGTGAAGTTTTTATCGGGGTTTTTCCTCACCTGTAAGACAAATCTCAGGAAAACTTTAAGGCCCAAACGGTCCCTGAAATCATATGGCCATCGCAATCATCATCATTCATATTCGTCTTAGGTTAAGCTTAGGATTAGGGACTCTCCTGGCGCACCATTATCATCATCATCGCCCATCATATCATCGGGGCAACGTAACCCCGCATTCCAGGCGCCCCAACCTCAGAAGTGGGTTACAAGTACGCCATGCCAGGAGAGAAAACAGGAATGTCGAAAGACAAACCTGGGGCATTTGAGAAAAAAAAATATTTTCTGTACATTGCTTAATAACAGATGTTTTATAATCAGAATACTGCTTTTTTTTAGCTCTGTATTGTTTTGGTTGCGCGTTGTTTGTAATACCGTACCATCCTGTTAATGTGCACCATAAAACACCTACTAACCATAATGACAAATCGTAAAAACAAATGCTCTCTAACCATTACACGACATCGGTTTATGGCTACAAACATTAGAAATACGGAAATCAATGCCAATATTATGCAGTAAAAGCCCCTAGCTTCATGACTTCACGGCAATATAAAATGATTCTGTAAACGAATCCAATCCACTTATTCCTAAATTTACGATCACACGCAGTATTGTATAGCAAGGACTTCATGTTTTCTAAATAAATATGAGTGCGTCATGTACAAATAAACCATTACTAAAAATATATGAGCAGGACACGCACACACACATGCATACTGACACACAACACACACACACATGCGTGATCTATGTATATGTGTGTGTGTGTGTGCGCGCGCGCCTTCCACATATATTTGTATTAACGTTTATAGGCCTTCATTGTAAATGTCAAAATTTAATTAATACATCGATATAAGTTATAAGTTATATATATATCATCATCCGGTATCATGGCAGCTGCCGCCGTCTTCCGGAAACCAAACGCCATTCCTCTCTGTCCATCCATTGACCTTCCTCCATTCCTCTGATATTCATAGCTGCTTGTACCCCTTCTATCCAAGATTTCTTCGGTCTTCCTCCTTTCCATTGGGATCCATTACACAACAATTTTTGGCAACCTTTGCTCTGGCATTCTTTTGACATGGCCTTACTACTGTAATCTTATACTTTTTATAATGTCTATTACGTCCGGCTCCTATTGTACTCCCATAATTTCCCTTATGTCTTTATTTCGTATTCTATCCATTCTAGACTTTCCAGCTGATCTTCTTAAATCATCCATTTCTGTACTTTATTATTATTATTATTATTATTATTATTATTATTATCGTTATTATTGTTATTATTATTGTTGTTATTGTTATTATTATTGTTATTATTACACTTATTATATTACTATTATTATTTATTATTATTATTACTATTATTATTAATAATAATATTATTATTATTAATAATAATATTATTATTATTATCATCATATTCATCATCATCTTCATCATTATCTTTATTATTATCATTATCATCATTATCGTCATTATAATCGGCATTATCATCATTATCGTCATTATCGTCATTATCATCGTCATTATCGTCATTGTCATCGTCATTGTCGTCGTCATTATCATCGTCATTATCGTCATCATTATCATTATCATTATCATTATTATTATTATTATTATTGTTATTATTATTATTATATTACTTTGGCATTGAATATTTCTGACTTTTGTCTTACAATTCAGGAAAAAAATCGAATAAACCTCACCCAAGAAACTTGTCCTGTTCGGTGATCCAACCCAGGAACACTACGTCTTACACGATAGACCACAAATGTGGACGAAAATATTCTTGTGTAAGCATAAGCACATGATATCAAAATTAATAAAACAATATTAGAATCTCATAAGAAAGAAATAAAGAGAGAGAGAGAGAGAGAGAGAGAGAGAGAGAGAGAGGAGAGAGAGAGAGAGAGAGAGAGAGAGAGAGAGAGAGAATGGCTTCCATGACACACAATGAGCACTGGATTGTACGAGTAATTCAATTCATGTGTAAACTTTAATTAAAGCAGAAAGAAAACAGCTGTTGAACACAGGCGAACTACTGTACAATGCAAAAATACCATTGTAATTAGTTTCTATTGAAACATTCGCTTACAAATTTATTTCCGAATCGGAATGTACAGAATTGAATGATTACGTCTGGACTAAATTAAGCCGCATATTGTTCAAGACGCTCTCATGAAATTTCACTTGCTGTACTGAGCTTGGGTTGAGAGCATGTAACTGAAACAACAACTTCAGAAATTGTATTCTCCATCCATAGTAATTCTGCCCGAAGGCAGGTCCTTCACTGCAATCATAGCATTTTCAGGCTACGCTTGCAGCTTTACTAGGGAATTGTAGGCGTGGAAGCTTCCCGTTGCTTTCCACACCGGTGAAGGATAATGATGATGGCCATATGATTTCGGGCACCGTTTGGGCCTTAAAGTTTTCCTGACATTTGTCTTACAGGTGAGAAAAAACCCCGATAAAAACCTCGCCCAGAAAAACTGCCCCGACCGGAGATCGAACAGAATTGAATGATTACGTCTGGACTAAATTAAGCCGCATATTGTTCAAGACGCTCTCATGAAATTTCACTTGCTGTACTGAGCTTGGGTTGAGAGCATGTAACTGAAACAACAACTTCAGAAATTGTATTCTCCATCCATAGTAATTCTGCCCGAAGGCAGGTCCTTCACTGCAATCATAGCATTTTCAGACTATGCTTGCAGCTTTACTAGGGAATTGTAGGCGTGGAAGCTTCCCGTTGCTTTCCACACCGGTGAAGGATGATGATGATGGCCATATGATTTCGGGCACCGTTTGGGCCTTAAAGTTTTCCTGACATTTGTCTTACAGGTGAGGAAAAACCCCGATAAAAACCTCGCCCAGAAAAACTGCCCCGACCGGAGATCGAACCCGGGCCCGCTGCGTGACAAGGCAGCACGCTACCTCGAGACCACAGCGGTGGACTTAATATGCTCAATAAAATATAATTAGGAATGGCTACTTGTGCTGGTTCGAGTCTCCATGAGGGAATACATTTTCTCATGGTATTTCGATCAGTATGGGACCAGTGCCTACCCAGCATCGTGAGGCATCTGGGTAGCTACAATAAATAGCGGCTCCAAGTTGAGAAGACCAGCTGTAACGGCTGGGGGACTCGACATTCTGACCACATGTCCCACCTTGTGGTGTCTTATACGAGAATTTCCCGGAAGGATCAAACTAGTTGAATACTATAAGGTAAAATAAGTTAAAATATACCTTCTTAGGTAAGATCCGTCGTCCTCAACTTATAAAATATGTATTCTTTATACCTGTAAGTCTTTCAGAACATCCGTTCCATCTTCAGCAGGTTCTTCTTCGCTACAACATCCAGTATGATGGTTGATGCTGCTGGTCCTAATGTGCCGTTGTCGTGAATAAAGCTTCTTCCTGACGTCACGACAACACCACCTCGGGACCGCAACCATGATAAGAGGGCGGTTAATTATACAGGGTCCACCGCTGTAGTATCGAGGGAGCGTGCTGCCTTGTCACGCAGCGGTTCGATTCCCGGTCAGGAAAGGCTTCTTAGTGAGGTATTTTTCGAAGTTTTTCCTCACCTGTAAGACAAATGTCAGGAAGCTTAAGGCCCAACGGTCCCCGAAAATCATCCTGCCTTCATCATTATCATCATCATTCACCGGTATGGAAAACAACCACACCTATAATTGCTTATTGAAGCTGCAAAGCCTAGCATGAAATGCTATTATTGCAGTGAAAGACCTGACCTCGGGTAGAACACTATAGAATATAATTATACAGGGGACAATTGGAAATTATTAGCATAGAGAGGTTAAGTCCGCTCGGCCATGAACCTATGGGCTCGATAGTGTCAGTGAATTATTTATTTGTTGTTGTTATGTATATATTGGTAAAACATTGGTGGAATCTGTTGCAATGTATGGAAGTGAGGTATGGACAATCAATAAGTATTACAAGAATAGACTAATAGCTCTAAAAATTGATTATATACGCTGAAGTGCCAGAAAGTCTAAATTAGAACATGTCACAAATAAGGAACATATAAACATAATGGAAGCAGAAGAAAGAATTGAGAAGGAATTAAAGTGGTTAGGACATGTTTTAAGAATGGAAGATGAGCGATGGCCGAAGAAACTATATGAATGGCATCCGAGCAGAAAGAAGAAAAGAGGGAGACCAAAGTTAATATAAAGGAAAACATGAAGATAGTAATGCAAGCTAGAGGGCTAAGCATCGATGATGCCCAAGATCGTAGGCTTTGGAGGTTTGGCACGGGAAGACGGCAGCAGTTGTAAAAACCCGAAGATAGATAGATAGGTGTTATGTATTGGATTGAAGGTCTTGTATGACTGAATTGAAATATGCGCGCATCACAGAAGACTCAAGCGAGTCAGATCCGACTGATTTGTCATTGTTTGCGCAGATAAACACATTTCCGGCGTCATGAGTCATTCGTTGGAAAGTGATATGCTATTGCAGCAGTCCTTATCGCTCGAGCACCCGTGGTGTAATGGCTAACACGCGCTCCAGGATCATCAAAGCTCTGAGTTTTGTTGGAGCTGGAGCGAGTTCCGCGGTTCAAATCCCGGCGGGTGCAATTTTTTTTTCTTTTCTTCTTTAGTTTATTTCTTAATATAGTAAAACTTGCTCACACCGGAATCGCATGTACCAATTTTTTTTTCCACATTATAAAAAACAAAAACAAAATTATCCAATCTTAGATTACAGAGTACCGTATTATGTATTTTTACGTACCTTGGATTAATTGTAGTTAATAATAATAGCTTTATTTAATAATAATAATAAATAATAATAACTATAACAACAATAACAATAATCTATCTATCTATCTTCGGGTTTTTACAGCTGCTGCCGTCTTCCCGTGCCAAACCTCCAAAGCCTACGGTCTTGGGCATCTTTGATGCTTAGCCCTCTAGCTTGCATTACTGTCTTCATGTTTTCCTTCCAAGTTAACCTTGGTCTTCCTCTTTTCTTCTTTCTGTTCGGATGCCATTCATATAGTTGCTTGGGCCATCGCTCATCTTCCATTCTTAAAACATGTCCTAACCACTTTAATTCCTTCTCCTCAATTCTTTCAATTATGCTTTCGTCTGCTTCCATTATGTTTCTAATTTCCTTATTTGTGACACGTTCTAATTTAGACTTTCTGGCACTTCTTCGTAAATAATCCATTTCTAGAGCTATTAGTCTATTCTTGTAGTACTTATTGATTGTCCATACCTCACTTCCATACATTGCAACAGATTCCACCAATGTTTTACCAATATATTTTTTTGTGTCTTCCAAATATGCTTATCCCACCATATGGAATTTAATGATGATATTATTTTGCTACTCAATTCAATTCTATGTTTTATGTTCTCTTTTCCTATACCTTCGATGTTATCCATAATTATTCCCAAATATTTAGTTTGTTTCACTTGCTTTATTTGGATTCCTTCTTCCAATATTAAATTTTCTCTCTCATTGCTATTTATTGCCAGATATTCTGTTTTTTGTAAATTTACTGTGAGACCCCATGATTCATATGTGTTTTTCAACCTTTTGTATCATGAATTCCATATCAAATTTGTCTTGCGCTAAAATCAGTTGATCATCGGCAAATTGTAATGTCATCAAAAATCTGTTGCCTATTGGGATCCCCATACCTTTGCAGCTTTGTTTCCATTTCGTTAATATAAATTCTACATAAATATTAAATAAAATTAGTGATAGACTGCACCCTTGTTTCAATCCCTTTGAGGTTTTTATAGGATTAGACATTATATTTCCCATTTTAACATAAGCGGAGTTATCTTTATAGATTTGTTTAATAATTTCTATTAGGTTTCTGTCAATATTGTATTTCTCCAATACTTCCCAATAACAATAATAGTAATAATAATAATAATAATAATAATAATAATAATAATAATAATAATAATAATAATAATAATAATAATAATAATAATAATAGCTTTATTTTACCTGGCAGAGCTATGGCCTTAAGGCCTTGTCTGCCACTCAACCCCAGGTTTTAAAAAAATAGTCTTACATCTAAATTACAATAAACATAAACAATTACATGTTATAAATACAATACAATTAATATTTATAATGTATTTTGATTTACTCTAGATTTAACGAATTAGTCTACCGCTGTGGTCTCGAGGTAGCGTGCTGCCTTGTCACGCAGCGGGCCCGGGTTCGATCCCCGGTCGTGACAGTTTTTCTGGGTGAGGTTTTTATCGGGGTTTTTCCTCACCTATAAGACAAAGTCAGGAAAACGTTAAGGCCCAAACGGTTCCCGAAATCATATGGCCATCGCAATCATCATCATTCATATTCATCTTAGGTTAAGTTTAGGCTTTTCTTTATGTAATTGTAATGTTAATGTTTTTAGTGTATAATGCTATTGTGTTATTATTTAATTGTAATATTTTTATTGTGTTTTCTTTATGTAATTGTAATGTTATTGCTGTTTTTGTTTATTTTTCTTTACACTAGTACCAATTATTACTTTATTGTAACGGACTGTCAACAGCACGTACGGCTTACTGCCCGTGCGACCCATATTTGTAAATAATATTGTAAATATCTTACTTTTTTGTCTAATAAAGTCCTACTATTACTAAAAGTTTAGGGTTAGGGACTCTCCTGGCGCACCATTATCATCACCCATCATATCATCGGGGCAACGTAACCCCGCCTTCCAGGCGCCCCAACCTCAGAAGTGGGTTACAACTACGCCATGCCAGGAGAGAAACCAGGAATGTCGAAAGACAAACTTGGGGCATAAAAAAAAAGATTTAACGAATTTAATGTATAATACGTACAAGATAGATAAAAAACGAGAAAAAATGTTTAATGACATAGTTTAAATTTAAATAAATAGAGGAAAATTAATTATTAGACAACAGGTAACTGATAAGCGTGACTTAAAACTACTGGCTTTGAAAAGTGAAGTAGACTATGTACAAGCGATTTCGATGGTAACGCGCAAAAAAATGGTCCGTTTAGGCAGGGTTAAAAATGTCTCTTAGGCCCGTATCCTAACATTAAAGTATGCAGTTTCGGTTTCCACTCACTAACTATACTTTCGTCCACATCCTTTGATTCCCCGGAAATTTCATTGCACACTACATTGTGTCGTCTTTTAAAACTGTCCAGCCAACCTGAAGATGATTAGAAATCGTTATTCTCTAGGGATATAGCAACATCTAGAGCTTGACTTTGGAGCATAGGTCCGCAAATTTGGATTTTTTCTATCGTGCACTTGTAAAACACTCCCACAGTAATTCCTTGATTTCTTCAGTTATTTTGTTTTATCTACTTATTTATTTATATATTTATTCATTTTGCTTATCTCTTCGTTTGATCATTTCCTTGCATCCTTTCACTAATTATTTTTTCTTTGTTTATTAAAATCTTATAAACTTGGTTTTTTCTCATTTAAATTTAGTCATTATTTCTCGTACTGACAGTTTGTTTACCTTTATCTTCAATCACTTTCACTTTTTCGTTTAATGACAATGATACATACGATTTAGCCATCTTTATTCCGGAAATTCAGAAAACTACCTGTGAAAGATACGTACACAATCGGTCTCAGATCTTAAAACAATTAAAAATTTTAGGGTGCACTGGTTGTATGTAAGAAAGATGTCACACGCCAAATATATGCTAAACGAAATTGTAATTCGCATAATGGGTGTGCAGTGAGGCCGATAGAAAATTTCAGATACAGGTAGAAAATCAACTTCACCCGTCGGCAGAAATAATCCCTTATTGTTATTTCGCCCATCGGAAATTCTAATCGTTGATAAGCTTGATTAAATATGTTACACAGTCATGAATCATTACATTGAGCAACAAAAAATAAACTTTTTTTTTTGTCTCAGAAAGAAAAATACGTGATTCTGATAGTATTTTTTCTCCATCTCACAAGGTTTCCGAGAGACATGAATTTATAATTGCAAACACTTTAGTATTTTCTACATTCGTAACTACACAATATTCGACCATTCGGTCTCACCTAGAAAGTACGAAATGGAGATTTTCTGCTATATTTTGCCTGTGGAGCATCCCTCTTGATGGTCCAACAATAATCGGCCAGCATATTTGGATTCCATTTGTCTTGATATCTCTTTTCCATAGCTGAAACCATTTGAGTTAGCTCATTTGGTTTTATTTTACAATGGACAAATGGACGAAAAACGTTTATTTAAAAAAATAATAATTTAAAACTATTAATTTAAATTTAAATAAAACAAATTGTGGGTGATGGAGAAATTCCGAATACATATTTAAAAACACGATAAAAAACTGCATTAAGTACAACTATTGGTACTCATGAGACAAAAATCATGTTGACCAGTGTTATTTGCTATATTCAACGTATTTGTTGGATAGTCAGTCACTGCAAAATAATGCTCTGACCCGTTCAGAATATTAAGAAGGAGGAATTTTCTTTATTTTGGTAAACAAAAGTCGATAAATATCGAGGCGAAACACGGCTGTAAAATAAAAATCATTGAAATGTAATTGGTCATTGACTTCCATTTGGGGCATGAGTTAAATAGTAAATGTCTTCTTCTTCTTCCTTCCTTCCTTCCAAGTATTAGGCCAAGGCCTGTTACGATCCTATAGAAAATTTTCCCTCCAGCGTTTCATAGGACGGCCCAGAGATCTTCGTCCTCTTGGTATATAATTATAAACAGCTTTGGGGATCCGATTTGAACTCATTCTTTCAAGATGGTGTTTCCAATTTAGTTGGTAGTGTTTAATATATTCCAAAATTGCCGTACTCTTCAATTCTTTTAACATATCGGTATACCTTTTCCGATCCCATCTGGTGTAACCCGCTGTTCTGCGCATGAATCCCATTTCACAAGCCGTTATTCTGCTTTCATGTTTTCTTTTTAGTGTCCATGCTTCACTACCATAGGTCAACACTGGTCTAGCCAAAGTGTTATATAAACGTAATCTGATGTTTTTTTGTACAAGGGATGGTTTCATAGCTTGATTAGTAATTCCCAAACTTTTATTATAACTAGTAATTTTTTCAGGGATATCCCTTACATGCCATGATAGAGAGATAATAGTAAATTTAATTCGATCATTTTTAAAGTACAAATCCGTTCATATAAATTACAGTAGGCCTAAATACTTCAAGCCTACCATTATCGCATATGCAGATCCTTTTCAAAAGCATAACAGGTAAGTCTGGCTTATTCTCTTGTGATTTTTATAAATTTTCAGATCCCCCAATTATATTGTTATTGAAAGCGAATTATTTCTCCATGGACTGAGCAAACCGATAATGGTGATGTTTCAAAAGCTTTTTGTCATCTGTCAATTCTGCACTTTATCTATAAGCTAGCTTCGGTTAACTGACGAGATAATCCTTTTCAAACAAATCGGTAGCAGAAATGGTTCATTGCTTTCCAACACAAGGTTCAGAGAACGCAACTGTGTTCATAAAATGACATCCGGCGAATGAACGCGCTTATGGTCTATGCAATAACAATACAAAATACACAATCAAGACACAATCAAGACTTGCTTCTATTGTTTGGAATAATACACCTACCAAAATATAACGTGAGATTGTGCAATTCAATGTTCTAAAGTAAGTCCACCGCTGTGGTCTCGAGGTAGCGTGCTGCCTTGTCACACAGCGGGCCCGGGTTCGATCCCCGGTTGGGACAGTTTCCTGGGTGAGGTTTTATCGGGGTTTTTCCCTCACCTGTAAGATTAATGTCAGGAATCTTTAAGTCCCGGTGCACGCCGTAGCGTAGTGGTTAAGGCACTGCGCTACAAGCCGGAAGGTCGAGGGTTCAAGTCCCGGTGGGGTCAGGATTTTTAAACTGACCCAAACCTACTGGCGGCACTATGGCCCTGGGGTCGACTCAGCCTCTAACGGAAATGAGTACCAGACGCTTGTTCTGGGGTAAAGGCGGCCGTCACGCAGGGCTGACAACCCGGCTGACATAAAGTGCCGATTGTCCAGAAAAAGTGGGAGCCTTAACCTCCTACTACCCCAAGGGCCTCCTGAGGCCTGTTGTGGGATCACTTTACTTTACTTTATCTTTAAGTCCCAAACGGTTTCTGAAATCATATGGCCATCGCAATCATCATCATTCATATTCATCTTAGATTAAGCTTAGGTTGAAGGACTCTCCTGGCGCATCAATCATATCATCAAGGCAACGTAATCCCGCTTTCCAGGCGCCCCAACCTCAGAAGTGGGTTACAATTACGCCCATGCCAGGAGAGAACACCAGAAATGTCCAAAAATTACAACCTGGGGTATTAAAAAAATATATATTCTAAAAATAAAGTATTTCAAAAGTGTGTTCTAATGTCAACCACTGCCTTATTATTTGATTCGGATTCCGTGTCACGCGGATAGATGGGGTTAATGTGCTCTATTTTCATTTTAGTACCTCTTCAGCAGACTATTTTTTGTATTTTTTCTATCTGGTTGAGTGGTAGATAAGACTTTACGCAGGTTGTAAAAACTTGTTCAAATTAAAAAAAAAAAAAAAGGCCTTAACTCTGCCAGATAAAATAAATATATTATTATTATCATTATTATTAAAATCAAGCTATTATTATTATTATTATTATTATTATTATTATTATTATTATTATTATTATTATTATTATTATTATTATTATTATTATTATTATTATTATTATTATTATTATTATTATTATTATTATTATTATTATACAAATATATAATTCAATAGTGAGAAGTGCTGTCACATATCGAGCTGAAGTTTGGAAATTCAACAAAAACTTAGAACAAAAACTTATGTCGATGGAAATGGATTTCTTGAGGAGAGCAGCAAAATGTTCAAAATTATACAAAGTAAGAAATACTGTCATAAGAGAAAAAATGAATATTGGTTATTCAATAGTAGATTATATACGGTATAAGCAATTAAATTGGTATGGGCACGTACGACGAATACGGGAAGAAAGATTACCCAGGAAAACATTGGAATGGTGTCCACCTGGAAGAAGGAGGAGAGGAAGGCCTCGAAACTCGTGGATACAGGAAATAAGAGCTGGAATGAGAGCAAAAGTACTGGAGGACATGGATTGGATGGAGAGAGACGAGTGGAGAAGAAAAATAAAACTTTAGGCACAGAAAGATGTGTAAACAATAAAATTCTGTATATAAATAAATAAAATTATTATTATTTCAGGATTGTTTCTGTTATTTACCAGGTATCCTCAACCAAAATGTACAATTTTTTTTCTATCACACTTCCCGGTCTTGCGTGTCAGCTTCTATCATATTTTTCTTCATGTTGTCTTGAATTCCCTTTATCCACGTTGGCTTTGGTCTACCACGTTTCCATTTTCCAGGATTTATTAATTTAATTATTATTATTATGATTATGATTACTATTATTATTATTATTATTATTATTATTATTATTATTATTATTATTATTATTATTAAGATTACTTTTAATTTCCCACCCCAACTCCTTTCAAAAACCGCTAAACTGAAAATATATAAAACTATTATTCTACCAGTTATATTATATGGGTGCGAAACATGGACTCTTACTTTAAAGGAGGAAAGGAGATTACAAGTATTTGAGAATAAAGTACTTAGGAAAATTTTTGGACCTAAGAGAGATGAACAGACAGGTGAATGGAGAAGACTACATAACAATGAACTGCATGGTCTTTATAGGAAGCCAGATATAATAAGAACAGTTAAGTCTCGTAGACTGCGACGGGCAGGGCATGTTGCGCGTATGGGGAATGAAAGACTTGCGTGGAAGCTTCTTGTAGGAAAGCCAGAAGGAAAACGCCCAGTTGGTAGACCAAGAATGAGGTGGGAGAATAACATTAACTATGATTTGAGGGAAGTAGATTATACAGGGAATGATTGGATAGCAATATCTCAGGATAGGGATGTATGGAGAGCTTATGTCCGCGCGGCCATGAACCTACGGGTTCGATAGTCCCAGTGAGTAAGTAAGTAAGTAATTTCCCACTCTTCATTTTCATATTTAGGTCCATAATTCCTTCGTAATATCTTCCTTCCTCATGCTGAAATTGTATTATATATTTTATAACGGTGTTACAAACAGCTGTTTTTTTTAACATCTATATTCTATTTTGTGAAATCCAAAACCTGCTGAATTAAATTTTTCCTCGTAACTGTAGGTCTACACGAAAGTAAAGGACAATGTCGGAGATACGTGGAGAGATTTTTTATTTAGGTAACGAGTATGCGTTGAAGTAAATAATAACAGAGTAGAGTTTGTAGATTAAATTACAACTAGGTAGAACAAACGGACTGGAGGCGCAGATGTACTGTCAGACACATACACACATGAGAAGCTAGCTCTAATTAACAGAATCCAACCCTCTGGACCTGTGCGGCTCCCAATCATTACGTCACAGCCCTCCCAGATCTATTATCTTGTTACAGAACGGTACAGCTACTGTTAATTGCAAAACCTTCCTGCTTCAATAATAAAACATCACTTTAACGTTTTCCTTGTTCTTTTGTTCATTAAATCAATCACATCTCGTAATATTTGGACTGAAAATACGAACGTTTGACATTACAAATGTCTCTTCTAGCTCCACATTTGCCTTCCATGGTATATTTATATAATTTTAAAATATCAAAGGAAAAAAACGAAAATAATGACGTTTGGGGAAGTGAACATATAAGATCAAAAATCTTAATAGAAAACAAACCTCTGGAACAAGTAAAAACTCCTGGCGCGACAGGCCTAGATGGCCCTTAGCCTACCACCCGGCTGCTGGCCTAATATCCACACGTGTCAATCACAGAGGTAGATGATCATCTGCCAGTGTTGGGGTGACATGTGGTCAATTATTTGGGCTGTAATTTTACTATAAATACAAAAACTGAAAAAGACGTAAATGTGAAACTGTCAAGATTTCAAATGATATGTGGAACTATACATAAAACATTAAAGAACAAAACAAAAAGAGATACTAGATCGAAGTAGGTGTGCTTACTAGTAAATAGGGCCTACATCAAAGTGGACATGGCCCAGTTTAATACTCAAGGACTGAATTATATTTATTTTTATACGTCCTATGAATAGAGAAATAAGTAAACACAGGATTGTACAAACAGAAAATAGATAAAAGAGAATGAAGGAAAAAATAATTTCGGAATTATAGAGGTTGGCAAATGCTATAAAACTTGTACAGTATTTTCAAAACACAATGAGATTATCCAATAGAGTGTGAAGTAATTTACATTTAATTTTGGTAATAAATTAATTATTTAATCAATTACAGATCAATGGTTAATTAAATTTAACAAACAATATTTATTTATTTACCTGACAAGAACTGCAAGTGAGGTTTCACAGTTCAGTTGACTTATTCAGAATGAACTAGTTCATAATACTGAAGTTAAGAGCATTTCTACATAAAGTAAGAATACAATATACAGGATGTTGCAAACATTACTTACTTACTCACTGGCATTAACGAACCCATAGGTTCATGGCTGCGTGGACATAAGCTCTCCATACATCTCTATCCTGAGCCAATGCTATCCAATCATTCCTCTATAATCTACTTCCATCAAATCATGGTTAATATTATTCTCCCAATTCATTCTTGGTCTACCAACTGGACGTTTTCCCTCTGGTTTTCCGACAAGAAGCTACTTGACCGATGTGAATGGAATTTTTACCATCATTTAGAGACTTCTTTGGGACTATTCAACTCATGTCGCAAATGGTAGTCAATGACCAATCACGTTTCAATGAATTCTGTTTTACAACCAATGACAGTCGTGTTTCACCTCGCTCTATAATCGATTTCTCTTTATCAGCTCCTGCTTTTGTGATAAAGAAAGCTCATCCTTTTTTAATATTCTGGACAGGTTAGATCATTATTTTTCTCTAACAAATACATTGAATGAAGCAAATAATGAATAGATTCAGTGATTTTATTGAGTTGTTTATTCAAAATATAAATGATTAGCCTATAATGTTGATTATAATAGTTTGATGTGTTTCATTATTTCTCCACTAGAGTGCATTCTTACAATATTGCTATCCTATTTGGCAATAAATAATATGATCAAGTTGCAGTGAATATACATAACCTCACATTTCTAATGTTTTTTCAAACATCGCCGTTTACATTAAATATATAAATATTTTAAAACACCGGTAACTATATTCAAATAATTATTTTTTTTAGTAAAGAGCTTAATTTTATTCGTTAAATAGTCCTAACAAATGCCACTCTTGATTTCCAAATTCTCTAGATAAATTGAAAATCACTCGTGGCATTACTTATGATAAATAACGTATAAAACATATTACCTTGCGTACTATAGAGCCGGCGCTAAATACGAAAGGGCATCTACTAACAAAGTAGCATTTTGGACGCCTAAATGACTTTCGCTGCCTAAACCATAACAAATACACCAGATTAGTGTACACAGAATTGAATATAAATAAATATCCTCAACTCGTGTCCGACTCAGGGTTGGGTCAAAGGATGATATGAGCCTGTATATAGAGGTCTCTGAATGACAAGAGTGCCGGCCGACCATGCCTGAAGCACCATCACGGGGGCAGATTAACGAAATGAAATGAAATGCATGAGATGAGTATGGAGAAAGTGGTGGAATGAAACTGTGGCAGGGAAAACGGGAGAAATCCTGTGAAAAACCTTCCAAAGCTCCGTTTCATCTACCACGAAACCCACATGGAGAGAATTGAATATATAAATAAAAAATATGTAGAAAAGTTCGCGACAGCACATGTCTATCTTTTACAGGTCACAATAACCATTCTTGTCCTTACGTTCTATGATGTCAAGAAGATCGGGATAAGCAGATTCCCAAGAAACACCAGGCAATCACTAAGGATAATCTAAAAATAATTACGATATAAATAAGACAGGTCATCGG
This sequence comes from Diploptera punctata, assembly GCA_030220185.1. Lineage (NCBI taxonomy): Eukaryota > Metazoa > Arthropoda > Insecta > Blattodea > Blaberidae > Diploptera > Diploptera punctata. The sequence continues at coordinate 527,102 of JASPKZ010007593.1, forward strand.
TTGATTAATGCCTTCGACATCGTCTGATTCCTAATATCCAATTTTGTCGGTCCATCTGGGCGTTTTCCCTCTGGCTTTCCTACAAGAAGCTTCCATGCACGTCTTTCATTCCCCATACACGCAACATGTCCTACCCATCACAGTCTATGAGACTTAACTGTTCTTATTATATCTGGATTCCTATAAAGACCAAGTAGTTCATTGTTAAATAGTCTTCTCCATTCACCTGTCTGTTCATCTCTCTTTGGTCCAAAAAGAGATGAACAGACAGGTGAATGGAGAAGACTACGTAACAATGAACTACTTGGTCTTTATAGGAATCCAGATATAATAAGAACAGTTAAGTCTCATAGACTGCGATGGGCAGGACATGTTGCGCGTATGGGGAATGAAAGACGTGCATGGAAGCTTCTTGTAGGAAAGCCAGAGGGAAAACGCCCAGTTGGTAGGCGAAGAATGAGGTGGGAGAACAACATTAACTATGATTTGAGGGATGTAGATTATACAGGGAATGATTGGAAAGCATTAGCTCTGGATAGGGATGTATGGAGAGCTTATGTCCGCGCGGCCATGAACCTACGTGTTCGATAGTGCCAGTGAGTAAGTAAGTAAGTAAGTCGGTCCATCCAATCTCCTGGTTGTAGATGTTTCTCCTTCATGTATAAACATATTCCCTGACTCCAGGAGATTTTAGGTCTTCCTCGTCTTCCCATTCCAAAACACGGTAGCCGATCCTCTTCCATTCGCTGGACATGTCCGTACCAGCTTAATTGCTGAGTTTTAATATAATCTAGAAACAACTCACTTACATTACCTTTTAATAATTAATAATTTGTTTTTTCATTATTTAATAAAAGTTTTTTTTTAATATAGGCCTATTTACCTAATGCCTTGTATTTATAAGCGATAGATTAATTCATTGTAGTTTATTACTTTCTTTGTATTATTCTTTTCTTTTTATGTATAGTAGATTCGAGCTGTTATTCCTTTCTGTATACATTCTATCATTAATTTAATTTTAATTGTATTCAATTTTATTGTATTATTAGACATTATTTTCATTATTGTTCAGTTCGACAGATAATTAATTGATTAATATGTACTATTATTGTATTTTTTTTGTATTTATATGTAACATATGTTTGTCCTGGTGAGTGGAAGAGAAGGCCACATGACGTTAACTCCACCAGGCTGAATAAATATATAAATATAAAATAGTGTTTTCAATCTTCATTTTCTCCCTTATAATTAAGTTTTTATTTTTTCTCTTCTTGAAATTCTTGTTGCCCTTCGTATAAAATCCATTTACTTTGCCAAAAATACTTATTTTTGTTGTTAATGGCCAAAGTTGTACTCCATAAGTAATGATGCTATTAGCAATTACGATACAAATGTATATATTTTTTTACTTCTTCTTCTTCCTTCCAAGTATCAGGCCAAGGCCTGTTACGATTCTGATATTACAGCTAATGAAATCCCCTTTTTGCACAATATATCATCTAATTGATCATCTTTATAGTTAATCCCTTGTACATTCCATGTGCTAAAAAGCAAAATATTTTTTTTTCTTCCAAGAGTTGTCCTTTTTCATGCTTTGGTCGTCATTAGTTTGATCCTTCCGGGAAATTCTCGTATAAGACTTGAAAGCATAATAATAGTCCCTTCGATTGGTTGCTGGCCAAAGGAAGGCAAGACCAGTGATGGGGCTGCCATCTTATAGCCTCTGGTCAGGCTTTTCTGGAGAAGAAAAGAAAATAAAGGAAAGAAGAAATGGAAGAAAGGAAAGACTCCCTAGCCCTCGGATGCCCTAATAGCGTCGGGGTCGAAAAAAAACAAGAGTTAACCAAGAGAGGTTAGATAGTAAAGTTAAAAGAGTGCAAAACACAAGTAAGTGGAAGAAATGTTTTGCTCAGCTTGGGCACCTTGTGGTCGCCATCCACATATCCCCTAGATGAGGACCCCTGAGGGGTATTTTTTTACTTATTCAACTAAACAGAAGAACACATTTAATTTATTTAGGCGTAGCAGCGCATGCGCCGGTTATTAGCGAGTAGTTTATATAAAGTGTGAATCTTACAGAAAATTCAATAAGGAAATTGCTATCTTTAGAAATTGAACACTCGTGTATGGAATGCTTCATGAGGAACTGTCAATTCTTTGAAATGGCTCACTGCTGCACTTAAATTTAATGATATACTCTAACTTAATAACTCGTCAGAGTCTGTCACACCACGTAATTGCATCATCCCTTTCACATGTGTTGCGGAAGGACTTACTTACGCATTTCCTCAATAATGCTTCAGTGAATTTTGAGAAATTTCAAGTGAACATCAGCTTTGCTCCAAGTAAAACACTTGCCCATACAATTAATGTAACATCAAAGTGCACTTCATTTGTTTTATTTCATACTATGTCTCGTTTTAACACTTTACAATGGAAAATAAAATATTACAGTACCATGCATTGTAACTTTCATCAACATATAAATAAACTATGGAAATTTATATAATAAATTTGGGAATTTTTAACATTATGAGGTTTAATTCATAAGAATTGAATGAATCGTGATTTCTTCTTACCTCATACTTCTATGTTTTTTTAACATAGCACTGCAGTATCAGCGACCATCGTCACCATCCTCAGCTGTTTTCACGACTGTCATTTTTTTCTTTTGCCTGTAATTATCCAAACTGCCATCTGGTGTTCTTTTGAAGGAATTATTTTCTAAACTGCCATCTGGTGTTCTTTTGAAGGAATTATTTTCTAAACTGCCATCTGGTGTTCTTTTGAAGGAATTATTTTCTAAACTGCCATCTGGTGTTCTTTTGAAGGAATCATTTTCTGAACTGCCATCTGGTGTTCTTTTGAAGGAATCATTTTGTAAACTGCCATCTACTTATTTTTTTATTCAATGTCCCAGGTTGTCATTTCGACATTTCAGGTGTTCTCTACTGGCATTGGCTTAATTGTAACCCACTTCTGAAGATGGGGCGCCTAGAAGGCGGAGTTACGTTACCCCGATGATATGATGGTTGGTAAATGATAATGAAGTGCTAGCAGAGTTCTTAATCTAAACTTAACCTAAATTCCAGACCATGGGCAACCACAGGAATAATTTCCTTTTAAGAAAAAAATCCTATGCTTGACCGAGATTCGAACCCAAGACCTCATGAACAGTAGTCAGAAACACTGACCACTAGCACATGAGGCTACTCAATCTTAATTTATATGCAAAAATAATTAATAGAATTTATACAGCTATCAAACGCGGACATAAGCCCTCCATATATCCCTATCCTGAGCTAATGTTTTCCAATCATCCCCTGTATAATCTACTTCCCTCAAATCATGGTTAATGTTATTCTCCCACCTCATTCTGGGTGTGGTTTTTTCGGGGTTCTTCCTCACCTGTAAGACAAATGTCAGGAAGCTTAGGGCGTAACGGTTCCCGAAAATCATCCGACCATCATCATCATCCTTATCATTATCATAATCATCCTTCACCGGGGTGGAGAGCAACGGGAAGCTACCACATCTATAATTCCATAGTAAAGCTACAAAGCATAGCATGAAATTATATGATTGCAGTGAAAGACCTGCCCTAAGGCAGAATTATTATGGATAGAATAATAATAATAATACTAATAATTATTATTATATTATTATTATTACTATTTTATTATTATTTTTTTTAAATTGCGGATGAGCCCATGTAGGACTACGCAAAGTACTTAGAGGCGTTTCCTTTGAGCCAACATTTCTTTCATTCTTTTGCTATGAGCTTGTTTTCTCTCATCTGTCCAAGTTGTTCCAGTTTTTTTCTTCAGTTTGTCGTCTTGGTCAACTTGCCACTTATTCACCTTAATTCTAAATATATCTCTGTTTGGGATATCTTCTTTAGTAATTCTTGCCAATTTTAAGTCCTTTTTGACTTCATCAATCCACTTCATAGCATCCACTGGAGCTTTACTTCTGTTTTCGTAGAATTCCATTATTTGTTTTGTAAACTATTTGAGTTCATTCGTTTAAGATGGCCATAAAATTTTAACCTTCGTTTTCTAATATCACTATGAATGTCTGTATATATTTTTATTTCCTTTTTACTTCTGAGTCTAAATGCGTCACCTATGAATTGTGGAATAAAACTTTTCTTATAATTTTGCATTTTTTATATTATTATTATTATTATTATTATTATTATTATTATTATTATTATTATTATTCAACCAAACGGATTTAAATATTAGTGTTTTGTCACATTCATATATTAACGATCCTAAAAATTAACCAAACTGAGAACTGAAGTCCAGACATTTGATTTATGTGCTAAATTAATTATTTTGTTAAATCAGCGATAAACCGAACAATTAATCATGTATGAATGAAATGTGAACTCGAGTAAAACATAGAATAAAATAAAATATTAACTCTTATTTCGTTAATGTATTACAAGAGAAACACGATAAAAGATAAAAACTGGAAACATCCATCATTTGAAACACAAGTGTTTATCGTTTTGAACACTTTATCTGAGATACGAATTAACTCCATACATACGGGCTCATTTACACGATGCACGCAACAGATTCAATTTTAATAAATGTTTTGTTGTAGTAAATGTGTCCAACACAAGCTTTTACAAAATATATCCTGGTTTACAATGCTTTTTCCTCGTCATTAATGGTCATAGATAGCGTTCCTGAAAAATCAATGGCTGCTATCAAATTGGAACTTAAAATGCCTCAGCGAGTCTGAAGTGAATACGCACACTTTCCTGGATCGTACTATCCGACACAGTGTAACATTGACCTGCTTTGTGGATGATTTGCGAACTAATTCCGTGTCATCCCGTGTACATTCGCTTCACGTCAGTCAGCGACGTCGAGGAATGCTGTATATTACACTAAGTAAGCTGGATAAGTGCTTCATTTGCTATTTGTTCCTGACTATACATGATTAGTAGCTACGTCAGTGCGACGCAGCAACAGTGCTGCTATGACTGGAGGTAAAAATTCCGCTGTGTAGTATAATAATATGTTTATTACCACAAAACAACGTCAGAACGAACCCCCGATAGCGCGGGACAGCATGTGCGTATGTATATATACACCTGCAAATAAATAAAATTCTTCTTCTTCTTCTTCCTCTACACATGAAAGCTGGCAGCTTGTTGCGTGTTCATTCACTACAGGTCCGGGGTATGGTGACGCCCTTCCATCGTAGTTGTGGTCTTCCTAATGGCCTTTTCTGTTTATGTGTCCAGTTACGTACTTTCTTCACTAATCTACTGTTCTCTATTCGTTCTATGTGATCGTTCCAGTTTAGTCTTCTATCATTTATCCAGAGGTTTATAGGTTCAATTTCACATTCTTCTCTAATAACAGAGCTGCGAATTTTCTCTCTCAGCGATTTTCCTACGATTTTCCTTAAAACTTTCATTTCGGTTGCTTCATTGATTTCTTTTGTTTTTTGAGTTTCTGTTCGGCATTCCCAACCATATGTTAGAACTGGTCTTATGACAGATTTATATATTCTTACTTTTGTATCTATTCTTACATTTTTATTTTTCCAAACAGTATTGTTTAAACATCCCGATATTTTGTTTGCATTATTTGCTTGATGGAGGATTTCATCTGTTATTCTGTTGATGCTATTAATTTCTATTCCTAAATATTTGAATTTCATGACCTGTTCTATACTTTTCCATTCTATTTCTAATTTAACACGTCGTGGGTCGTTAGATATTGCCATTGATTTGGTTTTATTTGTTGAGATTTTCATGTTATAATTTGCTGCAATGGTTCTAAATTTGTGCCATAGCATTTGTAAATCATCTTCACTTTGTGCAATTAGAACCATAAATAATCTAATAAATGCTATAAAAAGTTTACATGAAACCACATTTATAAAAGTAAAGTTAGATCATGGGAAAATAACAGATAAATTTGAAATTAACCAAGGTTTAAGACAGGGATGTGGACTATCTCCATTACTGTTTATTCTATATCTAAATAAAATTGTCCAGGAGTGGAAAAAACTAAACCCCCCTGGAGTAAAAATATGTAGAGGAAATCAAATACAAACAATAATCTTCGCAGATGATCAAGTACTTCTAGCAGAGAATGAAGATGATTTGCAGAGATCAGTGTTTAAATTGCAGAATACCCTAGAAAAATACAACATGAAAATATCTGAAAATAAAACCAAATCAATGGCAATCACTGGAAAGGGACTTTCGGGAGTAAAATTAATAATAAATAATAAACCAATAGAACAAGTAACACACTTTAATTATTTAGGTAATAATATATCACAGTTTCATAATCAAAAAGATGTGGAAACAAATTTAGAAAAATATAACAGATTAAATGGTATAATTAGGAGAAATTTTGGAAAACAAATGAGGAAAGAAATCCAATTGAGATTTCATAATGCCATAGCCAAACCTGCTCTACTATACGGAAGTGAATGCTCGACACTTCGAGCAAAAGATAAATCCCGCATTAATAGTTCACAAATGAGATTCCTCCGATCACTAACTGGAGTAACATTAAGGGATAGAATGAAAAGTGATGAGATAAGGATGCAGTGGAATAGTAGGGAAATGGTTGAACATATACAAAATTATCAGATTAAATGGTTCCAACACGTCCAGAGAATGTCAAATTCCCGTTTACCAAAGATGATTTACCACCTCAACCCTAAAGGCAAAAGAGACCTCGGAACCCTTCAACCGATGGAAAGATCAGTTTTTGTAGTCGCAGAACGGGCATCATCACCCAATATTGCATTCGGAAGAAGAAGAAGAACCATAAATAAAATAAATAATAATAAAATAAATATTAAAATTTGAATATCTGATTCAGTACATTAATAATCTTAATACTTACTCCGTAGAGGTTCAGAATATATTGCAAGCGTTCTGCGTTAAAAGGTAGTAAATGGGTAAGTTTTATGCTTCACTCGTTCTTCACTTCCAGAAAATCCTATTAATCAATTTAGGAGGAAGATTAGTGGCCGAAAAGGTAATCCAGTTTAATACTTTTACATTATCTCACCATTTTCTCATTTCAAACTCCGTCATAAGATTTTATATTATGTGATTCTCCATTTACCCATATGTATTTTTTTATCGGTTGCTTGTTTGTATATATGTCCACCGATGTGGTCAGGACAGGCTCCTGGGTGAGGTTTTTTTTCGGAGTTTTTCCTCACCTATAAGACAAATGTCAAGAAGCTTACGGCCCAACGGTACCTGAAAATCATCCAACCATCATCATCATCCTTATCAATATCATCATCACCTTCATCGGTGTGAAAAGCAACAGGAAGCTACCACACCTATAATTCTTAATAAAGCTACAAAACATAGCAAGTAAATGCTATGATTGCAATGCAAGACCTGCCCTCGGGCAGAATTAGAATAGTATATTATTTATTTAATTTAAGACTATAATACCTGCGGAAAACTACATAATAATAATAATAATAAATAATAATAATAATAATAATAATAATAATAATAATAATAATAATAATTTCATTTTACCTTGCAGAGTTAAGACCATTCAACCATGTTAGAAAAAATAAAAAAAATATTCTTATATATAAATTACAATTAACTAAATTATTAGATGCTATATATATATAATACTTGCTTACTTACTCACTGGCACTATCGAGCCTGTAGGTTCATGGCCGCGCGAACATAACCTGTCCATACATCCCTATCCTGAGTCAATGTTTTCCAATCATCCCCTGCATAATCTACTTCCCTCAACTCATAGTTAATGTTATTCTCCCACCTCATTCTTGATCTGCCAACTGGGAGATTTGCCTCAGGTTTTTCTACAAGAAGGTTCCATGCACGTCTTTCATTCCCCATTCGTACCACATGTCCTGCCCATCGCAGTCTACGAGACTTAACTGTTCTCATTATATCTAGCTTCCTATAAAGACCATGTAGTTCATTGTTATATAGTCTTCTCCATTCACCTGTCCGTTCATCTCTCTTTGGTCCAAAGAACTTTATTCTCAAATACTCGAAGTCTCCTTTTCTCCCTTAAAGTAAGAGTCCATTTTTTCGCATCCATATAATATAACTGGTAGAATAATAGTTTTATATATTTTCAGTTTAATGTTTTTTGAAAGGAGTTGGGACGTCAAGCGTCCCTGTAATGCATAGTAGCAAATTAGATCTATAAATGTAGTTAAAGTTTCATATAGGCAGTGGGAGTAAAAGAGAGAAATCGAGACTCTTTGTAAGAAATCCAAAGAAAAGATAGGCGAAGAATGAGGTCATTAACCATAATTTGAAGGAAATTAATGGAAAAAGTTAAAATCAGGATGGGGATAAATGGAGAATTCTGTTCTCACGGCCATGAACCTGCGGGACAAACGTAGACCCATTACTTAGTTAAACCTAATACTGCAGTTCTATTATTGAGATAACATTGGAAAATTAACTTCATTGCTTATATGTTGTTATTCTAACAATCCTACAATTAGTTGCATCCATTCAGTTTTTTACTCGTGTATTCAGATATTTTCATAGCAACAGTACGGAATTGCAATCTACAATAATTGGATAATTAACAATAAATAGGAATTACAATCAAATAAAAACAGAATTAGGTGTCATAAAAATTAATTAACATCCCTTGTTTCAGACTAATATTATACGTAATTAGTCTGATTTTCAACTGTGAATCAACTCACTAAAGTGACGAATACTGCTTTTGTTTTATAGTAAACTAGCTAATACCGGGTGTGCGCTGCTACACCTAAATAATTGAAAATTAATGTGTTTTATGTTTAATTGAATACGTAAAAGGAAATATTGAACACAAAACACATCAGTTTCAAGCTATTTGTGGTACAATAAATATAACATTGAATAATAAAGCCCATAAACAAACAAAATTAAAATTTTATAAAACAATGGCTGTCCCTGTCCTTTTGTATGGGAGTGAATCTTGGATTACCACTACCAAACAAGAAAGTAAAATCCAAGCAGCCGAGATGAAATTTTTAAGAAGAGTAAAAGGCTGCACTAGAATGGACCAGATAAGAAACGAGGATATCCGTGAAGAACTGCAGATCTACTCCATAAAAGAAAAGATATTTAACAACAAGATACAGTGGAAAGAACATGTAGAAAGAATGGAAGAAAGTAGATTACCAAATAAAATCTTCCACTATTTTCCAAGAGGAAGAAGAGATGTCGGAAGTCCTCGGAAGAGATGGTCTTAGATCTATTAGTGAAGACGGAACAGGCAACTCTTGCCTAAACCAGGAAGTGAAGAAGAAGAAGAAGAAGTAAAAGGAAACAATTATATCGTAATTATTTTTAGATACCCCGTGCTATTTACCCGGCGTTGCCCGGGAATCTACTCATCCCGATCTTCTTGGCATAAATGAACTGAAACATGAAAATTAATGTACTTCTTATGATTAGTTGAATAAGTGAAATGAAAAATAATTATAAATGAATATCGTAACTGTTTAAGATTCCCCGTGCTGATTACCCGGTGTTGCCCGGGAATCTACTTACTTCGATCTTCTTGGCATAAATGAGCTAAAATATAAAAGAATACCCGCAATGTGCTGCTATACTTGCACAGGAATCTACGTACTTGTCTCGATCTTCTTGACGTTCCTGGTATTCTCGGCATGGCGTACTTGTAACGTACTTCTGAGATTGGGGCGCCTGGAAGGCGGGGTTACGCTGCCCTGATGATATGAGAGTTGATGATATAATAATGATGCACCAGGAGAGACCTTAAACTAAACTTAAGCTAATTAGACGAATATGATATTGATGATAATCATGTCCAGATGGTGTTCGGGGACCGTTTGGGCCTTAAAGTTTCCTGACATTTATCTTCAGGTGAGGAGAAAAACTTGAAAAAAACCTCACCCAGGAAACTTGTCCCGACTGGGGGATGATCCGAGCCCTCTGCGTAACTAGTCAGCATGCTACCTCGAGACCACAGCGATGGACCCATATCCAAATTTTACAGGTACGATATCATGCATCCCAATTAATAAAAACAATTTACTTATTAAATCAAATTGATAGTGTATATTGTATTCTAGAGTTAGCGGGATCAAGTGTTTTCATTAAAGCAAATTGTATAACATTATATCTCGCTTAAATTACCGCCATATTGTGAGAATGGTGTCACGGCCTGGTGGATATTCCCGGGTCAGTAAGCTCACGCGTGCCTGATTGATCCAGGAGTCTGTGGAATGAACATGCCGTTCCCCAGGACTTCCGATTGTTACTTTCATAACGCATTATACAATCATCTATTAACTTATTTGACTATATTATATTTATTACATCGACACACATAATTTGAACACTCGATCCCATCAGCAGATTGTCCTTTATATCCCTCCTCATCGGACTACCTATTACTCGAAATATTTTACAGTTTCACTTGCTAGAATTTGGAATACCCTTCCGCTCTATGTCAGAGACTGTCAAACTATAACATCGTTCAAAAACAATCTATCTATCTTTGGATTTTTACAGCTGCTGCCGTCTTCCCGTGCTAAACCTCCAAAGCCTACGGTCTTGGGCATCTTCAATGCTTAGTCCTCTTGCTTGAATTGATATCTTCATGTTTTCCTTCCATGTTAACTTTGGTCTCCCTCTTTTCTTCTTTGTGGTCGGATGCCATTGATATCGTTGCTTTGGCCATCGCTCATCTTACATTCTTAAAATATGTCCTAACCACTTTAATTCCTTCTACTCAATTCTTTCAATTATGCTTTCTTCTGCTTCCATTATGTTTCTAATTTCCTTATTTGTGACATGTTCTAATTTTGACTTTCTGGCACTTCTGCGTAAATAATCCATTTCTAGAGCTATTAGTCTGTACTTGTTGATTGTCCATACCTCACTTCCATACATTGCAATAGATTCCACCAATGTTTTACCAATACTTTTTTGTGTCTTTCCAAATATGCTTATCCCACCATATCGAATTTAACGATGATATTATTTTGCTACTCAATTCAATTCTATGTTTTATATTATCTTTGTCCACCTCTGCAGTCTCGAGGTAGCGTGCTGCCTTCTCACGCAGCGGGCCCGTATGTAGTTAAATCTCACACAAAAATATATTGAAATAATCGTTAGAAAAAATGTAAAAATCATTGTAAATGGCGGGAAATAATTTGAAAAATGAAACCGTAAGAATAAAATTTTACAAAGTTTATGAAGGAATTAATGTCAAGAAAACTTTAAGGCCCAAACGGTCCCGAAATCATATGGCCATCATCATCATTATCATCCTTAGCATTATCATCATCATCCTTCATCGGTGTGGAAATTAACGGGAAGCTATCACACCTACAATTCCCTAGTAAAGCTGCAAGCATAGAATGAAAATGTTATGATTGCAGTGAAGGACCTGCCTTCGGGCAGAATTACTATGGATGGATGGATGAAGGAATTAAAAAAATCTTATCACAAGTTGTAAAGTTTAGCCCTGGTTTCTTATATAAAGCTAGTGGCTCACTGTTATGCTATCGAAAGGGTTATCTATGCTAAACAGGTCTAAAGAGATAAACCAGACGAAAAAAGTGCCTTGGTCGAAAAAGTGATGATCTTTCACCGTAAAAATATAACAGTCAAGAAACGCGGACATGGGTTCCATTGGATAAAACGAATAACTCATATTATAAAATAATTTTAAGACCCACGATTGTGGAACTTCTGTAACGAGTTAACAGTGGTATCACAATTTATTTACACCTTACATTTCAGTTTCAAAGAACTGAAATTATATTAAATTCAAATGTTTGCTTATATCTGAATTATAAGAGAGTCTGTACTTTGCTCCCTAAGAGACAGATATATCGCATCTGCAAAGTGAATCCAACTGTACATCATATCAGCAGTAGAGAACTCATTTCTCATCTCCAGGGATATCAGTTGCAACCGCAGGATACAAAATGTCACAGCTCGCTGCAGCGTGTCTAGAACTTGGGCTACAAAATCCCTGTTTAATATATTTCTGCTACACAATACAGATAATAACAATAATGTAGACTTTTTTATTATTAATTACTTGAACTGATTTGTTAAACTGAAGAATTTCATGAATATGAAACTTTCAAAGACATTTCTACCCCATCTTGAATAATAAATGTAGATTAGATCATCGGTTGATTATTGTCTTTGACATCGTCCGATTCCTAACAGCCAATTTTGTCGGTCCATCCAATATCCTAGTTGTAGATGTTTGTCCTTCATGTATAAATATATTCCCTGACTCCAGGAGGTTTTAGGACTTCCTGTGCCTCATCTTCCCTCAGGTTACTATTCCAAATTAAATTTTGGTAGGCGTTCCTCTTCAATTCGCTAGACATGTCCGTACCATCTTAATTACTGAGTTTTAATATAATCTAAAATAGTGTCTTCAATCTTCATTTTCTCCGTTATAACTGAGTTCCTACTTTTTCTCTTCTTGATATTCTTGCTGACCCTCGTATAAAATCCATTTCCGTTGCCAAAAGATACTTATTTGTTTTTGTTGTTAATGGCCAAAGTTCTGCTCCATAAGTAATGATGCTTTTAACAATTGTACGCTAATTTAAAAAAAAAACCATGCCCCTAACCTAAACCAAACAAGCCCTGATCTCTCTTTAAATCCTAAATTGAGTATATAAGACCCTATTCCCCAAACTTGTTTTAGGTCTCTTTGTAAAAACAGTGAGCGTTTCCGCACATTTGGCGAAAATATTTTGTTGGTTTATACCTAAGTACCTCCTTCTTATATTTCTCCACACATTCTTGCGATTGTTCAGTCCCTTTTTTCCATACCCAACCCATCCAAATCTGTTGGAGTTCTCTCCTAACCTCGTCTGCCCAGAATTTCACATTTGCGTTCCTAATTTGGTGGTCGTGGCTTCTAGACTGCAGTTTCGGAGCTATATCTCCATCTTCAGTAGCCTCTCATCGACAGGTGTTATTGACTCTTTGGATGGGGATGATAGAAGTACTATTGCATGTTTTCATTTGGGGGGGGTGGATGACCCATAATTTAACAACTGATGAAGGCATTAAACTATGCCCACTATGCGATGACCATGAAAACTGGCAGCATATTATAGCATTCTGTAGAGAGACAGAACAACTTAGATTACAGATGCTGCCGGAGAGATTTCTCAGGTCGGATCGAGGGAGAGTGGCGTGTTGGGATCTTTTAGGACGGATCGAGAGTGAATCAAAAACATGCAAATGTTTGGGTACAGTAAGGAAATTGAGATATAACAAAATTGTAGATTAAGGATATAAGTATTATGAATAAGAAGAATCTCAATATGGTATTTGTTTTCGATCTTTAATCATGTTATATAATAAGTAGATCTGATAAGTTGAATAGTCTGATAGTGTATATGATGCCTGCAGGGACGGGGGCGGGGGGTATGAGCGTGCGGTGTGTATATGCGTGGGAGTGTGTGGATGTATGTGTGTGTGTGTGTTTTTTTCTAATTTGTTTTCTAGCATTTTTTTAATATTAATGTACGGAATGTGGATGAATGTAGATATGTATTATTTTGATTTAGTGCAGACATAGATTTTACTTATATGTAGCCTGTTATTGTTTTTTGATACAGGTGTATTTGTAGGTATTTGTTTATATTATGATTAGTTTTATTTTTTATTCATGGAAAAATAATGCACGTACGGCCAAGCAGGCCCATGCGCAATGTAAATGTATATGTATTTTCTTTATTCTGAAAAAAAGGCAATAATGCCATTATCTATGTCGTTTCTTGGCGGTTTTCTTACACAGGTCCATGAAAGGCTACTGACGTTAGCTCCGAAACTACAATCTAGACGATTAGAGGATATGAGGTGAAGTAAAAATATTAATTTAATTCTTAAATTAAACCTCATAGAGTTGTTTCCATGTGAAAGTTAAATAAAACGAATCTTATTGTTTCATGTAATATTACTTTGTAATTAGATACCAACCAGGCTAACGAGATTTACAAAAGCAAACATATGTGTAGCTGGTGCATACACTCTCTGGAAAGCTAATTTAATACTCATTTGTTTATTCTGCTCTCTGAAGGTATTTTGCTACACAACAACGTGGCCATGTTGTGCTGGAGAGAAAGCCAACTTGACGAGCCATGTTATTAATGTATGCAATGTGGACAGTTCAGCTTTGCCAAGTAGAATATTGACAATGTGTGTATACCAGCTGTGTCTTCTTGTTTCAATTGACTGGCATCAACACAAAAACCAGTGCTACCATATCGCAAAACTCGGTAATTTTTATCGTTTTCAAATCAACTTTTTGTTTACGGCATTCGTCCATTCAAGATATTAAATTTAACATTTAATAAAACAAAGATTTTAAAGGATATAGAATTGAAATATTTTATTCAGTACAATGCTAAACAATGATATGGACATGTAGGCCCTACAACGGATGTCGGAAGACCAGTGGCCTAAACAGGTGTTGGATTGGATGGTACCAGGTAGACGGAAGAGGGGGAGAAGTAGAAGAGCATGGTATGAGGGAATATATGATGCCATGGTGAAGAGGGGTATGGAAGATGGACAATGGAAAGATAGGAGTCTCTGGAAAGCAGGAATCAAGGGCAAACTGCTGTAAAATGGGAAGTCTGTATTAAGTATTAAGTAAACAATGAAAAACATATTTTTGCACGATAATGCGTTCTGCCTTACTTACAGCAATGGCGACCATAATTGAAAGTTCAATTCCCTAAATTTCGGGGTTGCCAACAAATACTTACTTAATACTTAATACAGGCTTTCCACTTTACAGCAGTTTGCCTTTAATTCCTGTTTTCCAGAGATTCCCATTGTCCATCTTCCATACCCCTCTTCATCATGGCATCATATATTCCCTCATACCATGCTCTTCTACTTCTCCCCCTCTTCCTTCTGCCTGGTACCATCCAATCCAACACCTGTTTAGGCCACTGGTCTTCCGACATCCGTTGTACATGTCCATACCACTGTAGAGCTCTCTTTGTTATCCTATCGATTCTCTTGTGCATCCATTTCTTGTCTGATATATGTATTTCGAATATGTTGTAGCCTGGATATTCTCATACTTGTCCGTAATCTATCCATTT
Organism: Diploptera punctata; assembly: GCA_030220185.1. Lineage (NCBI taxonomy): Eukaryota > Metazoa > Arthropoda > Insecta > Blattodea > Blaberidae > Diploptera > Diploptera punctata. The sequence continues at coordinate 542,234 of JASPKZ010007593.1, forward strand.
CTGTCGCCAAGATTCTTTTTTGCATCCTTTCATTTATTGTTCAGCTTTCTGATCCATATGTAAGTATACTTTCTATTATTGTCTGTATTATCTCTTTTTTTTTTGTTTTTCTGGTCAAATTTGTATTCCATAAAATACCATTCAGCGATCTAATCGCCTTCCTTGCACAATTTACTCTGTTAATAATATATTTTTCACAAGTACCAGATTTATCTATTATAGATCCAAGATATTTAAATTCTTCAACACGTTCAATTATCATATTATTGATTTGTAGGTCTTTTGAATTTCCTCCGATTACCATATATTCTGTTTTAATATAATTTATCTTCAGTCCACCTATCTCAAATGCATTGACCAACTTTCTAATCATATATTCTATATCTTCTTTATCTTGTCCTATTATAATCTGGTCATCAGCGAATAATAAATTGTGCAGTAAATGGCCATTAATGTTGATTCCCATTCCCCTACATGACTTATTCCATTTCATTAATACATCTTCTAAATATATCTTGAACAATGTTGGTGACATCCCGCATGCTTGTCTTAATCCTTTTGTTATGTCAAATTCTGAGGATACTCTATTTCCAACCTTAATACTTGCTTTACAATCATACATTCTTTTTATAAAATGTTTGAGAGATTTAGGTATTCCAAATTTTTCCATTGCCACCCAAAGCTTGCTGATGGGTACCATTATTATTATTATTATTATTATTATTATTATTATTATTATTATTATTATTATTGAGGTGATTTCTCTACTAAATAGGTCCATCATGTCTTGTGTGATCAAAAATTAGTGTGTGATCCAAAGTTAAAAATCCTCTCCCGGGTGACGTGGGCATATAAAAGTGTCTACAAACGGAGAGGTTAAACCAAGTTAAAGAAATGAAGAAGTTTTATTTGCATAATTATAGATCTATCAAATTTTCAATTATATTATTTTCCAATGAAATCTCACTCACTCCATAAGCATATTTTAGCTTCAAAGCTTCTGTAAAATCAATACCTGTATTTAGGAAACTTGCTATGTAAGGAAGGCTTCAGTTTCCAGGAATTCTCAATATAGGAAATTCTGACGTAGCTCTCTCTCTCTCCTCGTACAATAACAAAAGCTACCTGTATCAGGAGCGGCGCACAAAGCCTAAGAGGAATGTTTGATATAGAAATTAATTACAGGTGAATTACATCGATACTACAAATAATGTTTCGTAATTAAGTATTTCTAATTCCTTTGATATCGACACTACAGTTATTTTTCTAAGTTAACAAAATGAGACTCGCTATCAGAAGAAAATGATTCGCGCATGAACATTACTATATTACACATCAGTGCGAACTATCTCAACGCAAAAAAGTATATTCGTAATAATATAAATATATGATTATATAATAAGAATATATTTAAATTTAAGTGCTTATATTAATAATAGGAGAACAAATATCAGAGGGAAGACAAGTTGGAAGGGGGGTAAAGCAGGATGTCCTCTATCACCTACCCTTTTCAACATCTACCTGGAAGACCTAATGAAGAACTGCTTCAGTAATTCGGGAGGCGTAAACATAGGAGTAAGAAGAATAAAGTGCATAAGATTTGCTGATGATATGGCTTTGCTAGCAGAAGATGCAATGACACTGAGGAACATGCTGATGGAGCTGAATGATAAGTGCGAGGATTATGGGATGAAGAAAAATATAAATAACACGACGGCCATGATTATAGGAAAGAAACCAAGGAAGATAAACATGAGGATTAAAGATGAGGTCATTGAGCAAGTGGAGAGCTTCAAATACTTGCGTTGTGCTATCAGTAGTAACATGAATTGCGGTCAGGAAGTAAAGCAGAGGATAGCAATGGCAAAAGAAGCTTTCAACAAGAAGCGAAGCATTTTCTGCGGACCTTTGGCAAAAGAATTACGGAAGAAGCTAGTGAAGTGCTTTTGTGTGGAGTGTAGCATTGTATGGTGCAGAGACTTGGAGTGGATGAAAGAAGAACAATGCTGGAACTCATAAAGAAGAGGAAAAGTGTGAGGGAAGCTATCGAACGAAGTCCAAGAGCATCCACTCGCCGGCTGATTCGTGAGCTAAACATGTCAAAATCCACAGTGTGGAAAGTGCTTCATTACACCCTAAAAAAGGAAGGTGTATCGCATACAGGTGCTTCACAAGCTAGAGGATGAAGACTGTGAGGCACGAGCAGCCATGTGTCATGATCTGTTGGATGCTGTCGACGAGGAGAACCTCAAGAGTCATGTTCTCTTCAGTGACGAAGCGACATTTCATGTCTCTGGCGTCGTCTACAGACACAATTTCCGGATTTCGGCAACGTGACTCCCCCAAAATCAATGTGTGGCTCAGTCTCATGAAGGATAGCATTTATGGCCCTCTTATGTTTGCCGAACGGACAGTTACCGGGACAAAGTATCCGGACGTGCTACAGTTGTTCCTGGTACCACTGTTGCAACAGGATGGTATATTTGCCTCTGTAACTTATCAGCAAGACGGGGCACCACCCCACTACCTAAACGAGAGCTTTCCTAACAGGTGGATAGGAAGAGCTGCGAATCGTATGTGGGCTCGCCGCTCCCCCGACCTCACTCCCCTTGACTTTTTTGTATGGGGTTTCATAAATGACAGAGTTTTATGCTACCTAGGTGCCATATTTGAATGAGCTGAAGAGGCGAATACGTGCAGCATACCGTCTAATAACCCGTGGACTTTACATGTTCCGCTCAACCACAAGGCGATGGCAGCAGTGTATCGACAATAATGTTAAACTGCATTAGGCTATCGATCTAAATATTATTATTATTATTATTATTATTATTATTATTATTATTAAATATAATGGTTATTTTTGTTGGAGCAGATCAGCGCTTAACTTTATTCGTTAAATAGTCCTAACGAATGCCACTCCTTGATTTCCAAACCCTCTAGATAAATTGGAAATCACTCATGGCATTACTTATGACTATTTAACTCATGCCCCAAATGGGAGTCAATGGCCAATCACATTTCAATGATTTTTTATTTACAACCAATCACAGTCGTGTTTCGCCTAGAATTTACCAACTAAAGTTTATCATAATAAAGAAAGTACCCCCTTTTTAACATTCTGAATAGGTCATAGCATTACTTTGCAGTGACAGACTCACTAAGAAATACCAGATTGTATATATAGTGCATGAATGTCAACGGAAAGCGCATACGAGAGATAATATAAAACATTTGTAACAATTGATTATATCATCAAAAAAATAAACCATTGTTTGCACTTTCTTAAATGTATTTTTTCCCAGGTAATAACGTTCCAAAAAAATATAATGGCCATATTTACATCATAGGACATCAAAAATTAATTAATATATAGTTTGACGTGTTTCATTTTTTCTCCACTAGAGTGCATTCTTACAATATTGCTTTCCTTTGGCAATAAACAATATGATCTGGTTGCAGTGATGAACAAAAGAAGCAAATGAAGCGTACCAATCGTTTGTCATTTGTTTTCAAACATCGCCGTTTACATTAAATGTATAAATATTTTAAAATGACTATATTTAAATAGTCCACCGGTGTAGTCTCGAGGTAGCGTGCTGCCTTGTCATGCAGCGAGCCCGGGTTCGATCCCCAGTCGGGGCAGCTTTTCTGAGTGAGGTTTTTATCTGGGTTTTTCCTCACCTGTAAAACAAATGTCAGGAAAACTTTAAGGCCCAAATGGTCCCCGAAATCACATGGCCATCATCATCATCCTTATCATCATCATCCTTCACCGGTGTGGAAAGCAACGGGAAGCTACCACACTTACAATTCCCTAGTAAAGCTGCAGGCATAGCATGAAAATGCTGTAATTGTAGTGAAGGAGCTGCCTTCGGGAAGAATTACTATGGATCGATGGATATTTAAACAATGATTTGTGAGTAAACATCTTAATTTTATTCGTTAAATAGTCCTAACAATGCCACTCTTGTTTTCCAAATTCTCTAGACTATTTAACTCATGCCCCAAATGGGAGTCAATGACCAATCACGTTTCAATGATTTCTGTTTTACAACCAATCAGAGTCGTGTTTCACCAAATATTTATCAGTGTTATAATTACCATATTAAAGAAAGATCTTCCTTTTTAATATTCTGAAATAGTATGATCTAGTTGCACTGATAAACAAAAGAAGCAGATGAAGCGTACCCATCGTTTCTCATTTGTTTTCAAACATCGCCGTTTACATTAGATATATAAATATTTTAAAATAACTACAGTTAAATAATGATTTGTGAGTAAACAGCTTAATTTTATTCGTTAAATAGTCCTAACAAATGCCACTCTTAATTTCCAAATTCTCTAGATAAATTCATTGTTCACTTCGTGAGTCGTGAATTAATCGATAATTTGGAAATCACTCGTGGCATTACTTATTATAAATGAGCTATCTCACATATCCAAGATCACTGAATTAAAATGTTCTATATTAAAACAAATTACATTACAGTTTGTGTCCTCTTTGTATAAGATAAGCAGTTTTCAACAGCTGTAAGAAGCTGGAGTGGATTTAGTAATTTTGTGACGTGTTTAATAAACGAAGCGGAACCCCTAGCTTGAGAGGCACCGCATCGGCCATACAAAACGCGCTGTACATTGTGTGCGCTATCAATAAACTTTGCGAGGAACATAAAAAGAAAGAAAAAATCTAATGGACATAGCTTGTCGTGTCTAGAATGTAATGGATAATATATCATGTGCCATATAACATTAGTAACACCAGGATAAAAAAAAAACTGACTATATCGCAGAATTATACTTTAAAATTATCGCTCTTAAAGCAACGTGACATCAAAAAAATTAATAGAATCCCCTTAATCCTACAAAAAATAGTCTTACTAATGTTTCAATTTATCCCATTTATTTGTATCTTCAATATTATGTTATAGGTTATTACAAAATATAGAACGATGTTTTTTTCCTGATATCTAACTTACGTACCTATGAAATAGTCTTCATCTGAACAGATATATATTTTATTATCACATTTTCCTCTTTATTTTTATATTTCCTCTTTTATTTTTAATCGGCCGCGGTGGATTAGTGGTTATGCTATATATCCATAGTAATTCTACCTGAGGGCAGGTCTTTCACTAAAATCATAGCATTGTCATGCTATGCTTTGCAGCTTTGCTGGGGAATTATAGGTGCAGTAGCTTCCCGTTGCTTTCCACACACACACACACACACACACACACACACACACACACACACACACACACACACACACACATATATATATGAAAAGAAAAAAGAATGCTTGAGTCGGGATTTGAACTCGAGTCTTATAATATATATATATCAATAAGGTATACAAAACACTCATTAGACCAGTAGTTACATAGCTTGTGAAACTTGGGTCCTAAAAGAAACAATAAAACAGAAATTACTAATTTCTGAAAGAAAAAATTTAAGAATAATATTTGGACCAAATAGAGGAACTGATAACTGTTGGAGAATGAAAACAAATAACGAACTAAACAAATTAATCAAAAATCAGAATATAGTAAACCATATCAGATCTCTCAGAATTAGTTGGCTTGGACATTTGATAAGAATGGATGATCAGAGACTGGTCAGAAAACTCTACAAATGGAAACCTATATGTGGCAGAGCTGTTGAAAGACCGAAGATCAGACGGGAGGATGACACAATGAACAATCTAAGGGAAATGAAAGTGACTAATTTGAATATGGCAAGAGACAGATTGGCATGGAGGAGGATTGTTGAGAAGGCCAAAACTTTCACTTTTGAAGTTGTCGCGCCTTAAGATGATGATGATATATATAGTTAATATATTCTCTGTAGATTTCGCTGTCATTGTATACATTATTTTGTTTATGAACACTGTTCATTGCTCACGGGAAATCTGATCCAACGGGACTCGCTGTAACTCTCGTTAGCATTCTATTCCTGAGCGTCCGTTTGGCATTTACTTCCCACGCCAAGTGACTCCGTAAAAGTAAGGAGACTGAGAAACTCGGGGAGCGAGATTAGAGCGGGAGTGAATGTGTATTTGACCGGCTCTTTATATGTGTGCTCGTTGAAACAGGGATGAATAGGTTTATTTATTTAAGATTTTCACTAGTATCTACATGCCTTTTTTTTTTGTTCATCCATACAAGTCTTAGATATAGATGTATCTTAGATATAGATGTCACTGTTGAATTTTGTATCCAGCGCTTCCTTGGACGGCCCAGAGATCTCTTCCCTGTTGGGCAATAACGAAATATGTTTTGTGAAGTCTATCTCACCTCATTCGTCACAAATGATTCATCCAGTTGTTGTGATATTCTTGTATGTACTTAATGACTGATTCTAAACGTAGTTTCTTCAGGGTATCATCATTGTGTTTGTAATCCCACTTGGTGTACCCTGCTGTATATCTCATGCATTTCATTTCACTAGAAGTTATCCTGCTCTCCCCTCCTTTCCTCAAGGTCCATGTCTCACTGCCGTAACAAAGTGCAGGTCTTGCTAAGGTTTTGTATGCCGTATTCTGTTATCTCACTGGATTAGTGAATGTTTATTTACTAAGTTTATTATTCCCATGGTTTAATTAAAATCGATTGTTCTATTTGATATGTCTACTTCATCCACACATGTTAATTTATATCCAAGATAGGTAAATTAATTTAGTCTTTCCAGTATTTTTGAATCTATACAAATTTTGCTACATGCAAAAGTTATAATTGACGTTCTTTCCAATTATTACATCTACTACGTTCGAGAACGTAATTAGTTCAGCCAATCATAGCAATTATCTGGTGAAGCATCAATCGTTAGCCTATATAATTACCAGTCTCAAGTATTTCCTCAGAAAAAAAAGGAGATGTGAATCTATGCGCAGTTTAATATATATGTAAAATAACGATATTCCACAACGAAACTTTTAAATATTAAGTTTTCAGTATTCGCAATTTTAATAAATTGTAATTTGTTTTGCAAATAGAACCTTATTTAAAAGCAAATTAATATCAAAAACTTCAAAAATAAGGTTATACAAAACAGTCATTAGATCAGTAGTCACGTATAAAGCAACACGTTACACTATACAGAAAATGTATTAAAATCAGAACAATTAATTAACACATATAATTAACACTACAAATACATATAAATACTATTCCAAATTCATTACATTCCAAATTCCACTATTCCAAATTAGCACTAACACAACTCCTCTACAGAATAAATACATTTCAGAGAGCAGTTGCACTAAGTGATTCAACATCAGCTATACAAGCTATAACAACATATAACTCTCCAATCTCCAGAAAAGTGTTGGAAATAAAAAAGATCATAAGATTATTGACCAAACAAAATAAAATTATCCAGCTCCAATGGATCCCCTCTCATTGCAGGGTACATGGAAATGAAATGGCGGATCTTTTAGCAAAAAAGGGCACCAAAATTTTACAGAAAACAAATCAATCCCTGCCCTACCATTCTGCAAAAATTATAATTAAAAGAAACTTCCAGAAAGAACTGATGGAGCACTTCAAATCACAAAGTAATGAGAAACCATGGGCAGCTATCTCGCAGAATAAAAAACTTAATACCTGAACAACCAAGACATGAAGCAGTAGCAACATTCAGACTGTTAACAGGCCATGACTACCTGGCAGCACACCTCCATAAAATTGGAATCTTCAACTCTCCAAATTGTATCCTGTGCCAAGACAATAACACTACCATGAACAAAGATTGTCTTGCTAGCTGTGAGGCTCTGAAGATGTCACCTACAAGAACTCTGGCAGGACTCTATTGGGAAGCAAGAAAGCAAATGGAACACATCCAAGCTAATGGGCATTAGACTACTATTACTACTACTTCTACTACTACTACTACTATTCCAAATTCTATACATATACATTCATATCCAATAGCTATTTTCTCGGTTTTTATCCCTCCCTGAGAATAGATCTTAAAAAATCCAAACATCTTCTAAAATGTATAACTGTAGGCTTTCACGGCCGGCGTCTTGATCCCTATTAGGTTCGTCTTCCGGGCATATAGGCCGTGGTCCAGTCGTTCTTCTACTCGACGTTTCGTCTACTGCTGCGGTAGACATCTTCAGGAGATACTGCGTGCTCTCTGTGAACTCCTCAACAGTCGGCTGCAGACTGGCTGGTCGTTGGAAACTCCCTCCCTATTTATAGGCACGCCCCTGGTGGAGAGGCGGTTTTCTGCGCGGTCCGTGTTGCGTGCTGTTTTGTCCATGCTGTCGCTAGCAGAAGTCATAGGCTTCGTTGTCGTATTGTGCAGTGCCGGGATCCAGATTTTGTTTATCTTCATGGTTTCTTCTTTTTTGTTAAAGGAATTTTTGTGTTTATATATTTCAATGGCTTCTCTGTACAGTCTGGTGTAATAATGAGATGTTTGGGACAATACCTGTGTTTCTTCGAATCTTATTATATGTTCTTGGTTGTTCATCCAGTGTTCCGCTACGGCTGATTTTTCCTTTTGTTTTAGTCTGCAATGCCTCTTGTGTTCTTGCAATCTTGTGGTAACCATTCTTTTTGTTGTGCCGATATAAACCTGTCCACAACTGCAAGGGATGCGATATATACCGGCAGTACTTAACGGATCTCTTGTATAGTTGAATGCAGGCTTTCACGGCCGGTAATCATAATGTTGAGTGATTCCGGGTTCTGTGGCCGTGGTCCATAGTTGGTGTTGATACCAGACGTTTCGCCCTCAACTGCGGAGGGCATCTTCAGTGGCGAGTGCTTCTAGGCGTGTTTCCTGGTCGGAAGCTCTACTTAGAGTGTACTCTAAGTAGAGCTTCCGACCAGGAAACACGCCTAGAAGCACTCGCCACTGAAGATGCCCTCCGCAGTTGAGGGCGAAACGTCTGGTATCAACACCAACTATGGACCACGGCCACAGAACCCGGAATCACTCAACATTAGGATCTCTTGTATCTTTGGCTGGGCGCAGTATATTGTTGATTTTTTGTGTTGGCTTGTAGGTTGTAGATATGTTATATTTATTTAATAGCCAATGTAGAAACCGGAATAAGGCAGCTGCCTATTCATCAGAGTGAGGAAATAAGGGGCGAAGTGTCTCGCATTCTCCGTAAAACCAAACCACCGGTGAGTAATTTATCACGAAAAGAAAAAGTAGCTTTACATAATCTAAACGAAGACAAAGACATCATCGTTCTTCCTGCAGATAAAGGAAATGCCACCGTCATCATGGAAACAGAACAATACAACCAGAAAATGCAACAGCTTTTAGATCCAGAGACATACAAGATTCTTAAAACTGATCCTACAGCAAGAGTTCTACGTAAATCCAATAAACTTATCAAGAGCTCCACACTTGATGAAGACACTAAACGAGGATTGTACAAATCAGAAGCACTGCCACCAAGATTGTATGGATTACCAAAGATACACAAGGAAGGAACACCACTCAGACCTATTGTTTCGGCCATTGGATCACCTACATATGAACTCGCCAAGTTTCTCGCCTCACTATTGAAACCGTATATTGGAAAAACTGACACGTTTGTAAAAGACTCCACGCACTTCATAGAAAAAATAGACGCTCTGAAACTCAAGCCAAACGATAAAATAATAAGCTTCGATGTGGTTTCTTTATTTACTAAGATACCTATCCCACGAACACTATGACATACTTGCAAGAACTCTTTCCCCCAGACATAGTAGCGCTGTTATAACATATGCCTCACAGAAACGTATTTCCAATGGGAGGAATATTCTACGAGCAAATAGATGGCGTGGCCATGGGAAGTCCATTAAGCCCCGTAATAGCCAATTTTACATGGAACAATTTGAAAAACAGACCTTGGAGAATGCTACATTAAGACCTTCAGTTTGGCTGAGATATGTGGACGACACATTCGTCATTTGGGAGCATGGTGAAGAAGAACTTGATAACTTCAGGCAACATTTAAATGGTATTTGTCCCAGCATCCAATTCACCCTGGAAAGAGAAGAGAACAACAGTCTACCGTTTTTGGATGTTTTAGTAATTCGAAACCAAGACATGACACTTGGACACAAGGTATACAGGAAAAAGACTCACACAGACAGATACCTACATAAGCGGTCCAACCATCATCCCAGACAAAAACGCGGAATAATTAAAACCCTGGTGGAACGAGCCAAAAGGATTTCGGAACCACAGTATCTACAAGAAGAAATTAATCATCTCCAAGCAGCGTTTCAATCCAATGGATACAGCAAAACAGATTTTCGCCGAGCCATAAATCCCAATAAATACAAATCCGAAAACGGGAACAAGGAGGAGGCAAAGGGTAAGGTGTACCTACCATATATCAAGACAATAACGGAGAGAATTGGTCGAATATTAAATAAATATAACATATCTACAACCTACAAGCCAACACAAAAAATCAGCAATATACTGCGCCCAGCCAAAGATACAAGAGATCCGTTAAGTACTGCCGGTATATATCGCATCCCTTGCAGTTGTGGACAGGTTTATATCGGCACAACAAAAAGAATGGTTACCACAAGATTGCAAGAACACAAGAGGCATTGCAGACTATAAAACAAAAGGAAAAATCAGCCGTAGCGGAACACATGGATGAACAACCAAGAACATATAATAAGATTCGAAGAAACACAGGTATTGTCCCAAACATCTCATTATTACACCAGACTGTACAGAGAAGCCATTGAAATATATAAACACAAAAATTCCTTTAACAAAAAAGAAGAAACCATGAAGATAAACAAAATCTGGATCCCGGCACTGCACAATACGACAACGAAGCCTATGACTTCTGCTAGCGACAGCATGGACAAAACAGCACGCAACACGGACCGCGCAGAAAACCGCCTCTCCACCAGGGGCGTGCCTATAAATAGGGAGGGAGTTTCCAACGACCAGCCAGTCTGCAGCCGACTGTTGAGGAGTTCACAGAGAGCACGCAGTATCTCCTGAAGATGTCTACCGCAGCAGTAGACGAAACGTCGAGTAGAAGAACGACTGGACCACGGCCTATATGCCCGGAAGGAAGACGAACCTAATAGGGATCTTCTAAAATCTTTTCACTGCTCAACCATGAAAATTCACCAAATAACTTCCTTTTTCCATGTCCAGACATAATACACAAACTTATTTACCACAACCCTAAAGGTCAAACAAAAACTCACAAGTAAACAACCCGAAGAGGGCAATTTGTATTAGTCATTCAAAATATCTCTGCAGACGGAAGAATTACGAAGCTCTGTTTGTTGCTACTCGTGACGTCATATAAGGCAGTGTATACTGTCAGCGTCCCACGTCCCATTCCTCCCCTCTGCACTCAGGATAGCAGTGTCACGTATTCTATTCCTGCATAAACACGACTGCAGTGCCCTCCGTGAACAAATGCGCTTACTCCTTAAACGGGTAATAAGACCCTGAAAGCAGGGAGAGCAGGCTTGCCTGTTTCTCATGACACTTCGTGGTGTTTTGCCAATTTAAGGGTTAACGGTGGGCTAGCACATAAATAGCAACGGATTCATAACGTGTGCGTCAGATTTATATTTAAAAAATTATTATATTTCTTTATATTTCCGTGAACTATGATGGCTTCTTCTCCATGATCATAGAAAAATGCATTTTCTTATTCTGCCATCCAAAATTATAGATATTCCTACACAACCTAGTTATCTTCTCGTTTGCATCTCCTATCCTTCTGTCATAATTTGTGTACACGATCACACCAGAACCTCCCACTTCACATCCCAGAACACAGAATCCCCCATTATCCTAACTCCTATACTTTTTCTACTGCTGGACTCTCACTACAAGAGAAAGAGGACTCCGGAAATTAGCTTCCATTAATAAGAAATTTAAATATTTCATTCTTAATTGGCATTTTAGTAGATTAATTGATGGTTTCTCATCTTACGCTTCTCTAATAATAATGGCTTGTTTCATTTATATATACGCTTTTTGTATATACATAAATAGCATAAACATGGGAGGAAGAAGAATAAAGTGCTTAAGAATTGCTGATGATATGGCTTTGCTAGTAGAAGATGCAATGACACTGAGGAATATGCTGATGGAGCTAAATGATAAGTGCGAGGATTATGGAATGAAGATAAATATAAATAAGACGACGGCCATGATTATAGGAAGGAAACCAAGGAAGATAAACACAAGGATTAAAGATGAGGCCATTAAGCAAGTTGAGAGCTTCAAATACTTGGGTTGTACTATCAGTAGTAACATGAACTGCAGTCAAGAAGTAAAGCAGAGGATAGCAATGGCAAAAGAAGCATTTAACAAGAAGCGAAGCATTTTCTGCGGACCTTTGACAAAATAATTATGGAAGAGGCTAGTGAAGTGCTTTGTGTGGAGTGTAGCATTGTATGGTGCAGAGACTTGGACATTACGACGGAATGAGGAAAAGCGACTGGAAGCTTTTGAGATGTGAATATGGAGAAGAATGAAACGTATAAAATGGACAGACAAAGTAAGAAATAAAGTCGTGCTAGATAGAGTGGGTGAAAGAAGAACAATGCTGAAAAACTCATAAAGAAGAGGAAAATAAATTGGATTGCCCACTGGCTAAGAAGAAACTGTCTGCTGAAGGATGCCCTGGAAAAAATGGTGAACAGAATGAAAGTTAAAGACAGAAAGAGACATCAGATGATAGAAAATATTAAAATAAATGGTTTTTATGCAGATACAAAAAGGAAAGCTCAGTTAAACAAAGAGTGGAGAATGCTCAGTTTGCAATGAAAGACATGCTCTTGAGCAGAACACTATGAATATATATATATGTATATATATATAAACCCCTTACTAGCCATGGGTATAAGTAACAAAATATCAGTTTTGAGTAAATGATGTTCAAAGTCGAGACGCTCCACATGTGATTGTGATAGCAGTTTTCTTTTCAGCCACTACAATTCAGCACCAGACAGATTTTTGTTGTATCCATAAGCCACTCAGGTTAGTATCTGCTCTAACTACTAAAATCTACATTTAACTCCAAAATTATCAATTTGTTACTTATACCCTTTGGCTTATATGGATCTCATATATATATATAAAATTTCGTGTCACGTTGTTTGTCCGCGATGGAATCCTAAACTACTGAACCGATTTTAATAAAATTTTGCACACTGTGTGCAGTTTGATCCAACTTGAGACTTAGGGTAGTTTATAACTAAATTTATAGTCGCATTATTTTTTATTGCAAATTATTTGTTTATTATTTAACAAAGAGTTATAATTATCTGTGAGTTCCATACGATTCTAACAAATGGCGGTGTAATTATCTGTGAGTTCAATACAATTATAACAGATGGTGGTGTAAGGTAATTTGGTAAGGTAATTGGTTTATTATTTAACAAAGAGAGATCCAGATGGCTGTGCTTTTTGTTGCAACCGCGAATTTCAATTGAATTACAAATATTGATTATTTCATAATTTAAGTGTGTTCAGTGTTCATTTTATTTTCAATATTATTAATTTCGTGTGTGAGTATTAGTTTTAAGTAATCTGGCTGAAAGACAGCAACTTAATTTAAATATTTAACATATAATTTAGCCACAGCTATATATAACTCTATATGTTAGCGTGCTTACAACTGCGCCACCCAGTCATTCCAGCACAAATATTTATATTTATTCCTTATATATGATTATATCATGAGGGGCAGCGATACATCTGTTGAGCTGCCGCCTCGCTTCTGTAACAAGTAATCATATAAAGAGAATATTTACTGATAGCAATAATGCTTCTTTATTTCGAATAAATAATTTTATATATATACTGCGATTAATTGGTGGTCAAATATTATCCGATAAAATCGTTCTTTCATAAAGTCTTTCTGTATATCTCGAACAAATCCAATTTAGGACTCGTTATTCTTCTTCTTCTTCTTCCTTCCAAGTATTAGGCCAAGGCCTGTTACGATCCTATAGAAAATTTTCCCTCCAGCGTTTCATAGGACGGCCCAGAGATCTTCGACCTCTTGGTATATAATTATAAACAGCTTTGGGGATCCGATTTGAACTCATTCTTTCAAGATGGTGTTTCGAATTTAGTTGGTACTGTTTAATATATTCCAAAATTGGCGTAGTCTTCAATTCTTTTAAGATATCGGTGTTCCTTTTCCGATCCCATCTGGTGTAACCCGCTGTTCTGCACATGAATCTCATTTCACAAGCCGTTATTCTGCTTTTATGTTGTCTTTTTAATGTCCATGCTTCACTACCATAGGTGGACTCGATTGCTATTGTTTCCAGTGTAATTTAACCCAAGTCTGTTATTAACGCATTATTTTCATTTGTGCTCATGGATAATTTACATTTTATACGTATACATTAAAATAATTACTTCAGTTGTCATCGCAGAGAGAAAGAATTGAAGCCTCTAATCAAATAATCACATTTCATTTATTTGTTCGACAATTGTAAATAATTATTCATCACTGTTTTTATGAGTTTAAACGTGTAAGAATATAATTGGTAACATGTTACGTGCATCCACACATCCAGCTGTGTATGACATTAATTATAGACTGGATGTTGTACAATGTTCATCATTTATTTTATCACGTGTCAACAACACAATTGTAAATATCGAAGTGAATAGACATATCTGATAATATATACATATATACTAGAAGTCCCGGTCACGCGATGCTGTGGCTAAGATTTAAAAATTTAAATTTAAGTTGCTGTCTTTCAGCCAGATTACTTAAAACTAATACTCACACACGAAATGAATAATATTGGAAATAAAATAAACGCTGAACACACTTAAATTATATAATCAATATTTGTAATTCAATTGAAATTCGCGGTTTGCAACAAAAAGCACAGCCATCTGGATCTCTCTTTGTTAAATAACAAACCAATTACCTTACCAAATTACCTTACACCGCCATCTGTTAGAATCGTATGCAACTCACAGATAATTACACCGCCATATGTTAGAATCGTATGGAATTCACAGATAATTGTAACTCTTTGATAAATAATAAACAAATAATTTGCAATAAAAAAATAATGCGACTATAAATTTAGTTATAAACTACCCTAAGTCACAAGTTGGATCAAACTGCACACAGTGTGCAAAATTTTATTAAAATCGGTTCAGTAGTTTAGGATTCCATCGCGGACAAACAACGTGGCACGAACTTTTTATATATTAAGATTTAGTATTG
This sequence comes from Diploptera punctata, assembly GCA_030220185.1. NCBI lineage: Eukaryota > Metazoa > Arthropoda > Insecta > Blattodea > Blaberidae > Diploptera > Diploptera punctata. The sequence goes on from JASPKZ010007593.1 coordinate 557,448, forward strand.
TTGGCCGATAGCGAGGAGATACTAGAGGACAACACGCACACACTATTGAGTAACACTAAGAAAATTAGGACTGGAAGTAAATATCAATAAAACTAAATATATGGTCACACGTAGAAATTCATTATATAATGGAAATGGACAGCTAATGACAAATGAGGGAAATTTTGAGGAAGTGGCTGAATTCAAATACCTAGGAACAATAATCACAAATAGGAATGAGATGCACAAAGATATTAAACATAGGCTCAATTCTGGAAATGCGTGCTATTATGCATTGCAGAGACTCTTGATGTCCCAACTCCTTTCAAAAAACGTTAAACTGAAAATATATAAAACTATTATTCTACCAGTTATATTATATGGGTGCGAAACATGGACTCTTACTTTAAGGGAGGAAAGGAGATTACAAGTATTTGAGAATAAAGTTCTTAGGAAATTTTTTGGACCAAAGAGAGTTGAACAGACAGGTGAATGGAGAAGATTACATAACAATGAACTACATGGTCTTTATAAGAAGCCAGATATAATAAGAACAGTTAAGTCTTGTCGGGCAGGACATGTTGCGCGTATGGGGAATGAAAGACGTGCATGAAAGCTTCTTGTAGGAAAGCCAGAGGGAAAACATCCAGTTGGTAGACCAAGAATGAGGCAGGAAAATAACATTAAATATGATTTGAGGGAAGTAGATTATACATGGAATGATTGGAAAACATTATCTCAGGATAGGGATGTATGGAAATCTTATGTCCGCGCGGCCATGAGCCTACGGGTTAGATAGTGCCAGTGAGTAACTAAGTAAGTAAGTAAGTAAGTAAGTAAGTAAGTAAGTATATATATATATATATATATATATATATATATATATATATATATTATATAAAGGGTGTTGAAAAAAACACCGACAACGGAGGTGAGGTAGTAAATTGAGATATGTTGATCAATTTTTAATAAGATACCAATGTCTGGACATGATGCGTTTTCACACTATGACTAGTTAATTATGTCACAAGATCAGTGTTCGTTCGAAGGATTTGAAGACACATTACTTGACAACACCTCACAGGTACGGGACCTGTGATACGTGGCTTCGCAACGGAATGTGGCTGCAACACCACGGAGCACCAGCTAACTTCAATGTCAATGTATGGAGATATTTGGATACCATTTATCCAGCTCAAAGGATTGGGAGAGGTGGGTCAGTCCCGTGGTCTCCGAGATCACCTGATCTTAACTCTCTCCACTACTTTTTATGGGGCGACATGAAACAGTCTGTTTATCAGACTCCAGTACAGTCACGTATGTATCTTATAGCCTGAATCCACGCAGCTAAAGAAGTAATTCAAATGAGGTCAGGTGTGTTTGAACGCGTACGCCAATCATTATACCGCCGATGTATGCTCTCCAATGAGATGGGAGATGGATATTTTGAAACTTGATGTGACTGTTACAGTATTGTCAAGTATTGAGTCTTGAAATCCAACTAACGGAACTCTCGAGAAGTAAGATTCTCATAGTGAGAAACCGCATCATTTTCGGACATGGGTATCTAATTAAAAAATGATAACATGTCTCAATATACCACCTCACCTCCATTGACGGTGTTTTTTGCAACCCTCAGCCATTCTACTATTTGAAACGATGATTATTTTCAACTAATCATAAAGATATTAGAACCTGGATTAGGAATATTTTTAGGTGTAGCAACTTAAATAATAGGTCTGTTCGACCTTTAAATTCATACATGATCTGAGTTCAGACTGGCATCCCTGTATATATATATATATATATATATATATATATATATATACATATACTTACTCACTGGCACTATCGAACCCGTATATTCATGGCCGCGCGGATATAAGCTCCCCATACATCCCTATCCTGAGCTAATGCTCTCCAATCATACCCTGTATAATCTACTTCTCTCAAATCATAGTTAATGTTATTCTCCCACCTCATTCTTAGTCTACCAACTGGGCGTTTTCCCTCTGGCTTTCCTACAAGAAGTTTCCGTGCGCGTCTTTCATTCCCCATACGTGCAACATGTCCTGCCCAACGCAGTCTACGAGACTTAACTGTTCTTATTATATCTGGCTTCCTGCAAAGACAATGTAGTTCATTGTTAAGTAGTCTTCTCCATTCACCTGTCTGTTCATCTCTCTTTGGTCCAAACATTTTCCTAAGTACTTTATTCTCAAATACTCGTAATCTCCTTCCCTCCCTTAAAGCAATAGTCCATGTTTCGCACCCATATAATATAACTGGTAGAATAACAGTTTCATATATTTTCAGTTTAACGTTTTTTGAAAGGAGTTGGGACATCAAAACGCTCTGTAATGCATAATAGCACGTATTTCCAGAATTGAGCCTATGTTTCATTTCTTTGTGCATCTCATTTCTATTTGTGATTATTGTTCCTAGGTACTTGAATTCAGCCACTTCCTCAAAATTCCCATCATTTGTCATTAGCTGTCCATTTACAATCATCATCACCATCTTAAGGCACGACAACTTCAAAAGTGAAAGTTTTGGCCTTCTCAACAATCCTCCTCCATGCCAATCTCTCTCTCTTGCCATATTCAAATTGGTCACTTTCATTTTCCTTAGATCGTTCATTGTGTCATCCTCCCATCTGATCTTCGGTATTCTAACAGCTCTGTCTCTGTAGGTTTCCATTTGTAGAGTTTTTTGACCAGTCTCTGATCATCCATTTCTATTGTATAATGTATTTATACTGTGACCATATACTTACTTACTTACTTACTCACTGGCACTATCGAACCCGTAGGTTCATGGCCGCACGGACATAAGCTCTCCATACATCCCTATCCTGAGCTAATGCTTTCTAATATCCAAGGACGATTTATCCAATTCCCGCGTTAATATCTCTAGTGCCCCGCTATTGTATAAAGTCCTAACATTCCATGTTCCTAGGAACATGTCCCTGTGTTTGAGCCTTTGGCATGGGTTCCCTGAAGTAGTCCCCGCCCGGAGAACGGAATGGGGGACTATTTGACCTCCGGAAAATTTTACCCCAGTAGAACCCATGTCCGCATTTCTTGACGGTTGTATTTTTACGGTGAAAGATCGTCACTCTTTCGACCAAGGTACTTATTTCGTCTGGCTTATCACCAGTCCGGCATGGGTAACCCTATCGGCAGCAATGCTACCGCCGGCATAGCTCTCAGGATCATTTAAGCACACAAGCCACTCCATATATTTAGTTTTATTGTGTGTCTTGGATTCAAGTTTGGCCTCTTTCCACTGATTCCGACGTTTCGGCCATTATCAAGGAATGATAAGTTCGAGTCACAGGTTTAGGCCTTATATAATAAAATACATAGAGTTTTCGCTGTGGTCCGTTTCCGAAGACGTACATCCATTCAAGGTTTAGTTCTTATGTAGTTAAATACCTTCGGTTTTCAGTGTGGTCCGTTTCCGAAGCCGTAAACCCATCTTAAGGTTTAGTTCTTATGTAGTTAAATATCTTCAGTTTTCAGTGTGGTCCGTTTCGGAAACCGTACACCTATCCAAGCGTCGAGCACACTCCATGTTGCCCAACCATTTTTCTTCATATCTTTTTCGCTGTTCTGGGGTGACATGATGGGCAGCGAGAGCAGTTTGAATCCAAGACGCGGAAAACCCAAGAAAACTTTCATAGAACTTCAATTCAAGACGCGGAAAACGCAAGAAAACTTTGATATTCATACTTATATCCGCGAAAATCTGGAATATAACATGCATATACATAGAGAATTAAATGTTACTTCCAAGTTATTTGGACAGAAAATGCACACAGATGTTGTATGACAGAATAAACTAATATCATAGAAGCAGAAGTTGTTACTTACGTTAAGCAGAAGTTAGTTGCTACTCAACACGATCCCTCATCTTCTGAAACAAAACAGAAATTTACGACTGCAGTGAAGTGTGTAATTATGATTCAGCATTCACTTCCATTTAAGTGTATATCTTGTGACAATGGTGATATATCAGAGATTATCAACAGTAGTCTATAAGGAGATATTGTCATAAGTAATGCCAGGAGTAATTTCCTAATTATCGATAAATTCACGCCTCACGAAGTATTGTATTGTATTGTAAGCCTATATTTTCCCTTTACAGAGATTTAGGCGCTCTCCCCCTACAGGGAAGAATTTGAACCATACTAATTTAGTTACACTTGTTTTCATATAGATGTCATTTTGAGTGGTACGTGGTCAGCGTTCCGCCTCATACTGACATCTAGGAAATCAAGGTAGAACTAGGACGGGAAAATTCGGTAAATTTTGCTTAGAGGCCTTTTCATTCAGGCTTAAGGATTTTTTACGAGCCTGAAAATCTTCAGATTCGGGACCCACGGCTTAAAGTCCCTCCCGGAGGACTTGCTCCTTGGATTTTTCCGTCCTAAAAAATCCATCGACCCCGGCCGGGTTTGAACCCGCGACCCTTGAGACCAGAGGCAAGGAGCGACTCACCAAGTAAGGAGTGAATTTATCTAGACTATTTAACTCATGCTACAAATGGGAGTAAATGACCAATCACATTTCAATTCTTTTTTATTTACAACCAATCACAGTCGTGTTTCGCCTAGAATTTACCAACTAAAGTTTATCATAAGTAATGCCACGAGTGATTTCCAAATTATCGATAAATTCACGACTCACGAAGTGAGGAGTGAATTTATCTAGAGAATTTGGAAATCAAGAGTGGCATTTGTTAGGACTATTTAACGAATAAAATTAAGATGTTTACTCACAAATCATTATTTAACTATAGTTATTTTAAAATATTTATATATTTAATGTAAACGGCGATGTTTGAAAACAAATGAGAAACGATAGGTACGCTTCTACTGCTTCTTTTGTTTATCACTGCAACGAGATCATACTATTTATTGCCAAAGGAACGCAATATTGTAAGGAGGAGCTTTCTTTAATATGGTAATTATAACACTGATAAATATTTAGTGAAACACGACTCTGATTGGTTGTAAAACAGAAATAATTGAAACGTGATTGGTCATTGACTCCCATTTGGGGCATGAGTTAAATAGTCATAATAAAGAAAGCACCTCCTTTTTAAAATTCTGGATAGGTCATAGCATTATTTTGCAGTGACTGACTCTCTAAGAAGTACGGCTACCAGATTGTATATATAGCGCATGAATGTCAGCAGAAAGCGCATAGAGAGATATTTGTAACAAATGATTATACCACAAAAAGAAATCACTGTTTGCACTTTCTTAAATGTATTTTACCCAGGTAATAACATTCCAGAAAATTATAATTGTCATATTTACATCATAGGACATCAGAAATTAATTAATATACAGTTTGATATGTTTCATTTTTACTCCACTAGGGTGCATTCTTACAACATTGCGATCCTTTGGCAATAAATAATATGATCTGGTTGCAGTGATGAACAAAAGAAGCGTATGAAGCGTACCAATCGTTTCTCATTTGTTTTCAAACATCGCCGTTTACATTAAATATATAAATATTTTAAAATAACTATAGTTAAATAATGATTTGTGAGTAAACAGCTTAATTTTATTCGTTAAATAGTCCTAACAAATGCCACTCTTGATTTCCAAATTCTCTAGGTAAATTCATTCCTCACTTCGTGAGTCGTGAATTTATCGATAATTTGGAAATCACTCGTGGCATTACTTATGAATATTCCATGCTTATTTCCAAAAGATACCTCTATAACATACATGAAACTTATTGAATCAAGAATACTGGTAATGTTGTCACTTCAGTACATCATGGTGTAACCACTGACTAGTGAAGCCGGGAGCATGGATATGAAAGGTTAGAGGTCACGGGGTTGCATACGCAGGTGGCTCTCTATCTTGCAGAAATTCTGAGGCATAACCGCACTTTCAAGTCAAACTAAAAGCTAGCGAAAAAAAAAAGCAAATTGCTTATCCGTGGGGTTTAAAGCATACAACATTTCTCAAAAGATTTCTCTAGCAAAACCGCAAACTCAGCGCAAGACATTTTGAAGCAAGTCCAATTATTTTATTCGATTCTAACGTAACGCATTTGCTGTGTATTAGGCATCCATCGTCAGAATTGTTCTTATCTGATTATTTAGTTCCTCATTTATCATCATCATCAATAATCACGGATTAAGCCCATGTGGCTTGTTCCGATCTCATAGATTCTCATTCAAAAAGTTGAATCCATCTCTTTTTCGGTCTGCCAATATTCCTGTCTCCTCTTGGTTTGTAATTAAATATAGTTTTTGAAATGCGATCATCTTTCATTCTTTGAACATGTTCTTTCCAGTTTTTTTCTAGATTATTTTATTTTATCTAAACGTTTAAAAATATTTAGCTCATTTCTAAAATCTTCACTTCTTCTTTTATCTAGAAGTTTGCAGCCATCCACACTTCTCAGAAATCTCATTTCAGCTGCTTCTACGATCTTCTCTTCTCTTTTAGTTAAAACCCCAAAATTCACTACCATACTATAGTAAGGGGACTGCCACTACTTTATAAAATTTTAGTTTTGTTCCCATTCTTGTGTTTTAAATATTCTTTTAATTGTGCCACATTTAATGTTTATTAAATGTATGATTTTTAATAAACTTATAGAAACATGATTTTAAAGGAGTCCATCGCACTAGATACTAAAACAATTGCTTTATTGTTCGTTAGTTCTTTTAGTTTTTCTGTATTTTCAACTTCAGTTGCTATTTCTCTAAATACTAGTAATTAATAATAATAATAATAATAATAATAATAATAATAATAATTACTATTGTTGAGTGATTCTGGGCTATGAGGCCGTAGTCCATTAGTGGTGTTCCTACTAGACGTTTCTCCCTCAACTGCGGAGTGCATCTTCAGTGGCGAGTGCTTATAGGCACTGTTACCTGATCGGAACATTTGTAATTTGTAATTACGCTGAGCAACAAAAAAGAAACTTTGTTTTGTCTCAGAAAGAAAAATATGTGATTCTGATAGTATGTTTTCTCCTGAATTCAAAAATGATATCGGTTTTTCTGCATCACGCAAGGTTTCCGAGAGACATGAATTTATAATTTCAAACACTTTAATATTTTATACATTCGTAACTACACAATATTTGAACATTCGAAAGTAAGAAATGACGATTTAGTGCTATAGTTCTCCTGTGGAGCATCCCTCTTGATGGTCCAACAATAATCGGCCAACATATTAGGATTCCATTTGCCTTGATATCTCTTTTCCATAGCTGAAATCTATTGAGTTAGCTCATTTGGTTTTATTTTACAATGGACAAATGGAATAATTATTTAAATCCATTAATTGAAATTGAAATAAAAACTGTGGGTGATGAAGAAATTCCGAATACATATTTGAAAACACGATAAAAAACTGCATTAAGTACAACTATTGGTACTCATGAGACAAAAATCATGTTGACCAGTGTTATTATTTCTAGGTATTTGAATTCAGCCACTTCTTCAAAATTTCCCTCATCTGTCATTAACTGTTCATTACCATTATATAATGTATTTGTGTGTGTGAACATATATTTAGTTTTATTGATGTTTATTTCCAGTCCCAATTTCTAAGTGTTACTGAATACAGTGTGTGTGTTGGCCTTTAGTATCTCCTCGCTATCGGCCAATAGTACTACATCATCAGCATAAACTAACAGCTTATTAATACCAATGAGTTGTAGGCCTTCTTCATCCTCTAAAGATTTGACGGCATGCTCTAGTAGAAAATTGGAAATTGAGCAAATATTGCATCTCCTTACTTTAAGCCAGAAGTATCTGAAAACTGTTTGTCTACCCGCACCCTATTCTTTGTGTCTTTTATACATAGGCTATTCAAGTAAGTTCAATTTTTGGAATTCCGAACTCCAGTAGGATGGCCTACATTATAACTTTCCCCTCTTTTGAAGTCTACATATAGTTGATGCACAGTGCAATCTTATTGCCATTTATTTTCTAAAATAATAGGCCCTACTATAAAATATCTAACCTGAACCAAGCAAACCCTGATCTCTCTTTTAATCCTAGATTGAGTAGGGCCTATATAAGTTTGGGGAAAAGAATCTTATATACTCAATCTATGATTTAAAGAGAGATCAGGGGTTGCTTGGTTCAGGTTAGGGGCATGGAAATTTTTAAAAATTAGCATCGATCACGATATGCAAATATGTCCGGGAGACGAGATGCATATATTAGGAAAATGTAACGTTTTGGAATATTAGAGGCGTCAGTTATTACCGGAAAGATTTCTAAATTCAAATCGTGAAAGATTGGCATGCTACGAGTTATTGGTAAACCCAGAAAATTGGATAAGCATGGGCAGATTTCTGGACAAAATGCGGAAAATAAGAACAACACTCATTCATGAATAAATAAATATATTAACAAATTGCAATACCGTTAATTCTTAATAATTCTACATAACTAAGTTAATGTATAATGTAATTGTATTGTTATCTAATTGTAATATTATTGTGTTTTTAAGTATATTATTACCAAACATCAACTTATTGTAACGGACTGTCAACAGCACGTACGGCTTACTGCCCGTGCGATCCATATCTGTAAATAACATTGTATGTATCTTACTTTTAGTTTAATAAAGTCCTTATGTATTGTATATAATTTAAGGGAATGTAAAATACAAATTTTAGAGAATTTAAAGATTTAATACCAAAAACAAAAGATGTTCCATCAAAATTAGCAATGCAAGTTCACAATGTAAGTTGCATTCTATCGACTTTGCAACTGCATGCAAAGTATTGTTAAAGCAAGAAATAAAATGAAGGAGACACGAGAGAATAGTATATGAAGCTGTGCTTAGAAGACATGAGACATGTCTGTTTGAACAGCCGGAAAGAGAGGCGGAGAAAGTGAGCATAAAAATGCTTGGGGGAGGGCGAGATAGATTCAGAGATAAGAAAGAAAGAAAGAATAAAACATAGAAGAAGGTAAATAAAAAATGACAAAAAAACTCAACTATGAGAAAAGAACAAAGAAAAAATAAATGATGAGATTCTCAACCGCCGCAGATGCTCTTTTTCGACCAACTGTAATTATCTTTCTTACGGTTGTTTTATGCGCACAGCAATTAACGCCATTTAAATAGAACTGCACGACATATGTTTGTGCACTCATATTTTATAAATATTTTTACATATCCTCACCAATTCCATTTAGTAGACATCGAAAATTAACATCTACAAAATGTATATATAGACATATGCCTACATATTATATGCATATAGATATACAGGGCTATTCAAAAAGAAGGAACAGACTTCAGACATTTATTTCCTCCAAATTAAATATATATATATATATATATATATATATATATATATATATATAATCACAATTATAATGTTCCTGGAAAGAGAAAAGTTCAAATTTCACTATTTTATGCATTCAATATGAGCACCATGTGTTACACGACAAATATCAAAACGGTGGCTCATTTCTTGCCACACACGAATCAGCTGGTCTCTAGTTATCGAATTCACAGCTTTAACAATTTGATGTCGCAGATTTTCAAGAGTGTCAGGCAAAGGGCGGATAAAACACGGCCTTTTACGTAACCCAACAGATAAAAATCACATGGGGTTAGGTCTGGTGATCTGGGAGGCCACCGGCGATGAAGTTGTACTTCTGCTCCTCCTCTTCCAATTCAACAGCGCTAATGCAACTATGATCGCAACTTCAAGTAACAGCGCCAATTGTGGCCGTGATTGGAACTTCAAACGTTTCTCTTTCTAGGAACGTTAGAATTGTGTTTCTATTTATTGTAGTTTGGAAGAAAAATAAATGTTTGAAATCTGTTCCTTCTTTTTGAATAGCACTGTATATTAAATAAGGGGATTCTGTTGCATCTTACCTGATAAGACCTGAGTTCTTTTAGGACATGTTTCAATACATGTTTTTTTTACAATATGAAGTAACATTCTGAGGTTCTTCTTAATAAGTGAGGTGAGTTTATTGTATCTTACCTCATAAAAGAACTCAAATTGTATGAGGTAAAAAGCAACAGAGTCAACTTATTTATTAAGAAGAACCTCATAATTGTTTGCAGATGACCAAATAATAATTGCAAATTCAGAAGATAATCTGCAGAAAGGTCTGTATGAACTTAACAAAATTATAAAGAATATGGATTGAAGATATCTACAGAGAAAACAAAAATTATGGCATTTCAAGGTGTAGATCCTGTTAGAAGTAAAATTGTACTTGACAATAGAATTTTGGAGCAGGTGAATAATTTTACATATCTGGGGATGCAATATCTCATATGAAGAAGAAAAGGATGTAAATGCAAAAATATCTAAATTTTAAAGAATTTTAGGGTTAAGAAATTCTATCTTCAAGCCACAGTTAGTCCAAAAACATTCAAGACTAAAAGTGTATAAAACACTGGCTCTTCCAATTCTTTTGTATGGTAGCGAAGTATGGACGTTGAAACAGAAGGATATACAGAGGCTTAGATCTGCTGAAATGAGATACCTTCGGAGGACTGCAGGATACACACTACTAGATCACAAAAAAATGAAGACATCATTGTGCCAGCGACCTATGGATTACTGAAATTATATACCACTACAGTTCACCGCTCAACCAACTGAGCTCTTACAACGATTGACTAAAAAGTCGATAAGTCCGCAACCTATTATACCAGTTTTCATTTTTTTTATTTTCTGATGATTCTGGCCAGGGTTTTAGAAACAAAATATGAAATTATTGTATTGTCACGGGTCCTTTACAAGTATACAAAGTCTCAAGTCGATCCAATGTTTTTAAGTGGGTGAAAATCGTGTTCAAATATTCCGTTACATAGATACAAAGACACTTTTTTTATTTTCTGATTATTCTGGCCAGGATTTTAGAAACAAATATGAAATTATTGTATTGTCACGGGTCCTTTAAAAGAAAACAACGTTTCAAGTCGATCCAATGTTTCTAAGTGGGTGAAAATCGTGTTCAAAGATTCCGTTAATGGATACAAAGACACTTATTTTTATTGTCTGATGATTCTGGCCAGGATTTTATAAAATAAATATGACATTATTATATTTTCACGGGTCCTTTACAAGTATGCAAAGTTTCAAGTCGATCCAATGTTTCTAAGTGGGTGAAAAGCGTGTTCAAAGATTCCGTTACATAGATACAAAGACACTTTTTTTCATTTTCTGATGATTCTGGTCAGGATTTTAGGAAAAAAAATGAAATTATTGTATTGTCACGGGTCCTTTAAAAGTATACAAAGTTTCAAGTCGATCCAATGATTTTAAGTGGGTGAAAATCGCGTTGAAAGATTCCGTCACATAGAGAGATAGATACAGGTCAAGCTAATATAAAGCGTGCAATAGAATAGTATATTATGATACATTTATGAACATGTCTTGGAGTGCCTAATAAACGCATCGAAGAAAAAATACACAGTGCCATTGAATAAAACAAAATTAGTAATTACATGTTGGTAATAAATAGCGTTACAAAGTTCATCACCGTCAGTATTATTCCCCCTCGTAGTTGTAAAACTTTTGTATAAAACAATTTATTAATTTTGTACTTACATACAAAGAAATTTTGGATTGTGAAGATAAATCGGATACCTTGTATAAAATTATAATGATATTGTGAAAAGAAAAAGTAATGCCTGAACCAGGAATCGAACCGTGGACCTCTAGTTCTCCGTACTAGTGTGCAGCCCACTACACCATTCTAGACTTGGCACAAATATTAACAATTCTTTCCACATATACAGATCTATAATTCTCGTTTCGTCCGCTGTCAGGTAGGTGTCACTACCATCGCCAAACCATCGTTTAGAAGTATCTGTATTTGGGAATTTTACACCACTACTTTTATAAGCAGTAAACGATGTTATGTAACATTTTCCAATTATTTTCACAATATCATTATAATATTATAATATGACCCATTATTGGAACTGTGTTAAAATAACAGTATTGGAAAATGTTAAATAACATCGATTACTGCTTATAAAAGTGGTGGTGTAAAATTCTCTAACATAGATACTTTCGCGTGGAGCCGGCCGTTGGCGATGGTAGTAACAACTACCTGGCGGCAGCGGATGAAACGAGAATTATAGATTTGTATATGTGGAAAGAATTTTTAGTGTTTGTGCCAGGTGTGGAATGGTGTAGTGGGATGCACACTAGTCTGGAGAACTAGAGGTCCACGGTTCGATTCCTGGTTCAGACATTAATTTTTCTTTTCGCAATATCTATCTATCTTCGAGTTTTTACAGCTGCTGCCGTCTTCCCGTGCCAAACCTCCAAAGCCTACGGTCTTGGGCATCTTCGATGCATAGCCCTCTAGCTTGCATTACTGTCTTCATGTTTTCCTTCCATGTTAACATTGGTCTCCCTCTTTTCTTCTTTCTGTTTGGATGCCATTCATATAGTTGCTTTGGCCATCGCTCATCTTCCATTCTTAAGACATGTCCTAACCACTTTAATTCCTTCTCCTCAATTCTTTCAATTATGCTTTCATCTGCTCCCATTATGTTTCTAATTTCCTTATTTGTGACATGTTCTAATCTAGAATTTTCTGGCACTTCTCCGTAAATAATCCATTTCTAGAGCTATTAGTCTATTATTGTAGTATTTTCACAATATCATTATAATATTATAATATGAACCATTATTGGAACTGTGTTAAAATACCAGTATTGGAAAATGTTAAATAACCCTGTATAAAGAATTATTCTCATATACCATTGTGGCACTCAGTTCATGAAGAAGTGCAAGATAGAAGGAAGAATATCCGTGGTAAAAGCGCTAGCAAAGCGGATAGAATAATGGAACGGTAAGTAAGGAGATTGTGGATTTCGTCTTGCTATGGGAGACAAGGTAAAGCTGGATTTCTAGCTTCCAGTAACATTTGCCTTGAGCTGTAATATTTTCTGTATCTTTTATCTTACTTCAGTAACTACTTTTTTCTACATGTTCCACGCAGAATTTTATTTCTAAACTCTAAAATGCAACGATAATATACAAAGGTCCATAGACGCAAATAACTGCAGGAAATAAAGCAGAGAAATTATGAATTTTACATATTTAGGGCAAGATGGTTTAAGAAAACATATATAACAACGTAAAGTCAATGAAAAAATATAATCAAGGTTACAAATAAAATACCTGAACAGTAATTTCTGGAAAGCGTGCTATTATGCTTTTCAGGGACTCTTTTCGTCCCATCTCCTTTCAAAAAACATTAAACTGAAAAAATATATAAGACTATTTTTCATTATCATTATCATCATCATCAACAACAACAATGATTAAGCCCAATGGCTTATAGGTCGAATTGGTCCTTCCATCTCTTCAATGGTCTCCCCCAACAATCTTCTCCCTTTTGGTTTATAATTATACATTCTTCTTGGTATGCGCTTTTCATTCATTCGTAATACGTGTTGAAGGTAAGCATTTTGATAGTATTTTATTCTTTCACAGAGATTAAATTATATTAAGTTATGTTCTTAGGGCCAGTTTCACCAAGAGAAGAAAAATGTATTACGCCTGTTTTCCCCATGTATAATGCATAGCTAAAACGGGTGTAATACAGTTACCTCTGTTGGTGAAACTGGCCCTTATATCTTCGTTTTTCTTTTTATTGGTCCTTTGGTATCCTGCTAATGCTTTCAACATCTTCATTTCTGCAGCCTCTATTTGTTTACTATCTACCTTTGCTAATGTCCAGGTTTCACATCCATAGATAAGAGATGGAACTGCCAATACTTTGTATATTGTATTGTAAGCCTATGTTTTCCCTTTACAGGGATTTAGGCGCTCTCCCCCTACAGGGAAGAATAAACCATACTAATTTAGTTACACTTGTTTTCGTATAGATGTCATTTTAAGTGGTCCGTGGTCAGCGTTCCGCCTAATACTGACGTTTAGGAAACCAAGGTAGTACTAGGACGGGAAAATTCGGTAAATTTTGCTTAGAGGCCTTTTCATTCAGGCTTAAGGATTTTTTTACGAGCCTGAAAATCTTCAGACTCGGGACCCACGGTTTAAAGTCCCTCCCGGAGGACTTGCTCCTTGAATTTTTCCGTCCTAAAAATACCATCGACCCCGGCCTGGCGACCAGAGGCAAGGAGCATAGCCACTAGTCCACCGCGGCCGACTCCAATACTTTGTAAAATTTTAAAATAGTTTATTTTCTAGCTTTATTCAATAAAGTACGTTAAATTGTGCCACATAGATAATTGAATCGTTGTATTTTAGTGTGTTTATCTAAATAAAACTATTTTTCAACCAGTTATATTATATGGATGCGAAACATGGACTCTTACTTTAAGGGAGGAAAGGAGATCACGAGCATTTGAAAATAATGTTCTCAGGAAACTGTTTGGACCAAAGAAAGATGAACGGAGAAGACTACAAAACAGTAAGCTACACAGTCTTTATAGGAAGCCAGATATAACAAGAAGTGTTAAGTCTCATAGACTGTGACGGGCAGGACATATGGCACGAATGGGGATTCAAAGAGGTGCATGGAAGTTTCTTGTAGGAAAACGTCGAGTTGTTATACAGAGGATGATTAGAAAGCATTAGCTCAGGATATGGATGTAATGAGAGCTTATGTGCGCATGGCCTTGAACCTATGGGTTTGATAATACCAGTCAGTTAGTTAGTAATTCCACTAAAACAGTCAGCAATCAATCAGGGATGCAAATCTGTCAAATTAAATACACAGACACCAGTAAATATGATAAAACAAAGCAAGAAATATCCCCAAATCGATCCCGAGACGTGTTTATACCTTGAACAGGGCATCAAGGTGATCACAACAAACCTATAATTTGCTTGATTGAAGTTATCAAGGAAACAGAAAATAAAATTATGCTAAATGAGAACACACCCAACAACCAAAGCCTTCTGTATGAAATATACAAATAATTTCAGTGCGATAAATATTCCTGATGATGTAGCATGTCTTTGAAAAGCCTAGAATTTTAATAGTGTGGCGACGTTTATAACAGAAATTATTATAACGGGTGCGGCAGAAACAATGACTCGTTTTAAATTGCCCGCCATTATTGGACACGGCTTCCTAGAGAGTTGATATTGGTACCAATGCAGTTCAAAGCATTGCCAGTCAGTATGAAGCGTTGGTCAAACAATAGTTTGCAATAGAAACGTTTTTCAAATGTGGTGACAGTGTCATATGGACACAGCGTTTGTTCCGGTAACAGTTTAACATTGGTCGGAATGATCAAGTTCCGTCTCGCAATTCGATTACGAAATGGGTCCAGCAGTTCAGAGCAACATCATCTGCAGCAAACAATAACCCACCTGGTAGGCGACGTACGGTTCGCACCCCGGACAACATTGCAAGAGTAAGAACTGCTTTGGCAATGTCAACTGAGCACCCCATTCACCCTATTCATCGGCTTGTGATTTTTTTCTGTGGGGATTCCTAAAATCCAAAGTGTATGCTAAGATTGGGGTGTATTACAGTCGATTTTTAATTACGCGATTGATGACAATTTTAATGCAAATATTCTTATTACGTAATGGTTTTAATGAAATTAATCTTTGGAAAAGAAGCACAATTAAAATATTCAAACATTATATGAAATAAATTAGCTTAAATATGTAATTTCCATATTAACCGTCAGCCATTTTGGAATCTAGTAGAATAACTGTTATAGGACAACTGTTATTAAAGACAACTGTTATATATGTATATGAAACTAAAAGCTAACCTAATTCAATTACTCTAACCTACTCTAAATTAATTTAATATGTAAAAGTAGACGTAAAGTGATGTAATTGTATAAAAAGTAACCATACTTATTAGCAGTGAGTTATCGGTGATGTTGATATCGCTGGTTATTAATTCTCAACTTGTGCGTATTTTTAATTAATAATTAACGTGGTGATCGTTGGTTATTAGAGAGTTTATCGCTGGTTCATACAATAACTCATAGAATAACAGTTGCAACCACAGTTATTAGTATGGTCATGACCTCCATGATGTATTATTAGAGAGGTCTGGACAGGAAATAGTCCGACTTTATTTTCATATTCACGACTAAAATAAGATGAAGATCATAATTTTACAGGGCTAAAAAGAATAATTATATAATTATATGCATACTTGTTGCATTTAAGTTGTGTTAAAGTGCATAAGTAAAAATCGATCGTTGTTACACCCCGCCCTATGCTAACATGCCAACAACTCTTGAAGACTTGTAAAACAACATTTGCGCCGAAATGGAGGTCATAACAGGCGACATTCTTCGTAAGGGTAGAATAGAATATGGAATTTATTGCCTTTTTTTTCAGAATAAAGAAAATACATATGCATTTACATTGCGCACGGGCCTGCTTGGCCGTACGTGCATTATTTTTCCATGAATAAAAAAATAAAACTAATAATATAAACAAGTACCTACAAATACACCTGTATCAAACAACAATAACAGGCTACATATAAGTAAAATCTATGTCTGCACTAAATCAAAATAATACATATCTACATTCATCCACATTCCGTACATTAATATTAAAAAAAAAATGCTAGAAAACAAATTAGAAAAAAAAAGCACACACACATACACCCACACACCCCCACACATATACACACCGCACGCTCATACCCCCCTCCCCCCGCCCCTGCAGACATTAAGTGCACTATCATGATTAAAGATCGAAAACAAAGACCATATTGAGATTCTTCTTATTGTTAATACATATATCCTTAATCTACAATTTTATGGAGAACGTGCGTGTTTGTGCAGAAGATTGCATCGATTGGACACATAAAGGACATAATTTACAAAAAGTGACATGTGTAATAAATGGTAGGATGTGTTATTTTCAACAATGTACTCTAATAATGTGTAGTTGTACATCTTTATGTCAAAATAATATTAATTAAATAAAAATAAAACTTAGTTTTATTTTATTTTCATATTTATTAAGACATATTCAGTGACAGCTGTTTCAGTACACTGTACCTTCTTCAGACATGTTAACAAATTATGAATTGTGCTATTATAGTACATATCAACTGATCTAAGCAAAAATGCAACAATAATTTATTTAAAAATTTAAATAAATTATTGCTGTATCAACAGATCTAAGCAACAATACAACAATAATGTATTTAAATTTTAAAATAAATCATTGTTGTATTGTTGCTTAGATCAGTTGATATGTACTATAATAACACAATTCATAATTTGTTAACATGTCTGAAGAAGGTACAGTGTACCGAAACAGCTGTCAGTGAATATATCTTAATAAATATGAAAATCAAATAAAACTAAGTTTTATTTTTATTTAATTAATAAATATGGATTTTCATCAAGTAAACACCAACTCAATTGATTATCATAAGTAATGCCACGAGTGATTTCCAATTTATCTAGAGAATTTGCGAATCAAGAGTGGCATTTGTTAGGACTATTTAACGAATAAAATTAAGCTGTTTTCTCACAAATCATTATTTAACTATAGTTATTTTAAAATATTTATATATTTAATGTAAACGGCGATGTTTGAAAACAAATGAGAAACGATAGGTACGCTTCATCTGCTTCTTTTGTTTATCACTGCAACCAGATCATACTATTTATTGCCAAAGGAACGCAATATTGTAAGAATACTCTCTAGTGGAGAAAAAATGAAACACATCAAACTGTATATTAATTCATTTCTGATGTCGTATGATGTAAATATGACAATTATATTTTTCTGGATTGTTACCTGGGAAAAAAATACATTTGAGAAAGTGCAAACAGTGGTTTCTTTTTTGGTGGTATAATCAATTGCTACAAATGTTTTTATATTAACTCCTGCAAGCGCTATGTGTTGACATCTATGCACTATATATACAAACTGGTAGCCGTATTTCTCGCAGGCTCAGTCACTGCAAAATAATGGTCAGACCTGTTCAGAATATTAAAAAGGAGGAGCTTTCTTTAATATGGTAAATTTAATATTGATAAATATTTCGTGAAACACGACTCTGATTCATATTTGGTTCGTCTCTGATTGGTTGTAAAACAGAAATCATTGAAACGTGATTGGTCATTGACTCCCATTTGGGGCATGAGTTAAATAGCCTAGATAAATTCACTCCTCACTTCGTGAGTGGCGAATTTATCGATATTTTGGAAATCACTCGTGGCATTACTTATGAAAAATTTTACAATAGCAGAACTGAAATAAATATATAAATAAATAGAAGTTTTAATGAACATTTTAAGGACATTAAATATAATGAGGGTAAATCAAGTTTTGCCTAACATGAATAAGAAACAGGTAACCAATTAATACTAATAGCAATGTGTTACTGATAATTCGCAAAGACAACAACTACTCGAGAATTAATTTCCTTAAAGAAATGGAAATATTAATAGAATCCAAGAAGGCATATTCACTTAATGAGAACACACCCAGTAAATTGAACTCTCTATTTAAAATTCTGACATGCAACAGTTAGTTCTAATTAATGAGCAGAAGATGGAACATGTTTCCGAAAGGCCTCCAAAATAGTTACAACTTTTTTTTTTAATTTATGACGAGTGAGAACTCAGGTACCAATTTTATATCTTTAATTAGTAAAATATGAACTAGGCGTGGAAACGTTCAAGCCTGGATAATTCTTCTAGGATATTACATTTCGAATTGTAACTTTTCACGGTCTAACGAATTAAAAATGTAGTGCTTTCTAACAAATTGCTTCGTAAACATGGTCTATGTTGATAAAATGAGGGAAACATTTAAATGCCATAACATTATTGAATAAACCAATTCACGCTGATAAATTTGCTCATTAGAGATTTCAAACATCGTTAGTTTGGACATAAACAAAATATACCCAGTTAGAAGACGATCATCAAAATTACTGTAACTATGGCAACCTGACACCAATCACATTGCATTAAACTGGAATCCTGCTCAGTAAACCTCTGATATACAAATTTCCCTTTGATTTCTCTCTACACGTTTATGTGTCAAACTTTGTTAATCGTTTGATTTCCTCGATGTCTTCTTGCTTCAATTTCCATGTCAAAAGAAGTAATTCTCTGTAATTACATCAATATATCATAATTATTGATTTTAATTTTAAATTTGTACCTTATAAAACAGTCATCCTCAACTACAAGGTGCGGCAGAAACAATTACCCATTTTAAACATATTATTTTTCACTATTTAACTCATGCCCCAAATGGGAGTCAATGACCAATCACGTTTCAATGATTTCTGTTTTACAAACCAATCAGAGTCGTGTTTCACGAAATATTTATCAGTGTTAAATTTACCATATTAAAGAAAGCTCCGAGGTAGCGTGCTGCCTTTGTCACGCAGCGGGCCCGGGTTCGATCCCCGGTCGGGGCAGTTTTTCTGGGTGAGGTTTTTATCGGGGGTTTTCCTCACCTGTAAGACAAATGTCAGGAAAACTTTAAGGCCCAAACGGTCCCCGAAATCATATGGTCATCATCTTCATCATCATCAATCTCATCATTATCATCATCATCATCCTTCACCGGTGTGGAAAGCAACGGGAAGCTACCACACCTACACAATTCCCTAGTAAAGCTGGAAGCATAGCATGAAAATCCTATGATTGCAGTGAAGGACCTGCCTTCGGGCAGAATTACTATGGATGGATGGAAAGAAAGCTCCTCCTTTTTAATATTCTGAACAGGTCTGATCATTATTTTGCAGTGACCGAGCCTGTGAGAAATACGGCTAACAGATTGTATATATATAGTGCATAGATGTCAACACATAGCGCTTGCAGGAGTTAATATAAAAACATTTATAGCTATTTATTATACCACCAAAAAAAGAAACCACTGTTTGCACTTTCTTAAATGTATTTTTTCCCAGGTAATAATCCAGAAAAAATATAATTGTCATATTTACATCATACGACATCAGAAATGAATTAATACACAGTTTGATGTGTTTCATTGTTTCTCCACTAGAGAGCATTCTTACAATATTGCGTTCCTTTGGCAATAAATAGTATGATCTGGTTGCAGTGATAAACAAAAGAAGCAAATGAAGCGTACCTATCGCTTCTCATTTGTTTTCAAACATCGCCGTTTACATTAAATATATAAATATTTTAAAATAACTATAGTTAAATAACGATTTGTGAGTAAACAGCTTAATTTTATTCGTTAAATAGTCCTAACAAATGCCACTCTTGATTTCCAAATTCTCTAGATAATTTCACGACTCACGAAGTGAGGATAATTTGAAAATCAAGAGTGGCATTTGTTAGGACTATTTAACGAATAAAATTAAGTTGTTTACTCACAAATCGTTATTTAAGTATAGTTATTTTAAAATATTTATATATTTAATGTAAACGGCGATGTTTGAAAACAAATGAGGAACGTTATGCTTCATTTGCTCATCACTACAACCAGATCAGATTTATTGCCACATAGAATCGCAATATTGTAAGAATGCACCCTAGTGGAGAAAAAATGAAACACATAACTACAGGTTATTAATTAATTTCTGATATCGTATGAATCGGATGATGTAAATATGTCAATTATAATTTTCTGCAACGTTAATTCCTGGGAAATAATACGTTTAAGAAAGTGCAAACAGTGGTTTCTTTTTTTTTATGGTATAATCAATTGCAACGAATGTTTTTCTATTATATCCCGCAAGCAGAATCTGGTTACATTCGTGCACTATATATACAATCTGGAAGCCACTTGATCAGATGAAAGTGATAAAATCGAGGTGAAAAACGACTGTGATTTGTTGTAAATCAAAACTCATTGAAATGTGATTGGTCATTGACTCCCATTTGGGGCATGAGTTAAATAGTCATAAGTAATGCCACGAGTGATTTCCAATTTATCTAGAGAATTTGGAAATCAAGAGTGGCATTTGTTAGGACTATTTAACGAATAAAATTAAGCTGTTTACTCACAAATCATTATTTAACTATAGTTATTTTAAAATATTTATATATTTAATGTAAACGGCGATGTTTGAAAACAAATGAGAAACGATAGGTACGCTTCTACTGCTTCATTTGTATATCACTGCAACCAGATCATACTATTTATTGCCAAAGGAACGCAATATTGTAAGGAGGAGCTTTCTTTAATATGGTAATTATAACACTGATAAATATTTGGTGAAACACGACTCTGATTGGTTGTAAAAAGAAATCATTGAAACGTGATTGGTCATTGACTCTCATTTGGGGCATGAGTTAAATAGTCAGCGTAAACTAACAACATATAGAATTTCATAACCTGACAAATTTGATTGATTTTCTTGATATGGACTATTTTTTCTCATGTAATCGAAGAAAAAGTACATTGTATACAACTTTTTTTTTTTTCATTTCACCATTTTGCATGCGTTCGTTTTGTACACCCATAATATCAGCAATTACACTGATTTATGTACACAAGATAGTTGCTAGGTTTTTTCGTGGGCAAAATGTGATAACAAATTTTGCGCGTGTTAGAGATTAGTAACACATAATTGGTCAATATATCATTCAATCTTATTATCAGTCCGCACTTGTTATTAATCATATTATACATTTATCCACAAAGATATAACGTAATTTTTCTAAATGTGTCTGATACCCCGGTGCTTTAATTTATACGCAGTGCGCCATATCAACGTACGAAAATTGAAGGATTGATAACAGAAACGACAGGAGTAAAATATAATTTACTAGGTCATTCGATAACTAATGGCTTTTTTTCATCATGTTCCATCACAAAGAAATAACACTACCCTATATGTTTAAATTACAAAATTATTTATATAAATGCTTTACTTAGGCCTACTTACTCACTGACATTATCGAACCCGTAGGTTCATGGCCAAGCGGACATAATCTCTTCATACATCCCTTCCCTCAGCTAATGCTTTCAAATCATGCCCTGTAATATCTACTTCCTTCAAATCATAGTTAATGTTATTCTCGCACCTCATTCTTGGTCTACCAACTGGACGTTTTCCCTCTGGTTTTCCTACAACAAGCTTCCATGCACGTCTTTCATTCCCCATATGTGCCACATGTCCTGCCCATCGCAATGTACGAGACTTAACTGTTCTTATTATATCTGGCTTCCTATAAAGACCATGTAATTCACTGTTATGCAGTCTTCTCCATTCACCTGTCTGAACATCTCTCTTTGGTCCAAAAATTTTCCTAAGAACTTTATTATCAAATACTTGTAATCTTCTTTCCTCCCTTAAAGTAAGAGTCCATGTTTCGCATCCATATAATATAACTGGTAGAATAATAGTTTTATATATTTTCAGTTTAACGTTTTTTTAAAGGAGTTGGGGCATCAATAGTCTCTGTAATGCATAATAGCACGCATTTCCAGAATTGAGCCTGTTTAATTTCCTTGTGCATCTCATTCCTATTTGTGATTATTGTTCCTAGGTATTTGAATTCAGCCACTTTCTCAAAATTTCCCTCATTTGTCATTAGCTGTCCATTTCTATTATATAATGTATTTCTACATGTGACCATATATTTAGTTTTATTGATATTTACTTCCAGTTTCAATTTCTTAATGTTACTCAGTAGTGTGCGTGTTGGTTTTTAGTAGTAGTAGTAGGACTTTATTAGACAAAAAGTAAGATATTTACAATATTATTTACAAATATGGGTCGCACGGGCAGTAAGCCGTACGTGCTGTTGACAGTCCGTTACAATAAAGTAATAATTGGTACTAGTGTAAAGAAAAATAAGTTGGTTTTTAGTATTTCCTCATAATCGGTCAATAGTACTACATTATCATAAGTAATGCCACGAGTGAATTTATCTAGAGCATTTGGAAATCAAGAGTGGCATTTTTTTAGGACTATTTAACGAATAAAATTAAGCTGTTTACTCACAAATCATTGTTTAACTATAGTTATTTTAAAATATTTATATATTTAATGTAAACGGCGATGTTTGAAAACAAATCAGAAATGTGAGTGTTATGTTCATTCACTGCTGCTTGATCATATTATTTATTGCCAAATAAGATCGCAATATTGTAAGAATGCACCCAAGTGGAGAAAAAATGAAACACATAAAACTATATATCATAATCAACATTACGGGTTATTCATTTATTTTTTAGTAAACAACTCAGTAAAATCAAGGAATCCTTTCATTATTTGCTATATTCAATGTATTTTTTGGAGAAAAATAATGTTTTGACCTGTTCAGAACATTAAAAAGGAGGAGCTATGTTTATCACAAAAGCAGGAGCTGATAAAGAGAAATCGATAAAGAGCGAGGTGAAACACGACTGTAATTGGTTGTAAATAAAAAATCATTGAAATGTGATTGGTCATTGACTCCCATTTGGGGCATGTGTTAAATAGTCATAAGTAATGCCACGAGTGATTTCCAAATTATCGATAAATTCACGACTCACGAAGTGAGGAGTGAATTTATCTAGAGAATTTGGAAATCAAGAGTGGCATTTGTTAGGACTATTTAACGAATAAAATTAAGCTGTTTACTCACAAATCATTATTTAACTATAGTTATTTTAAAATATTTATACATTTAATGTAAACGGCGATGTTTGAAAACAAATGAGAAACGATAGGTACGCTTCTACTGCTTCATTTGTTTATCACTGCAACCAGATCATACAATTTATTGCCAAAGGAACGCAATATTGTAAGGAGGAGCTTTCTTTAATATGGTAATTATAACACTGATAAATATTTGGTGAAACACGACTCTGATTGGTTGTAAATAAAAAATCATTGAAATGTGATTGGTCATTGACTCCCATTTGGGGCATGAGTTAAATAGTCAGCATAAACTAACAGCTTATTAATACCATTGGGAACTTGTATAATGTATATTACTTATTACTCCTCAGGCTCCAACTGTCAGAGGAAGTGTGATACAAGTATTACCTTTATTCGCCATATGACTGCATTATGTAAGGAGCTGTCATCCATTACTCCTCAGGCTCCAACTGTCAGAGGAAGTGTGATACAAGTATTACCTTTATTCGCCATATGACTGCATTATGTAAGGAGCTGTCATCCATTACTCCTCAGGCTCCAACTGTCAGAGGAAGTGTGATACAAGTATTACCTTTATTCGCCATATGACTGCATTATGTAAGGAGCTGTCATCCATTACTCCTCAGGCTCCAACTGTCAGAGGAAGTGTGATACAAGTATTACCTTTATTCGCCATATGACTGCATTATGTAAGGAGCTGTCATCCATTACTCCTCAGGCTCCAACTGTCAGAGGAAGTGTGATACAAGTATTACCTTTATTCGCCATATGACTGCATTATGTAAGGAGCTGTCATCCATTACTCCTCAGGCTCCAACTGTCAGAGGAAGTGTGATACAAGTATTACCTTTATTCGCCATATGACTGCATTATGTAAGGAGCTGTCATCCATTACTCCTCAGGCTCCAACTGTCAGAGGAAGTGTGATACAAGTATTACCTTTATTCGCCATATGACTGCATTATGTAAGGAGCTGTCATCCATTACTCCTCAGGCTCCAACTGTCAGAGGAAGTGTGATACAAGTATTACCTTTATTCGCCATATGACTGCATTATGTAAGGAGCTGTCATCCATTACTCCTCAGGCTCCAACTGTCAGAGGAAGTGTGATACAAGTATTACCTTTATTCGCCATATGACTGCATTATGTAAGGAGCTGTCATCCATTACTCCTCAGGCTCCAACTGTCAGAGGAAGTGTGATACAGTATTACCTTTATTCGCCATATGACTGCATTATGTAAGGAGCTGTCATCCATTACTCCTCAGGCTCCAACTGTCAGAGGAAGTGTGATACAAGTATTACCTTTATTCGCCATATGACTGCATTATGTAAGGAGCTGTCATCCATTACTCCTCAGGCTCCAACTGTCAGAGGAAGTGTGATACAAGTATTACCTTTATTCGCCATATGACTGCATTATGTAAGGAGCTGTCATCCATTACTCCTCAGGCTCCAACTGTCAGAGGAAGTGTGATACAAGTATTACCTTTATTCGCCATATGACTGCATTATGTAAGGAGCTGTCATCCATTACTCCTCAGGCTCCAACTGTCAGAGGAAGTGTGATACAAGTATTACCTTTATTCGCCATATGACTGCATTATGTAAGGAGCTGTCATCCATTACTCCTCAGGCTCCAACTGTCAGAGGAAGTGTGATACAAGTATTACCTTTATTCGCCATATGACTGCATATGTAAGGAGCTGTCATCCATTACTCCTCAGGCTCCAACTGTCAGAGGAAGTGTGATACCAAGTATTACCTTTATTCGCCATATGACTGCATTATGTAAGGAGCTGTCATCCATTACTCCTCAGGCTCCAACTGTCAGAGGAAGTGTGTACAAGTATTACCTTTATTCGCCATATGACTGCATTATGTAAGGAGCTGTCTATCCATTACTCCTCAGGCTCCAACTGTCAGAGGAAGTGTGATACAAGTATTACCTTATTCGCCATATGACTGCATTATGTAAGGAGCTGTCATCCTTACTCCTCAGGCTCCAACTGTCAGAGAAGTGTGATACAAGTATTACCTTTATTCGCCATATGACTGCATTATGTAAGGAGCTGTCATCCATTACTCCTCAGGCTCCAACGTCAGAGGAAGTGTGATACAAGTATTACCTTTATTCGCCATATGACTGCATTATGTAAGGAGCTGTCATCCATTACTCCTCAGGCTCCAACTGTCAGAGGAAGTGTGATACAAGTATTACCTTTATTCGCCACATATGACTGCATTATGTAAGGAGCTGTCATCCATTACTCCTCAGGCTCCAACTGTCAGAGGAAGTGTGATACAAGTATACCTTTATTCGCCATATGACTGCATTATGTAAGGAGCTGTCATCCATTACTCCTCAGGCTCCAACTGTCAGAGGAAGTGTGATACAAGTATTACCTTTTATCGCCATATGACTGCATTATGTAAGGAGCTGTCATCCATTACTCCTCAGGCTCCAACTGTCAGAGGAAGTGTGATACAAGTATTACCCTTTATTCGCCATATGACTGCATTATGTAAGGAGGCTGTCATCCATTACTCCTCAGCAGCTCCAACTGTCAGAGGAAGTGTGATACAAGTATTACCTTTATTCGCCATATGACTGCATTATGTAAGGAGCTGTCATCCATTACTCCTCAGGCTCCAACTGTCAGAGGAAGTGTGATACAAGTATTACCTTATTCGCCATATGACTGCATTATGTAAGGAGCTGTCATCCATTACTCCTCAGGCTCCAACTGTCAGAGGAAGTGTGATACAAGTATTACCTTTTATTCGCCATATAGACTGCATTATGTAAGGAGCTGTTCAATCCATTACTCCTCAGGCTCCAACTGTCAGAGGAAGTGTGATACAAGTATTACCTTTATTCGCCATATGACTGCATTATGTAAGGAGCTGTCATCCATTACTCCTCAGGCTCCCACTGTGAGAGGAAGTGTGATACAAGTATTTACCTTTATCGCCATATGACTGCATATGTAAGGAGCTGTCCATCCATTACTCCTCAGGCTCCAACTGTCAGAGGAAGTGTGATACCAGTTATTACCTTTATTCGCCATATGACTGCATTATGTAAGGAGCTGTCATCCATTACTCCTCAGGCTCCAACTGTCAGAGGAATTGTGATACACGTATTACCTTTATTTCTCCATATGACTGCATTATGTAAGGAGCTGTCATCCATATTACTCCTCATGGCTCCAACTGTCCGAGAAGTGTGATTTACAGAGTATTACCTTTTATTTCGCCATATGACTGCATTATGTAAGAGCTGTCATCCATTACTCTCCTCAGGCTCCAACTGTCAGAGGAAGTGTGATACAAGTATTACCTTTATTCGCCATATGACTGCATTATGTAAGGAGCTGTCATCCATTACTCCTCAGGCTCCAACTGTCAGAGGAAAGTGTGATACAAGTATTACCTTTATTCGCCATATGACTGCATTATGTAAGGAGCTGTCATCCATTACTTCCTCAGGTTCCAACTGTCAGAGGAAGTGTGATACAAGTATTACCTTTATTCGCCATATGACTGCATTATGTAAGGAGCTGTCATCCATTACTCCTCAGGCTCCAACTGTCAGAGGAAAGTGTGATACAAGTATTACCTTTATTCGCCATATGACTGCATTATGTAAGGAGCTGTCATCCAATTACTCCTCAGGCTCAACTGTCAGAGGAAGTGTGATACAAGTGTTACCTTTATTCGCCATATGACTGCATTATGTAAGGAGCTTGTCATCCATTACTCCTCAGGCTCCAACTGTCAGAGGAAGTGTGATACAAGTATTACCTTTATTCGCCATATGACTGCATTATGTAAGGAGCTGTCATCCATTACTCCTCAGGCTCCAACTGTCAGGGAAGTGTGATACAAGTATTACCTTTATTCGCCATATGACTGCATTATGTAAGGAGCTGTCCTCCATTACTCCTCAGGCTCCAACTGTCAGAGGAAGTGTGATACAAGTATTACCTTTATTCGCCATATGGACTGCATTATTTAAGGAGCTTGTAATCCTTACTCCTCAGGCTCCAACTGTCAGAGGAAGTGTGATACAAGTATTACCTTTATTCGCCATATGACTGCATTATGTAAGGAGCTGTCATCCATTACTCCTCAGGCTCCAACTGTCAGAGGAAGTGTGATACAAGTATTACCTTTATTCGCCATATGACTGCATTATGTAAGGAGCTGTCATCCATTACTCCTCAGGCTCCAACTGTCAGAGGAAGTGTGATACAAGTATTACCTTTATTCGCCATATGACTGCATTATGTAAGGAGCTGTCATCCATTACTCCTCAGGCTCCAACTGTCAGAGGAAGTGTGGTACAAGTATTACCTTTATTCGCCATATGACTGCATTATGTAAGGAGCTGTCATCCATAGAAAAACTGATCTTAGGTAACATCATATTTTACGGAAAATAAGACTGAATATATGTTAAGATGCTACAAAATAATTGACTTCCTCCATTTCTTATTTATTCACGACAAAATTATATATGAGCCAACCTAACAAGAAGTTTATGCTTTTCCTATGATATCGATAGATATCCTTTATTTATCGATACTAGTAAAATTCATGGTGATTTTCCGTTGAGGTATTAGTTCACAGTAATATAATGTACGGTTAAAAACTATAATATAGTTACCTTGTAGGTCCGTCTCCTCAACTTAAGTTCTTTTAAAACTCCAATGACAATAACAAGAAATGGATAACTCTCACGTACACTGGTAAAGAAACATTAAAATTGGCCAACACACTAAAAAAGCTCGATAAGAATATTAATATATCCTACAGAACTGACAACAAATTAAACAATTTAATAAACAACAACATCGAAGAAATAGATGAATTCGACAATAAAGACATCTACAAATTAACATGTACAGACTGCAATAAATTCTACATTGGGAAAACTAACAGAAGCTTCAACATTAGATTCAAGGAACATTTCAAAGATTTCATTTACAATGGAGGAAAATCAAGTTATGCAAAACATGTAATTCAAGCTGGACACCATATGCATAACATCGATAACACCCTCACAATAGTACATAGAGAAAACATTCCAACGAGAATAAATATACTGGAGGAAATCGCAATCCTAAGAGAAATCAACAACAACCTGATTCTCAATGAATACACACCTAATCCACACAATCCTCTGTACAAAATTCTCAAAACCAAGTCAGTGCTTCAACAAGGGTCAACAAGAACGGACCTAATGCATTCTGCTGATGATGGGACTAGTCCCGAAAAGGCCTACAGAGTTTTAAAAGTACTTAAGTTGAGGAGACGGACCTACAAGGTAACTATATTATAGTTTTTTACCGTACATTATATTGCTGTGATCCTTTATTTACAATTTCATTACGAGCAGAATTTATATTAAGATGATAATTATAAAATTTTGTTGACTTTTTATTGTTGATTTATCACTTCTCACTGAAGGACAAATTATATTTGAAGAGAAAAATTTTCGCCTAGACCGAGACTCGAACCCGGGACCTTTGGCTTGCCGGAACAAATGAAGCAAAGGTTTCAAGCATTTGGCGCGAGGGAATTACAACGTATATAAGAGAAAAATTTGCGTCCAGATCTCAACTCTCCTCGGTAGCTCAGTTGGTAGAGCATTTGGCCCGGCAAGCCAAAGGTCCCGGGTTCGAGTCTCGGTCTAGGCGAATATTTTTCTCTTCAAATATAAAATTTGTACCTGGTAAGTCAATCAACTAAATTATTAAACTTCTTCAAGTTATTCCAATATGGAGGCCTTTCGAAAATAATATTTCATCTTCTGCATTTTAACTGGAACTGATGGTGTTATATAGGTTGTATAACGGATTTATGTCTGCGGTTATGTTCTCGTTGAGCAGGTCTTTATTCCTTGCTTCTTTTAGAATCTCTATGTCTTCAAGGATGCTGATGGTGTTGTTATTATACTCTTTGTGTAGTATTGACATAGATTTATCGATTTTTTCAATCGATGGCCTGTTTCTAGTATGTGTTTGGCAAAACTTGATTTTTCTTCGTTGTTAATAAGTGTTAAAGTTTCTTGTTATTTTCCCTATGTAGAATTTTTCACAACTATTGCATTTTAGTTTATAGGCGCCTTTATTTTCGTACTTATTTGTTGTTTCTGTTTTGTTAGAAATTATGTTATTGAGTTATTATTAGTTTTAAAGGTGATTTTAATGTTTCTTGATCGAATTAGCTAATTTGGTCGTTTCATTTCCTGTATAAGTTAGTGTAATTCATTTGTTTGTATTTAATACACAAGTGATCTTCTTGGTGATCAAACATTAAAATATATATACAGTCAATATGCCCATTTCACCAATTAATCTTTAAAAAGGTCAACAAGTTTCCACAGCCAAGCTGTCATTCTCAAGACCAGATATCAATTTTGTCTTCAGTCAATATCTGGTCTTGAGAATGACAGCTTGGCTGTGGGAACTTGTTGACCTTTTTAAACATTAATTGGTGAAATGGGCATATTGACTGTATATATATTTTAATATCATTTGTTTGTATTTGTGTTACATTCTCTTTCTAGTTTTGTTATAACTTATTTGTTAGATTGATTCTTCTTTTTTTTGTTTTCTGACTAATTTGTTGATCATTTATTTTTTTGTATCCGTTGTTATGTGCTAGGGATTTTATATAATTTAGTTATTTTCTGTAGTTTATTTTGTTTAGTGGTAGCTTTAACACTCTGTTGATTAGGCTGATGAAGGTACTCGTTTTCTGTTGCGTTGGGTATCTTGATTTTTGGTGTATAGCTATTGTGTTTTTTTTTTTGGTTTTCTGTAAATGCATATGTCTAGAATGCTGTTAGTAATTTTTTTTGGTAAATGTTAAGTTTAAATAGTTTATGGAGTTATTATTTTTCAGTTTCTTCAGTGAATTGAATTTTGTTGTGCATTTTGTTTTATTCATCTGCGATTTCTTTTTCTATGTGCATGCCATTCTCATATATTATGTCATCGACATATCTTACTGATAATTGGATTTTGAATTTTTCTTTTAGTTTGTTTGTCTTCTAGGTGTTGCTGTTATTTTCACCACATCCTCAATGGCTAATGTATGATATTTTTCACTACATGTTTCAAAACATTCAAAATAATTTGTTTCTCCCTGATTTTGAATTTTTTTCCCAATGTTTTTTTTTAATTTTACGAAAAACGGCCATGTTTAAATAACTGAAATCCAAACATATTCGTCATTGCGTGTACGTAAGAATAAAACAATTCTTATTTATTCTTAAAATTATAATTAGGCCTATATATTTTGAGATTCTCGCATGTAACTTAGGCCTATATAAACAATGTTAGGTAATACATATTTTGCCTCAACTGCACTTCTACTAGCGCTTGAGTTTTCAGTTATATTGTTGTAAACTATAGCTCTTCTTCTGTATTTACTAACATTATTTAATATTTTAAACTTTTTCAAAAAAATTATAACATTATTAGACAATTTTGAAGTATTTATCTAAATATGCAAATCTCAATATTATGACACTGTTAGACAATATTGTGATGCTAACTGCTATTTTCTCCACAGAGTATGTTACTTAGTCTATGATTTTTCTATCGCTGTTTTGGGTTATCGCTAGTTGGATCAGCGTTAGGGAGTGATAAGTAAGTGTACACCCATTTTTAATAAACGTTTGGTAATTTTAATATTATTAATATATTGTTTTAAACACAGATTTAGTGATTTATTGCAAATATTGGTCATTTAAATTTCATAGCGACGGATAGTCATCGAGGATGATAATCGATATGTGGTTCGATTGTGGGTTATCGCTGGCTCTATAAACTCTGGCGCATGCGCACTGTTGTTCTATAGGACTTGGAAAATATTTCACGCTAGTTTAAGTGCAGTTTTTCCCATATTTTCATCATTTTTGTTTCCATAATTGAGTATCAGAGACCGAACTACATTTTCTTACACGTTTAAAGGTAAAACTGTCACTCGACCAATGAAAATGCAGTCACACATCTGTTTTGTTTACACTATAGCTCGGAAGAGATATGGATGATTTTTTTAAAATCTTGCACTGGTAATCGTTTTGCTTCTTTTTTAAATATTTGATTAGAGGAAGGTAAATATTATATCGGGTAAGATTGAAAAATATTAGCTCAAGATGGGGATGTATGGAGAGCTTATGACAACACGGCAGTGAATCTCCGGGTTCGATGCCCCGCGCCCTAGCCGAGTTGTTAAGGCAAGAAGTCTTGGCGCAGAACTATGGGACTTACGCTGGTTCGAGACTCAATGGGGGGAAATTTTTTGTCCGTCGCCATGGCGTAGTCGGTAGAATCCCTACCTCCCACTCCGGTGACCCGGGGATTTTAAATCTCTACCCTGGGGGTGTGTGTGTGTGTGTCCTTGTGTCTATGTCAGCAGGAAAAACATTTGGCTATAGGGGCCTGCTGTCAAGCCTGAACGACCCCGGCCCACAGCAGGGGGCCTGTGCCGCTGTTGGCGTGGCGGTGGGAGACTAGGGAGTCGTGTACCCTATCTCCTGGTTCATTGAACCTGAGACCATCTGTGGGGGCACCATGGAAAATGAGCTCCCTGGATGCCTACATTGCTCAGTGGGCTGCCTCACAGCAGCTACACGACTTGGCCTAGTCTTGCGAACGGGCTGGATGGGACAATACCGGGCGTAATGCTGGGAATTACCACCAGGTCAATAAGCTCGGGAAAGGAGGAAGCGCGGTCTTTTTGGTTCTTTCGAGACTTAGCGCCAACTCTGGAACCGAGTGACCCAAGGACAATCTGTGAGGTCGTCAGGAGTTGAGCGACCTGACGTACTATAGCTCAGGCTGGACCCACTTCAGCAACCAAACACGTCCCCAGCTGGTGCACTGGGGGAAAGATCGGTGGATCTGCTAGACAGTCCTCCCGGTTAAGTCCAAGGGACTCGTGAACCATTAGTGGGGTAGGCAAGAGTTGAGCGCCTTGTCGTACTATTTGCTCATCTGTTGGAGCTTGCGAGCTCCGTGCTGGCCCACAACAGCTGCAGAAGGCGTCCCTGGGGGCACACCAGGGCTCGGCTCGGACCAGTCCAGCGGGGAGCTACTGTACTGGTTCCTGGCTTGGCCTACGGGCCCGTCGACAAACTGTGGGGTCGCCAGGAGATGAGCAACCTGGATGTACTAAAAGTCTCATACTGTTGGGCTTGTAGCCCTAGCCGGTCTCACAACGGCTGCAGGACACGTCCCTGGAGGCAGAACAGGGGAATGGTCGGTGGATCTGCGACAGCAGTCCTCCCGGCTAGGCTCATGGAGCCCGTGGACCAACTGTGGGGTCATCAGGATTGAGTGACCTGATGTACTATGTAGCTCATCAATTGCCCAGAAGTGCAAACTCCAACACTCTCTCCCTGGAGTGTTGGTTAAAGGACCGAGAACTTGAACGTGGACGCGAGATTAGATTAGGGAGGACTAGAACTAGGACTTGGGAGTATGGTCATGACGACCGAGGTATCCCAAGGGGTGGATGGCAGGGCCTAGATGTCTATGTGAGGATAAAAGGAAGTTAACAAAAACAGGTAAAACAAAAAAAAGGAAAAAAGGTAAAACAAAAAGGAAAAAAAAAACAGTTAAAACGAAAAAAAAAAAAAAGATAGTGCAGGTGAGATAATTAATATTTACAATAATCCCAGATATGTATTTCCTGTAATTTAGCAAAAATTTTAAACGATGAGATTAATTCTTTCTTACAAATAAATGCAAAGTTTACAGAAAAACGAATATATATATATATATATATATATATATATATATATATATATATATGAATAAGAAAGTTTTGTTGGGTTTTCCGCGTCTTGGATTCAAGTTCTTGAATCCAAGACGCGGAAAACCCAAGAAAACTTTCTTATTCATACTTATATCCGCGAAAATCTGCAATATAACATATATATATATATATATATATATATATATATATATATCTTACTGAATTATTGTTGAAATCCATTAAATCCAAAATTATGTTTGTGTAGTAAAACACTGCAGTATTTCTTAGAAGCCACAGACGTCCATTAAGTGGTGGCGAGCTTTTACATTAAGGGAAGGCACTTACTGCAGTCCCTCAGGGGAAGTCTTGCTAATGGAACTCTCACGCCCCAACAAAATTTCACTTTCTTTAGACACTGCACAAACGTTAGACCAAAAGGCTCTCGCAATATGGCTCAGGTAAATAACGAATCTGATTTATCATAAGTGATGCTGTAATATTATTGAGGGATAGCGAGGAGATACTAAAGGCCGCCACGCACATACTACTGAATAACACTAAGAAATTGGGACTGGAAGTAAATATCAATAAAACTAAATATATAGTCACATATAGAACTATGTTATATAATGAAATGGACAGCTAATGGCAAATGAGGGAAATTTTGAGGAAGTGGCTGAATTCAAATACCTAGGAACAACAATCACAAACAGGAATGAGATGCACAAAGAAATTAAACATAGGCTCAATTCTGGAAATGCATGCTATTATGCATTGCAGAGACTCGCGATGTCCCAACTCCTTTCAAGAAACGTTAAACTGAAAATATATAAAACTGTTATTCTACCAGTTATATTATATGGATGCGAAACATGGACTCTTACTTTAAGGGAGGAAAGGAGATTACGAGAATTTGAGAATACCGTTCTTAGGAAAATGTTTGGACCAAAGAGAGATAAACAGACTGGTGAATGGAGAAGACTGCATAACAATGAATTACATGGTCTTTATAGGAAACCTGATATAATAAGAACAGTTAAGTTTCGTAGACTGCGATGGGCAGGACATGTCGCACGAATGGGGAATGAAAGACGTGCATGGAAGCTTCTTGTAGGAAAGCCAGAGAAAAAAACGCCCAGTTGGTAGACCAAGAATGAGGTGGGAGATAAACATTAACTATGATTTGAGGGAAGTAGATTATACAGGGAATGATTGGAAAACATTGGCTTAGGATAGGGATGTATGGAGAGCTTATGTCCGCGCGGCCATGAACCTACGGGTTCGATAATGCCAGTGAGTTAGTTAATTAGTTAGTTAGCCATTTCCGTTCAACACTTGTTCAAAATTCCCCTAAATTATCATTAACTGTACGTTTTAATTACATAATACATTTTTATGTATCATCACATAATTTAGTTTTATTAATATTTGCTTAGTTCACCGCTGTGGTCTCGAGGTAGCTTGCTGCCTGGTCACGCAACGGGCCCGGATTAGATTCCCGGTCGGGACAAGCTTCCTGGGTGAGGTTTTTTCGGGGTTTTTCCTCACCTGAAAGACAATGTCAGGAAGCTTTCGGCCCAACGGTCCCCGAACATCATCTCGCCATCATCATCATCATTATCCTTATCATTATCATCATCATCATCCTTCGCCGGTGTGGAAAGCAACGGGAAGCTACCACACCTACAATTCCCTAGTAAAACTGCAAAGCATAGCATTAAAATGCTATGATTGCAGTGAAATACTTTCTCTAGTGACTATTATTAATATTTGTTAATCTCCTTCTTCTTCTTCTTCACTTCATGAGCTAGGCAAAATGTCTGTTCCGCCTCACAGTTGTTCTGTCCATCTTTTCACTGGCCTTCCTACATTCCTTGAACCTCTTGGCTTGTAGTTAAATGCTGCTTTTGGTAATCTTTTTACGTTCACTATTTCTACATCTCTAAACCATTTTTCTCTATATCCTTTGATTTTTTCATTTAATGGATATATATTTAACTCTGCCCTTATATCTTCATTCTTTAACCGATCCAATCTAATTGTTCTTCTAAGGAAGTTCATTTCTACACTTTGTATTCTACTTTGTAATTTTTTTGGTCATTACCCAAGTTTCATTCCCATAAAGTAATGCAGGAACTGGCAATGGTTTATAAAGCTTCGATCTAGTATATCTTCTTGTATTTTCTTTTTTATTATTTTTGAAACAATAAATTAATTAATTTAATAGCTCCAAAAAATTCGAGACTCAGAATACTGTAGAATAGAATGGAATAGAATATTTACTTCCATTCCCAATTTCTTAGTGCTACTAAATGGAGTTCGCGTGTTGGCCCTTAGTATATCCTCGCTATCGTCAAATAACACTGGTCAACATGATGTTTGTCTCATGAGTACCAATAGTTGTACTTAATGCAGTTTTTTATCCTGTTTTCAAATATGTATTCGGAATTTCTCCATCACCCACAGTTTTTCTTATTTCAATTTCAATTAATGGATTTAAATAATTAATTTTTAATAAACTTTTTTCGTCCATTTGTCCATTTAAAATAAAACCAAATGAGCTAACTCAAAATGGAAAAGAGATATCAAGGCAAATGGAATCCTAATATGCTGGCCGATTATTGTTGCACCATCAAGAGGGATGTTCGACAGGCGAAATATAGCAGAAAATCGCCATTTCTTACTTTGTAGGTGAGTCCGGATTTTCGAATATTGTGTAGTTAGGAATGTAGAAAATATTAAAGTGTTTGATATTATAAATTCCTGTCTCTCGGAAACCTTGCGTGATGGAGAAAAACCGGTATCATATTTGAATTCAGGAGAAAAAATACTATCAGAATCACATATTTTTCTTTCTGAGACAACAAAAAGCTTATTTTTGTTGCTCTGTGTAATAGGCCTACATCATCATAAGTAATGCCACGAGTGATTTCCAATTTATCTAGAGAATTTGGAAATCAAGAGTGGCATTTGGTAGGACTATTTAACGAATACAATTAAGCTGTTTACTCGCAAATCATTATTTAAATATAGTTATTTTAAAATATTTATATATATATTTAATGTAAACGGCGATGTTTGAAAACAAATGAGAAACAATTGGTACGCTTCATTTCCTTCCTTTGTTTATCACTGCAA
This sequence comes from Diploptera punctata, assembly GCA_030220185.1. Classification (NCBI taxonomy): domain Eukaryota; kingdom Metazoa; phylum Arthropoda; class Insecta; order Blattodea; family Blaberidae; genus Diploptera; species Diploptera punctata. The sequence goes on from JASPKZ010007593.1 coordinate 593,895, forward strand.
CCAGATCATAATATTATTTATTGCCAAGGGATCGCAATATTGTAAGAATGCACCCTAGTGGAGAAATGTATTACCAACGTTATAGGTATTAATTAATTTGATGTCCTATTATGTAAATATGTCAATTATATTTATCCGCCACGTCATTTCCAGGAAAATAATTCGTTAAAGAAAGTGCAAACAGTGTTTTTTTTTTGTGGTATAATCAATTATTACAAATGTGTTTGTATTATCTATCGCATGCACTTTCTGCTGACATTCATGCACTATATATACAATCTGGTAGCCATATTTCTTAGTGGGTCAGTCACTGCAAAATAATGCTATGACCTATTCAGAATGTTAAAAAGGAGGAGCTTTCTTTATTATGACTATTTAACTCATGCTCGAAATGGGAGTCAATGACCAATCACGTTTCAATGATTTCTGTTTTACAACCAATCAGAGTCGTGTTTCACCAAATATTTATCAGTGTTATAATTACCATATTAAAGAAGCTCCTCCTTACAATATTGCGTTCCTTTGGCAATAAATAGTATGATCTGGTTGCAGTGATAAACAAATGAAGCGTACCTATCGTTTCTCATTTGTTTTCAAACATCGCCGTTTACATTAAACATATAAATATTTTAAAATAACTGTAGTTAAATAATGATTTGTGAGTAAACAGCTTAATTTTATTCGTTAAATAGTCCTATCAAATGCCACTCTTGATTTCCAAATTCTCTAGATAAATTCACGACTCACGAAAAATTCACGACTCACGAAAATTTGGAAATCACTCGTGGCATTACTTATGATAAACTTTAGTTGGTAAATTTTAGGCGAAACACGACTGTGACTGGTTGTAAATAAAAAATCATTCAAATGTGATTGGTCATTGACTCCCATTTGCGGCATGAGTTTGTCAACATAGACTATTTATTAATACAATTGAGTTATGTCTTTTTCATCCGCTAGATGACATGCTCCAGAGTACAAAATTGAACAGAAAAGTGGAACATTCTTTAACAGTTGAATGGTTCATAAAATGTAAACAATATTTTTACGCATAAGTGAACTTTAGTAATGCGCTGAAAAGAGCCAGGTAAAGGCATAGGCATACCATGAATCAATATTATGGCAGGTGGTAGGGGGTGCACCACACCAATGATGCAAGTCGGGCTAACAATCCAGATCGATAGAGGGGGTGAGAGCGGGTGCGACCAGTAAAAAAAAAATCCACGCACAAGCCAGCAATAATACAAAATGGGGGCGGGTATCACAACTTTCGCAACTAAATTACCCAATACTTAAACACGTTATATTGAAATTATCATACTCAGGCTTCCTGTTTCCATCCAATATATTTATTTATTTATTTAATATTTCAGGATTTTTATAGCATTCATGATGTGTTCCGTTGAGGTATTAAACAAAATTGCTATGATTGCAGTGAAAGACCTGCCCTCGGGCAGAATTACTGTGGTTAGATGGATCATTATTATATTATTATTATTATTATTATTATAAAGTTCTTAGGAAAATTTTTGGACCAAAGAGAGATGAACAGACAGGTGAATGGAGAACACTACTTAACAATGAATTACATGGTCTTTATAGGAAGCCAGATATAATAATAACAGTTAAGTCTCGTAGACTGCGATGGGCAGGACATGTTGCGCGTATGGGGAATGAAAGACGTGCATGGAAGCTTCTTGTAGGAAAGCCAGAGGGAAAACGCCCAGTTGGTAGGCCAAGAATGAGGTGGGAGAACAACATTAACTATGATTTGAGGGAAGCAGATTATACAGAGAATGATTGGAAAGCATTGGCTCAGGATAGGGATGTATGGAGAGCTTATGTCCGCGCGGCCATGAACCTTCGGTTTCGATAGTGCCAGTGAGTAAGTAAGTAAGTAAGTAAGTATTATTATTCGGCCGCGGTGAACTAGTGGTTATGCTCCTTGCCTCTGGTCCCGAGGGTCGCGGGTTCAAACCCGACCGGGGTCGATGGATTTTTAGGATGGAAAAAATCCAAGGAGCAATTCCTCCGGAAGGGACTTCAAGTCGTGGGTCCCGAGTCTGAAGATTTTCAGGTTCGTAAAAGATCCTTAAGTGTGAATGAAAAGGTCTCTAAGCAAAATTTACCGATTTTCCCGTCCTGGTACTACCTCGGTTTCCTAGATGTCAGTATGAGGCGGAACGCTGACCATGGACCACTCAAATGACATTTATACGAAAACAAGTGTAACTAAATTAGTATGGTTCAAATTCTTCCCTGTAGGGGGAGAGCGCCTAAATCTCTGTTAAGGGAAAACGTGGGCTTACAAGACAAGGTTATTATTATTATTATTATTATTATTATTATTATTATCATTATATTATTATTATTATTATTATTATTATATAATGGGACGTGCTTATATAAATCGAAGATAATTTTGTTTGTTTTAATGCAAGTATGGAACATTTTGTTATCTAAAAACAAATAAAGTTTCTTTTTTTTTACGTTTGGCGAGACTTTCATTCTTTTTCATAGGATTCTATTCCCTTAGCAATAAAAATCTAGTTTCGGCAATAGATATACGAAATCGTTACTTCTTTCCCGTGCGAGGAGAAACAGGGTTTGCGACGAGAATGTTTTGGACTGTTTCCAAGAGGTGCAGAAATTTCCCTTCAACTCATTATAAATTCCCTCATCTTTTCATCCCCTTTCCTCTCTCTAATGAACCATGGTGGCACACTTAAGGTAGTCTCTCTGAACTAAGCAAATTACCTCACATACCTGTTCACTTGTTGAACATCAAGTGTATACACTGCACAAAGCACTATTTCATCCTCACAGACTAGAGAAAACTTTTTTGTTGACAGCACACAACTTAAGCATCTGTGAACTTAATATTTTGATTAATTTCCCAATTTAACTCTTCAAGGTAATTGAGAAAAATAGTTTGTTCTAATTTGTAAAATTTTATACAAGAAAAGTAATATTGTGTGTAACCTTAAAGAAATGTGTTGTGTGCTTTCCGAGTTTAACACTTCAAAATAACTGAGAAATTAAAAAAAATAGTTTGCACTAATTGAGAAAATTTTATACAAAAAAATATAATTTTGTGCCTAACCTTAAAAAATGTGTTCTATGTCTTCCCAATGTAATACTTCAAAATAATTGAGAAATTTGAAAAAATAGTTTGCTCTAATTGGTATAATTGTATACAACAAATGTAATTTTGTGCCTAACCTAAAAAAAATGTATTCTATGTCTTCCCAATGTAACACTTCAAAATAATTGAGAAATTTGAAAAAATAGTTTGTTCTAATTGGTAAAATTTTATACAAGAAAAGTAATTTTGTGCCTAACCTAAAAAAAATGTATTCTATGTCTTCCCAATGTAACACTTCAAAATACTCGTAATTGAGAAATTAAAAAAAAATAGTTTACTCTAATTGGTAAAATTGTATACAAGAAATGTAATTTTGTGCCTAACCTTAAAAAATGTGTTCTATGTCTTCCCAATTTAACACTTCAAAATAAATGAGAAATAAAAAAAATATGTTATTCTAATTGGTAAAATTTTATTCAGGAAAAGTAATGTTGTACCTAACCTTTAAAAAATGTCTGCTATGTCTTCCCTAGAAAATAAAATCCCTATATATAAATACATGGCAAATTCCTATCAGGGAAATGAAAATAATTTTAAGTACAGAAATGGATGTTTTAAGAAGATCAGCTGGAAAATCTAAAATGGATAGAATACGAAATAAAGAAATAAGGTAAATTATAGGTGTACAAGAGGAGCCAGGCATCACAGACAACATAGAAAAGATTACAGTGGTATGGCCATCTCAAAAGAATGCCAGAACAAAGATTGCCTAAAAGTATTATGGAATGGATCCCAATGGAAAGTAGGAAGAGAGGTAGACCGAAGAAAACTTGGATAGAATGCTATGTATATCAAAGAATTGGAGGAAGATCAATAGAAGGACAGAGAGGAATGGCGTTTGGTTTCTGGAAGACGGCGGCAGCTGCCATGATACCGAATGATGATTACTTTTTATTTAACGACACTCATTAACAGCCATAGTCAGTAGCATTGCAATTCAAATATGGGCGTTAAAGAGCAGATAAATTTTGCTCCATGACCACTTTTTTAACCTTCTTGTTCTTTAACGTGCCATAAACCTACGGACGGTACATGTAGTTTTATCTCCCTACCGAAGGTATCTATACTACACAGTATTAAGATAAAAATTAAAATATAAACCTTTTGCTAGGTTCCGTTGCACTCAATTGTGTTAAATGTTGTATTTAAATATTAACTGTAGGCCTTTCGGTAGTTAACTTCCATCAACAGCAGGGTGAATATGTGCTTTTGAAGTTGTTTTACGACGTTGTAAATGTTGATGGTCTTCAAGTGTCGTTAGTAATAACTGAAAGGTTTTTTTTAACAATCTCATATAATGGATTGTGCAATTGGGGTGTTACAGAAACCAGCAATTGCAACACTTTTTGTATAAAAAATCATTCCATTTAGTTGAAAAGTATATCAAATATGTCCAACTCTTTTGTATGGTAGTGAAATATGGACGTTGAAACAGAAGGATATACAGAGACTTAGATCTGCTGAAATGAGATACCTTCGGAGGACTGCAGGATACACACTACTAGATCATAAAAAAATGAAGACATCTTAGAAGAATTACACATGGAACCTTTAGAAAACAAAATGTCTGATTATAATTCAAGATGGATGCAACATGTTCATCGAATGGAAGATCACAGGATACCCAAACAAATGTTAACCTGCAGGAAGAAGAAGACCAGGACGTCCACTCAAAATACTTCGGGGGCGTTTCTCTTGAGGCCGAAACAGGTCAACAAATGGCCTAAATTCGTGAATGTACTATGATGATGGTGATGATGATGATAAAATATGTTCCACAAGTTATTAAAGAAAAAAGAATAATATGGTTTTGCCACATACATTTTGAAGCGGAGGACAAGAGAAGAACGGGGAAACCAAAACAACAGTGGATTCAAGGAGAGTATAGGAGTTTGGTGTCGAGAGGATTAACAGAGGGAGAATAAGAGAATAGAGATTTATGGAGGAGTAAAATTAACAATTTTTCTAGGAAAACTACTGTATTATATAGAAATTCCTAATACTTCCTCACTTACTCACTGGCACTATCAAACCCATAGGTTCATGGCCGCGCGGATATAAGCTCTCCATACATCCCTATCCTGAGCTAATGTTTTCCAAACATTCCCTGTATAATCTAATTTCCTCAAATCATAGTTAATGTTATTTTCCATCCTCATTCTTGGTTTACCGACGGACGTTTTCCTTCTGGTTTTCCTACAATAAGCTTGCATGCACGTCTTTCATTCCCCATTCGTTCCACATGACCTGCCCATCGCAGTCTACGAGACTTAACTGTTCTTATTATATCTGGCTTCCTATAAAGACCAGGTAGTTCATTGTTATGTAGTCTTCTCCATTCACCTGTCTGTTCATCTCTCTTTGGTCCAAAACTGCTCTTAAGAACTTTATTCTCAAATACTCATAAACTTCTTTCCTCCCTTAAGGGAGGTGATGGCTGAAATGCCTATTTTCTACGTTTTTTTGAGCTAGAGACTTGATGTTTTGTAAAAATATTCACTGCATGATGTGTTTAAATTTCATTTCTGTGAGAGATTTATTTTATGAGTCATTATATATTATATTAAAAAAATTGCATATGTTATAATTAAATGGGTTCCACAACCTTTTTAGTAAAATGTTTGACTTTTTTCTACAAGACCCCTAAAATATTTAGATAAACATCACATATTAGAATTCTTATAATGTGAATACAAAGGGGGGGGGAAATAATTTGTACCTAATGCGTGGAATTACAAAAAAAATGATATACATTTTATTTTTATTTCTTAAAATACTATTTCAATCATGAAACTCATGCACTACTTTGTTGTCCATTGTTTTTAGGACATGCAGTAAACATTTGAACCTTCTAGGACAAAATTTCTGAATTCCATTCAATTTTGAATGTAAAAAAATGCAGTGGAAATAAAACTGTGAAAAAACAAGTTTAAGTATTTGCATGCAGGTAGTATTTAACTGGCGCAGCCTTTTAACTCTGACGTAATTTAGGGCACTTAGAAGTGCCATAGGCCTCTGAAACTTTGCCAATATATGCATTGTAGTACAGGCTATTTTTTAGTATAAAAAACAAAAAATGCCAATTTTGATCATAAATGGTCAATTTTTCACCCATCATCCCCCTTAAAGTAAGAATCCATGTTTCCCATCCATATAATATAACTGGTAGAATAATAGTTTTATATATTTTCAGTTTAACGTTTTTTGAAAGGAGTTGGGAAGTCAAGAGTCTCTGCAATGCATAATAGCGCGCATTTCCAGAATTGAGCCTATGTTTAATGTCTTTGTGGATCTCATTCCTATTTGTGATTATTGTTCCTAGGTATTTGAATTCAGCCACTTCCTCAATAATATATTTAATTATTCCCAAGAAGATTATTTCAGTAAGGTTTTTATAGCTGAAGATAGAGTATTATTTCTTTGCATGCACCCTGTTTTACTTTTCCCGGATCCTCACTCATTATCTGTATGGATAAAGCACCCAGCATCATTTCCCACAATTCAGAGAGCAACCATCTTCCTGAATAGAAAAAAAAAAGTGAGAGGAGAAACAAAAGTCGCTCGTTGAAAACTGATATTCTAGCAACCGCAATAATAAATATTACACGGGCTGTTAGACAATCTACAACGACTCCCACATTTGTCATCAACGATAACATTTCCACAGTAAAACAACACATTTTATAGAAATGTTCTATTATAAAACAAGTAATTTATCATGCTTATATATAAAAGTTCATTTCCAAGGTATTTCATTAACTTTCATATGGAAAGTAATTGAGGCGCTCGGAATAATAACGGCAGATCCCAAACGACAACGAATTTTGAGATAGAAGCATGACCATGCACAACTGCCATCTACCTATCATGTGATGAAGTATCAAACGAATTGGGCTATGCTAAAGCTCTCATTTTCCACCTTTAAAATTTGTCCGTAGTGAACAAACATATTCTCAGTGTAAAAATGACATATCCCAACTATGAGTGTTTTACTTTATGTCCGCTACACGTTCATGTTTCATTGTTTAAGTTACAGCAGAAGTACAGTGATCAGAGAAAGACAATGAACGCTAAATACATACACCTGTTAACATGCTCTGAAAATTTCATGACCCTATGTTAAATAGATTTTGAGAAAAGTGTACCAATGCAATGAAAAAGCAACTTTCGGAGAAAAAGAAAACAACATTAATTACATGCTCTAACCTTAAAAATTCACATTTACAATTTTCCAGCACCATAACTTTCATCCCCTTCTGCTTCCACAAACATTTTCAGTGTGATATCATTAAAAGGACATAATATATGACCACCTATTTAGGACCAAATTTTCATGCATTTTTTGACCCGGATAACGATTATTTTGCCTCAAATAATGTAGCGAAGAAAGACCTGCTGAAGATGGAACGAATGTTCTGAAAGGCCTTCAGACAAAAAGAATACATATTTTTATAAGTTGAGGACGACGGATCTGACCTAAGAAGGTACATTTTAACTTATTTTATTTTATGTGGTCAGAAACATGGGAATTAAAATCTAGAACAGTAAGTAAATTAAATTATGTAGAAATGAATTTTTGGAGGCTTTCAGTTGTAATATATAGAAGAGATAAAATAAGATACAATTTAATTAAACAAAAGATAAATGTTCAAACTTCAGTTGTGGACTTCATTTAAAAAACAGACAAAATGGTTTGGTCATGTAAAAATAATGACAGAAAACAGACTCCCAAGAAGAACGCTAGAATGGGTGTCTCTTGGTAGACGAAGAAGAGGACGAACAAAAATAAAGTGGATTGATGGTGTTTTGAGCAGCATGAGGGGAAACAAGTTTGGACAATGGAGATTGGAATGACAGAGAGATCTGGAGGAGAATGACAGTAGATTAATTGGGCGCAAGAATATATTGTGAAACATTGTTAAACCTCCTAAATAAATTAGTTAATTATAATAAAATATAAATTGGTAAGAGGCACTCGAAAGAGCATTAAGTTATAAGTTTATGATTTGTCTTTTATGAGTTCGTTCAGTGATCCTGTCCATATTCTGCATTGTTTGTAATGGTATCGCTCACACTTTTGGTCGCATATCTTGCATTCACACGAATCACTCGGTTGGTGGAATTTTGCATTTTTGCACATTTTGTGATGATATCCGTGTGTTGCTAAACCTATGATTCTGTGCCTTTGTGGTTGGTTACTTCCACTCCACTCTCTGTTTACCATGGCATCTGAGGCGTAGAAATCTTCGTCGATCTCTTTTTCTCTCTGTTTCTTTTTTTCGATGACTTTCTTATATGGCTCCGTTGCTGGCAGTAGTATCCTTTGCCTCAGGTCCTCTAGGAAGAAGGTTTCTCTGGCTAGCATATAGGCCATTCTATTTGGTGTGTATTTGCTTGCACCTAATGCCTTTTTGATGAATCTTGGTTTTACTTTTTCTAACCTCTCCATATCGCTGGTCGATAGTTTCTCCCATATCAGTTCTATCCCGTAGGTGACGATCGGGGTGATCACTGATGCGAATAATTTCATGGCTGTGACTAATTTTAACGATGTGATGTCTTTGATACTGCACATAGCTCTTATAGCTGCTGCCGCTCTCTCCTGCACATGTGCGCTGAAAGACTTTGTTGTTGGCTGCAGTGTTATGCCTAAATATCTGAATTTGTTGACCATTCTTATCGGCTCTTCTCCTAGTTTTAGATTATCACTTGCCGCTGTTCTTCCTCCTTTCTTGAAAACCATTTGTACGGTCTTGTTGCTGTTTATCTTGAACTCATTTTCCATAGCCCATCGTTGTATCCCATCTATGAATTTTTGCAATTCTTCTTTGTTTTCTGCCCCAATGGCCATGTCGTCCGCATACATTACCAGCGTGGTCCCGTTCGTTGCTTTCCCAATGTCAGCCGTCATTATGTTAAATAGTAGCGGGCTGATGGGGTCTCCTTGTAGTATCCCATTAGTTTGCATAACCTCGTCTGATGCCGCAACCTCATCTGTTATTTCTAACCAGTTTCGCCTCATTATGTCGTGTACTATTGCAACAATAGGGTGCTCGTTTCCAATCATGTCCCTCATCTTCGTGAGTAGTTTTGTTCTGTTTATGAAATCGAACGCTTTTTCATAATCTATGAAGACTACGTAGTATTTCCCTTTCGGTCTGTTGAGGGCTGCTTCTATCTCATATAATAATGCGGATGCTGCTTGCAGAGTGGATTTTCCTTTTCTAAATCCGAATTGGTTATCTGGGATGTTTAATTTTGTGATGATAATTAGTTAATTATAAAAACTGTAAAATTCTTTTCCTTAGTAATTTCATTACATTTTATCATAATATTGTTTACTGATTTAAATTTCGTTTAAGTTCACAAGAAGTTAAACAAAAACTAATGTTTGTGAGATGGTTTGTAGTATCAATCGTTATCGTGTGTTTACAACACTAGTCAAGACACTAACAACTTCCCACCACTTGCAATCCCTTGTGAAGCACTTTGCAAGGATCCTCTTCCACCAAAACATCTTACATTTCAAAACACATTACAAACATTAACCCAAACAAACTGAAAATACAGGGAATATACCACAATGTATCGTTATATATAATTGGAAGCAGCATATCTGAGATTTCTGAGACCACTTCATGGATTCACAAGGTTAGATCATCATAAGTAATGCCTCGAGTGATTTCCAAATTATCGATAAATTCACGACTCACAAAGTGAGGAGTGAATTTATCATAAGTAATGCCACGAGTGATTTCCAAATTATCGATAAATTCACGACTCACGAAGTTAGGAGTGAATTTATCTAGAGAATTTGGAAATCAAGAGTGGCATTTGTTAGGACTATTTAACGAATAAAATTAAGCTGTTTACTCACAAATCATTATTTAACTATAGTTATTTTAAAATATTTATATATTTAATGTAAACGGCGATGTTTGAAAACAAATGAGAAACGATAGGTACGCTTCTACTGCTTCTTTTGTTTATCACTGCAACCAGATCATACTATTTATTGCCAAAGGAACGCCATATTGTAAGGAGGAGCTTTCTTTAATATGGTAATTATAACACTGATAAATATTTGGTGAAACACGACTCTGATTGGTTGTAAAACAGAAATCATTGAAACGTGATTGGTCATTGACTCCCATTTGGGGCATGAGTTAAATAGTCCAGACTATTTAACTCATGCCACAAATGCTAGTCAATGACCAATCACGTTTCAATGAATGTTGTTTTACAACCAATGACAGCCGTGTTTCACCTCGCTCTTTATCGATTTCTCTTTATCAGCTCCTGATTTTGTGATAAAGAAAGCTCCTCCTTTTTAATGAACAGGTCAAAGTATTATTTTTCTCCAACAAATAACATTGAATATAGCAAATAATGAAAAGATTCCTTGATTTACTGAGTTGTTTACTAAAAAATAAATGAATAACCCGTAATGTTGATTATGATATATAGTTTGATGTGTTTCATTATTTCTCCACTTGGATAAGATAGATAGATGGAAAGCTCTGCGGCCATCACTTAAGTGTTGGCGGTGAGCGATCCATTTTGGTCCTCCTTAATAGGTAGAACCCCGGGTTCCTGTAAAATACATTAGCCCCGGTTTAAATTTTGAATTTAATTTTGAAGTTAATTAGCAGAGTGAAGTCGGAAGCGGACCTCTTGGGGTTCTATTCCAGCATTTGCTCTTTGGATTGAGGGAAACCGCTTAAAACCTCAATCGGAATAGTCGATCACGCGGGATCTTGCCAAGTTTGGCTTTCGGATGACTCTATATTTGGGAGGGCATCCAGGCTTCTCTTTATTTAAATATAATGTGCGTACATTTCAGATTATTACAATTAATCATACAATTATGGTAACGTGCATTTTTTAATTTTTTTTTGTATTCTTCAGTTGTTCCTGTTCTATCTGTAGTTGTCAGGTGATGTCAGGTGGGATGAACCTGTGGCAGTAAGATTAGTTATTAGTTATTAGTTTTTAATTTGTTGTGTTAATATATTTTATTAATGTACAATATATGCTAATGTTGTAATTGTAATTGAATAATTGTGTAATGTGTTTCTGTGTGTCTGTGTCCGCTTGGGTGCACTCTTACAATATTGCGATCTTATTTGGCAATAAATAATATGATCAAGCAGCAGTGAATGAACTTAACCTCAGATTTCTGATTTGTTTTCAAACATCGCCGTTTACATTAAATATATAAATATTTTAAAATAACTATAGTTAAACAATAATTTGTGAGTAAACAGCTTAATTTTATTCGTTAAATAGTCCTAACAAATGCCACTCTTGATTTCCAAATTCTCTAGATAAATTCACTCCTCACTTCGTGAGTCGTGAATTTATAGATAACTTGGAAATCACTCGTGGCATTACTTATGAGAATTTGAAAATCAAGAGTGGCATTTGTTAGAACTATTTAACGAATAAAATTAAGCTCTTTACTCACAAATCATTATTTAAATATAGTTAATTTAAAATATTTATATATTTAATGTAAATGGCGATGTTTGAAAACAAGTGAGAAACGTTTGGTACGGCTCATTTGCTTATTTTGTTCATAACTGCAACCAGATCATATTATTTATTACCAAAGGAACGCAATATTGTAATGGAGAAAAAATAAAACATATCAAACTGTATATTAATTCATTTCTGATGTCGTATGATGTAAATATGGCAATTATATTTTTCTGGAATGTTATTACCTGGGAAAAAATACATTTAAGAAAGTGCAAACAGTGGTTTCTTTTTTCGGCGGTATAATCAATTGTTACAAATGTTTTTTTATATTAACTCCCGCATGAGCTATGTGTTGACATTCGTGAACTATATATACAATCTGATAGCCGTATTTGTTTGAGAGTCAGTCACTGCAAAATAATGCTATGGTCTATTCAGAATGTTAAAAAGGAGGTGCTCTTTTTATTATGATGAACTTTAGTTGGTAAATTCTAGGCGAAACACGACTGTGATTGGTTGTAAATAAAAAATCATTGAAATGTGATTGGTCATCGACTCGCATTTCGGGCATGAGTTAAATAGTCAAAGAAATATTGATATCAGAAAAAAATTGTAAGTCGAAAATATATTGAATGATATAACAAAATATCGACAAAATTGAAACATGTTTTGAAGGTGGAAATGGGAAGATTGCCCAAACTATCTCTACAATATCAACCACAGGGAAAGAGAGATTTGGGAAGGCCAAGACGTAGATGGATTCACCAAGTCACCGTGAGTAAACTACAGGCGACAGATCCTGCTAAAATGTTCATGTTGATGATATTTTAAGAGTGGTGGACAGCGTGAAATATGAATAAACTATAATGAGCCTCGGAGAATATGGATTCCATTTATAAAAACATTCAGAAAATCCCTGGTTTAATTAGAATGAACAATCTTACACTCCAATAGATAATACATTTGAAGGATGTGATTTAATCACATTGAATGAATTAGAAACATCAATAAGAAAATTGAAATGCAGAAAATCACCTGGGCCTGATAAGATAAATGCAGAACTTTTGAAATACGGATGATTGTTATTAAAATTAAGATTATTACACATCTTTAATATGTGTTGGATAAACACAGAAATTCCCAATACATAGTTCATAGCAAATGTTATATCAATTTTAAAAAAAGGAGACAGAAATAAAACAAGTAATTATAGAGGAATCAGTATTTTCAACTCTGTATATAAAATAAATGCAGGGATATTACTTCATAGATTAAAACCAATAGCTGATAAAATAAAATAAGTTAAATATACCTTCTTTGGTACATATTTTATAAGTTAATGACGACGGATCTTACCTAAGAAGGTATATTTTAACTTATTTTATTTTATGACTATCCATCTCAATGGTTTAACAATGAATTTTATTAGTATTGATCCAATAGCAGATGCATTGCTTTTAGAAGAACAGAACGGTTTTAGACAAGGAAGGTCCTGCTATGACAATATATTCACTATGAGACAGATAATAGAAAAGATACGAGAATTCAATTTACCCACATATTTAGCTTTGGTTGACCTTAAAAAAATAAAATTGTGGGAAACATTGGAGGCAAGAGGGTACCCGGCTCAACTAATAGAAGGAATCAAAAGTCTTTATAATGGCACGAAAACTATCCTTAATTTAGATAATTATTCCAGAGAAGAAATATTAATAAATCAAGGAGTTCAACAAGGGTGTACATTATCACCTACATTGTTTAATATATAATATTTCGACGAGGTTTTACAAAAATGGAAAAAATCAAGTCCAATAGGAATACAAATTAATAAGGAAATGTATATGAATATTTTAATGTATGCAGACGATCTGGTAATTATACAGAAGTCAGAGGATGATTTACAAAGAGCCATTTACACGCTGAATTAATTAGGACTCTATTATAATCTCAAAGTCTCAACTTCAAAAACTAAAATTATGGCTTTTCAGGGCAAAGTTCCAGTCAGAGCAAAAATAGTAATCAATAATGAAATTATATAAAAATAAAACGTAGTTTTTTTATTTAATTAATAAATATGGATTTTCATCAAGTAAACACCAACTCAATTGATTAATGAAATTATAGAACAGATAGCACACTTTAACTATCTTGGTTCAGATATAACATATAGCTACGATTGGGATATACATAATAAATTAAACCAATATCAAATGATGTGTGGCACCATAAGAAGAACCCTCCGAAAGACTCGAAGAGAAACTCAGCTCAGGTTTTATAAAATTATGGCTGTTCCTGTTCTTTTATATGGATATGAATCTTCGGTACTTACAAAAAAAGATATCTCACACATTCAATCCACTGAAATGAAATTTTTAAGATCCGTAAAAGGATGTACACGCATGGATAGATTACACAATGAATCAATAAGAAATGAACTGGAGATATTTTCAATAGTCGATAAACAAGACGAGCACAAATACCAATGGAAAGAACATTTAAACAGAATGGACAATACAAGATTACCTAGAAAGATCACACCTACAAACCATATGGAACGGCCAAGGAGACGATGGACTTGAGACCGGAACAGGTCGCATTGACCTGTTCCTGGAAAGGAAGAAGAAAATCCCTAAACAACTTGTGAAAGTTTGTCAGTAGATTTCTGATTCATCCTGTATATCCATAGATATGTTTTAACATAGAGTAATCCATCTAGTTGTGGAAATACAAAGTAATGAGACATTCAACAAAGCTTGTCACTGATGTTTACTGTCTGGCAAACTGTTGAATTTTTGACCTGTTCCTGGAAAGGAACAAGAAAATCCCTAAACAACTTGTGAAAGTTTGTCAGTAGATTTCAAATGCATCTGTATATCCATAGATATGTTTTAACATAGAGTAATCCATCTAGTTGTGGAAATACAAAGTAATGAGACATTCAACAAAGCGTGTCACTGATGTTTACTGTCTGGCAAACTGTTGACTTTTTGACCTGTTCCTGGAAAGGAACAAGAAAATCCCTAAACAACTTGTGAAAGTTTGTCAGTAGATTTCAAATGCATCTGTATATCCATAGATATGTTTTAACATAGAGTAATCCATCTAGTTGTGGAAATACAAAGTAATGAGACATTCAACAAAGCTTGTCACTGATGTTTACTGTCTGGCAAACTGTTGACTTCGAGTAATGCTTAGTTATAATTAGCTAATCGCATCAGTCTGGGCCTTGCTAAGTGCTCGTAATTAAAATGTAATTAATTATAGCCAATCTGCTAAAAGAGAAAACGCTAATTAACGCTTATTATGAATGTGTTCATATATATCCGAACTTTTAAAACATCGCTACAAAATTTAGATCATCATCATCATCATCCTGCCAGGTATTAGTCCTAGAAGAACTGTTACGGCCTGAGAAAGCGGTTTTCGTGCCATCTTTTCATAGGTCGACCAAGTGACCGTTTCCCATTTGGACAGTAGTTCATTATTGCCTGGGGATCCTGGATCTAGCCATTCTTGAGACAAAATCTAGATATAGATTTTATCTGTAAAAGAAATATATATATATATATATATATATATATATATATATATATATATATATTTCGTGTCACGTTGTTTGTCCGCGATGGAATCCTAAACTACTGAACCGATTTTAATAAAATATTGCACACTGTGTGCAGTTTGATCCAACTTGAAACTTAGGGTAGTTTATAACTGAATTTATAATCGCATTATTTTTATTGCATTTTTTTTATTATTTAACAAAGAGTTATAATTATCTGTGAGTTCCATACGATTCTAACAGATGGTGGTGTAAGGTAATTTGGTAAGGTATTTGGTTTATTATTTAACAAAGAGAGATCCAGATGGCTGTGCTTTTTGTTGCAACCGCGAATTTCAATTGAATTAAAAATATTGATTATTTCAAAATTTAAGTGTGTTCAGTGTTTATTTTATTTTCAATATTATTAGTTTCGTGTGTAAGTATTAATTTTAAGCAATCTGGCTGAAAGACAGCAACTTAATTTAAATTTTTAACGTATACCTTAGCCACAGCAACGCGTGGCCGGGACTTCTAGTGTATATATATATATGAACTACATGGTCTTTATAGGAAGCCAGATATAATAAGAACAGTTAAGTCTCGTAGACTGCGATGGGTAGGACATGTTGCACGTATGGGGAATGAAAGACTTGCATGGAAGCTTCTTGTAGGGAAAACGCCCAGTTGGTAGACCAAGAATGAGGTGGGAGAATAACATTAACTATGATTTGAGGGAAGTAGATTATACAGGGAATGATTGGAAAGCATTAGCTCAGGATAGGGATGTATGGAGAGCTTATGTCCGCGCGGCCATGAACCTACGGGTTTGATAATGCTAGTGAGTAAGTAAGGATGTATATATATATATATATATATATATATATATATACGTTGTCCACATGGAGTACCCTTCTCTAAAACCTGCCTGATATATTTTGAGATCCTATTGACCTCTTTAGCCCATTGTAACTGACTGTCAACAGCACGTACGGCTTACAGCCAGTGCGACCCATATTTGTAAATAATGTTTTAAAATATCGTACTTTTAGTGTAATAAAGTCCTTATATATATATATATATATATATATATATATATATCCACAGTAATTCTGTCTGATGGCAGTCTTTCAATGCAATCATAGCATTTTCATGCTCCGCTTTACAGCTTTACTAGGGAATTGTGTAGGTGTGGTAGCTTCCCATTGCTTTCCACACCGGTGAAGGATGATGATGATGATAAAGATGATGTTTGCGATGGCCATATGATTTCGGGGACCGTTTGGGCCTTAACGTTTTCCTGTCATTTGTCTTACAGGTGAGGAAAAACCCCGATGAAAACCTCACCCAGAAAAACTGTCCCGACTGCGGATCGAACCCGGGCCCGCTGCGTGACAAGGCAGCATGCTACCCCGAGACCACAGAGGTGGACCATCCATAAATTATAACTAGTAGAATAACAGTTTTATATATTTTCAGTTTAACGTTTTTTGAAAGCAGTTGGGACATCAAGAGTCTCTGTAATGCATAATAGCACGCATTTCCAGAATTGAGCTTATGTTTAATTTCTTTGTGCATCTCATTCCTATTTGTGATTATTGTTCCTAGGCATTTGAATTCAGCCACTTCCTCAAAATTTCCCTCATTTGTCATTAGCTGTCCATTTCCATTATATAATGTATTTCTACGTGTGACCATATATTTAGTTTTATTGATATTTACTTCCAGTCCTAATTTCTTAGTGTTACTATTATATGACCTTTATTGTAATTGAATAATAATTATTAGCAAATTCTGCGAAATGTATCAGTAAACATATAAATATAAAACGGTCGTTTATCTATCATGAATGAATAATTCGCAGGGAAACAGCGCCAAGGGTTTGAACTTTCACCCACGAAACAATTTGTCACTAATTCCATTTATCACGGTGCAGTGACAGTGTGACCCGTAAAGCTTTCTGGATGTTTCCATCCCCTGGAAATGCTGCAGCGTTACACAGCAATCAAAAGCAGACACAAATGACAGCTTGAATTTTGCGAGATTGGCGCAAGTTATTGAAAATTCTGCAGGAACAGAAGCGAAGTTTCCTTAAGATTTTATAACGTAAGGAGACTGGATTCTGGCTCGTAGTCAAATCCTAATTCCTTACAATAGTAAATTCTGCAATTAAGAATATATATATTATTCTATTCTATAATGTTCTACCCAAGGGCAGGTCTTTCACTGTAATCATAGCATTTTCATGCTATGCTTTGCAGCTTTACTAGGGAATTGTAGGTTTGGTAACTTTCCGTTGGTTTCCACACCAACGAATGATAGTGATGATAACGATGATGGGCGGATGATTTTCGGGGAATCCAACCAAGATAGCACGCTACTTCGAGAACACGGTGGTGGACACACACACACACACACACACACACATATATATATATATATATATATATATATATATATATATATATATATACACACACATATATATATGTATGTATATATATATATATATATATATATATATCCATTCATAGTAATTCTGCCCGAAGGCAGGTCCTTCACTGCATTTTCATGCTATGCTTGCAGCTTTATTAGGGCATTGTGTAGGTGTGGTAGCTTTCCGTTGCTTTCCACACCGGTGAAAGATGATGATGATGATGATCATGATGACGATGGCCATATGATTTCGGGGACCGTTTGGGCCTTAAAGTTTTCCTGACATTTGTCTTACAGGTGAGGAAAAACCCCGATAAAAACCTCACCCAGAAAAACTGCCCCGACCGGGGATCGAACCCGGGCCCGCTGCGTGACAAGGCAGCACGCTACCTCGAGACCACAGCGGTGGACTATATATATATATATATATATATATATATGACAAGAAAAGAAAAATGAATGCTTGAGTCGGGATTTGAACCCGAGTCTCTAAACTCTGTACGTTTAGCGCTCTAACGACCTGAGCTACCCAAGAATTCCAACACAAACACACATTTTTCTTATACATGTAGTATTGTCAATTCACACAAGAGGTAGCGGAAATTTGTTCCGACTGACATCTAGTGGCTAACATAACAGTTAAGCAAATTTTTAAAAAGATTATTTACTTTATAGCAGTAACGCTATATATATATATACATCGAATGCCACCAGATTGTCTCTTAGGATATTTCTGGCTTTCTCTCCTGGTATTGGCCACTTCTGAGGTTGGGGCACCTGTAAGGCGGGGTTACGTTGCCCCGATGATATGTTGGGTGATGATGATGATGGTGCACCAGGAGAGTCCTTAATCCTAAACGTAATCTAAGATGAATATGAATGTTGATGATTACGATAACCATATGATGTTCGGGGGACCGTTTGGGCCTTAAAGTTTTCCTGACATTTGTCTTACAGGTGAGGAAAAACCCCGATAAAAACCTCACCTAGGAAACTGCCCAGACCGTAGATAGAACCCGGACCCGCTGCATGACAAAGCAGCACGCTACCTCGAGACCACAGCGGAGGACACCCTAATCTAATGATATCAGATGCATTTTGCACAAGATAATTTAATCTCTATCTATCTTCGGGTTTTTACAGCTGCTGCCGTCTTCCCGTGCCAAACCTCCAAAGCCTACGGTCTTGGGCATCTTCGATGCTTAGCCCTCTAGCTTGCATTACTGTCTTCATGTTTTCCTTCCATGTTAACCTTGGTCTTCCTCTTTTCTTCTTTCTGTTCGGATGCCATTCATATAGTTGCATTTAATACAGTCTATAATAGACATGCACAATCATACAGATTATGGATATGCGTGTATTTTGACTAAATCTTTACTTTCAGGATTCTAGAATATTAAAAAAATAAAATAAAATTTCAAGATTAACTGATTACACAGGTCAACTTGATTTTTGTCTCATGGGTACCAATAGTTGTACTTAATGCAGTTTTTTATCGAGTTTTCAAATACGTATTCGGAATTTCTCCATCACCCACAGTTTTTTTTATTTCAGTTTCAATTAATGGATTAAAACAATTATTTCTTTAATAAACGTTTTTTCGTCGATTTATCCATTGTAAAATAAGACCAAATGAGCTAACTCAGGAGATTTCAGCTATGGAAAAGAGATATCAAGGCAAAAGGAATCCTAATATGCTGTCCGATTATTGTTGGGCCATCAAGAGGGATGCTCCACAGGCGAAATATAGCAGAAAATCGTCATTTCTTACTTTCCAGTTGAGTCCGAATGTTCGAATATTGTGTAGTAACGAATGTAGAAAATATTAAAGTGTTTGAAATTATAAATGCTTGTCTCTCGGAAACCTTGCGTGATGGAGAAAAACCGATATCATATTTGAATTCAGAATTCAGAATCACATATTTTTCTTTCTGAGACAAAAAAAAAGTTACTTTTTTGTTGCTCAGTGTCATCTACGAAATAATCAATACCTTTCAACATTTCTACATAATCTCGTCAGTCCCTAGGTAGCATATTATGATAAACATAGGCGTTTTTCTCGCTTTTGGAATAATACGACGCACTCTGACTGTTCCTATCATATTTGTTACCTTCAGAAGTTCAAGCTTTTATTTATTTATTTATTTTTAACTTTAGACTTCAGATGGCAGCATCAATTAAAGAGCAAAAACTTAATTGAGATCCTGAATAAAACTCTCTTAAATGCCCCCATAAAAATGTAATATTTTTTTCTTTTGTTTCATGAAAATATATTTTACTTTGACCTCTATTAACCCATTACATGTGAAAATTAAATTATAAATAGAAAAAAATATAAATTCAGGACCACCATAAAATTCTGCCAGCTAAAATAAAGCAGTATTATTATTATTATTATTATTATTATTATTATTATTATTATTATTATTATTATTATTATCATCATTATTATTAATATTATTATTATTAATATAATTGTTATTATTAGTATTATTACTTATATTATTATTATTATTATTATTATTACTATCATTATTATTGTTATTATTTTTATTGTTATTATTATTATTGTCCACCGCTGTAGTCTCGAGGTAGCGTGCTGCCTTGTCGCGCAGCGGGCCCGGGTTCGATTCCCGATCGGGATAGGCTTCTGGATGAGGTTTTCTCGGGGTTTTTCCTCACCTGTAGGACAAATGTCAGGAAGCTTAGAGCCCAACGGTCCCCGAAAATCATCTAGCCATCACCATCATCACTATTATCATCATCGTCCTTCACCGGTGTGAAAAGCAACGGGAAGCTACCACACCTACGATTCCCTAGTAAAGCTGCAAGCATAGCATGAAATTACTATGATTGCAGTGAAAGACCTGCCCTCGAGCAGAATTACTATGGATGGATTATTATTATTATTATTATTATTATTATTATTATCATTATAAAAGTCTCCCCTTTTTTTCCAACTCCCTCCCAAAATTATTATTCCTTTAAAATGTTTTAAAAGGATTTCAGGGGTAATAAATTCTATCTTCTAGCCACAGTGTATACAACACTGGCTCATCCAACTCTTTTGTATGGTAGCAAAGTATGAACATTGAAACAGAAGAATATAGATCTTCTGAAATGAGATATCTTCGAAGGACTACAGGATACTCTACTGAATTATAAAAAAAAGAAGACATCTTAGAAGAATCACACATGGAACTTTTAGTAAACAACATTTCTGATTATAAGTCATGAAGGATACAATATGTTCATCGAATGGAGGATTACAGAATACCTAAGCAACTGTCAAGGTATCAATCTGCAAGAAGAATAAGACCAGGACGTCCACTCAAAAGACTTTTTGGATAGTGCTTCTATTGAGACCGAAACAGGTCAACATATCGCGTAAATGGATTCTGATGATGATGATGATTTTGTTTGGCTTCCTAGATACCTATTAAACATAAAAATTAGTAAATACCTTGTTAAACGTTTATCCGAGACTGAAGAGGATGAGTTGAATGAAATCATATGAAGGAAAGACAGCGTATTGCACGCGTTATAAGAGGAATAACTGTACAGATTCAATTCCAGGAAAATTCTTTAGTGAAGCCAATTTATAAGAAATTCTTTTCAGAACCATCCAGTGACCTGCAATTAGTGGTCCACTTCACCGCCATCTAGATCCGTTGGTTTTTCCAGCTCAATTGAACCGATATTTCAACCCTTCAGCTTCAAATGTGATCTTTCCACCGCCTCGAAATTAAAACTCCACAACTCAAAAACAAACTTCAAGTGCTTTGACCTCTACTTCACCTCGATAATTCAAAACTCTCTGATATCTCTGATAAAAGACAAACACAATAATTGGAGAAAGTTAATTTAATTTAAAATATGTTGAATAATCAATTGAGTTGGTGTTTACTTGATGAAAATCCATATTTATTAATTAAATAAAAATAAAACGTAGTTTTATTTGATTTTCATATTTATTATGTAATTCAGTGACAGGTGTTTCGGTACACTGTACCTTCTAAATAAAATATGTTGATTCATTCCAGAACTCAACATATCCATGTTAAGAGATAAAGTAAGAAAATCAACTGAACTTCAGCGTTTTCTATTTACATCATCATATTCATCATCATCATCATCATCAGAGTTCATTTACGAATTTAGGTACTTTGTTGACCTGTTTCGGCATCAATTGAAACACCATCCAAAAGTCTTTTGCGTGGACGTCCTTGACTAATATAATATATTAATAGCTCTAAAAATGGATTATTTACGCAGAAAGTTCCAGAAAGTCAAAATTAGAACATGTCACAAATAAGGAAATTAGAAACATAATGGAAGCGCAGAAAGCATAATTGAAAGAATTGAGGAGAAGGAATTAAAATGGTTAGGACATATTTTAAGAATGGAAGATGAGCGATGACCGAAACTACTACATCAATGGCAATCTACCAGAAAGAAGAAAAGAGGGAGAACAAGTTAACGTGGAAGGAAAGCATGAAGATAGTAATGCAAGCAAGAGGGCAAAGCATTGAAGATGCCCAAGATCGTAGGCTTTGGAGGTTTGGCACGAGAAGACGGCAGCAGCTGAAAAAATCCGAAGATAAATGTATAGATCCTTATCATGATCTTCACTTCAAGGTTTAGACGATTCGCCTGTTCCGAATTCACAATGATTCCTTCCATCTCTTCCTAGGGAATTATAAATATATTCAATAAATTATAGAATTCAACAACATCGCGTCGGCTGGGAACAGCATGTTCAGAGAATGGAAGAAACAAGATTGCTCAATATAGCATATCATTATAAACCAAAAGAATTAAGGGAGGTCTTCCTACATCCCTTAATCCCTTTGGTTTATAATGATATGTTATATTCAGCAATCTTGTTTCTTCCATTCTCTGAACATGCTGTTCCCAACCGACGCGGCGTTGTTGAATTCTATCATTTATTGAATATGTTTCTAATTCCTTTCTTATTTCTTCATTTTTTATGTGGTCCAATTTTATGTATCCTTTGGTCCTTCTTAGAAAGGTTACTTCTGCACTTTGTATTCCAGTCGAATTAGTCCGCCTGTCCACTATGAATATACATGTCCACCGCTGTGGTCTCGAGGTAGTGTGCTGCCTTGTCACGTAGCAGGCCCGAGATCGATTCCCGGTCGGGACAGGCTCCTGGGTGAGTTTTTTTTTCGGGGTTTTTCCTTACCTGTAAGATAAATCTCAGGACGCTTAGGGTCCAACGGTCCCCGATAATCATTCGGACACCATCATCATCCTTATCATTATCATCATCATCCATTACCGGTGTGGAAAGCACCGGGAAGCTACCACACCTATAATTCCCTAATAAAGTTGGAAAGCTTAGCATGAAAACGCTATGATTGCAGTGAAAGACCTGCCCTCGGACAGGACATATATATATATATATATGAGATCCGTGTTCGAGTCCCGTCCAGGCATTTATTTTTCTTATCATACCATATATATATATACTGAACTCGTGTCCAAATCAGGGTCGGGTCGAGGAATGAGATGAGATGAAGCTCCTATATTTATAGAGGTCTGTGAACTACAAGGGTGCCGCCCGACCGCTCCTGACACAACGTCACAGGAATGATGGTATTGACGTGCATAAATTCTTGTAGATGACATTTTTCACCACTCTGTATAGTGCTATAAATAATTTTAATAAGAGAAGTATCTGAGATGTTCTCGAGATATTCATTTTGTTTTCTTCTCTGTGAGGTAATAAAACTTTTGTTAGCAGAAACTGGAAGTCAGTTTTAAAATGAAATAAATAAAGAGCATGAAAGAAGGAATGAAAAGCACAACTGAGACAAAGCAAATAATGACCTCGTGGAACGCTCTGAAGTGTGTGTCAAGAAGAGAAAGAATTCCTTCTCGACATGAGCCATAATATACCAATCCTGTCAACAAGAAAAGCCTGTTGTACTTAAAGAAAATTACAAACAGCGACACAGATGAAGCGAAGTAATTGAAACTAATCCTCCCATATATTTATGCCAAGAATTTAATTTGGGTTACAATTAAAGACAACGGTTCCATTAACCTCCGTTTCACAATGAAAAAAACTTGTGTTAATGAAAAATAAGACACAGATCTGGAATTAATATTTATTCAAAATTAACATTTAGTTAACCATATGACATATTTTTATGATTTCAACAAAAATTAAATTAAAAAAGTATGTAGGTTGTATTTAGTGTAATTTTTCCCCCCTTTTTAATTTTATTCCAACTAACTAACTCATTGGCCCTGCTAGAGTTCGGAATTCCTAAAATGTTAGACTTATACGAATATGTCTAAATGGCACAAAGAGTAGGGTGTGTGTAGGCAAAGTTTTCGGACACCTTTGAAATTCATAATGGGTTGAAGCAAGGAGATGCACTATCTCCTCTACTATTTAATTTTGTACTAGAGCATGCCATCAAATCTTCAGAGGATGAGGAAGGCTTACAACTCAATGGTATTAATAAGCTGTTAGTTTATGCTGATGATGTAGAACTATTGGCGGATAGCGAGGATATATAAAGGACAACACGCACACACTATTGAGTAACACTAAGAAATTAGGACTGGAAGTAAATGTCAATAAAACTAAATAGCCTATATGGTCACACGTAGAAATGCATTATATAATGGAAATGGACAGCTAATGACAAATGAGGGAAATTTTGAATTTTGGCTGAATTCAAATACCTAGGAACAATAATCACAAATAGGAATGAGATGCACAAAGAAATTAAACATAGGCTCAATTCTGGAAATGCGTGCTATTATGCATTGCAGAGACTCTTGATGTCCCAACTCCTTTTAAAAAACGTTAAACTGAAAATATATAAAACTATTATTCTACCAGTTATATTATATGGATGCGAAACATGGACTCTTACTTTAAGGGAGGGAAGGAGATTACGAGTATTTGAGAATAAAGTACTTAGGAAAATTTTTGGACTAAAGAGAGATAAGCAAACAGGTGAATAGAGAAGACTACATAACAGTGAACTACATTGTCTTTATACGAAGCCAAATATAATAAGTCTCGTAGACTGCGATGGGCAGGACATGTTGCACGAATGGGGAATGAAAGACTTGCATGGAAGCTTCTTGTACGAAAGCCAGAGAGAAAACGTCCAGTCGGTAGACTAAGAATGAGGTGGGAGAATAACATTAACTATGATCGAGGAAAGTATATTATACAGGCAATGATTGGAATGCGTTAGCTCAGGATAGGGATGTATGGAGAGTTTATGTCCACGCAGCCATGCACCTACGGGTTCGATAGTGCCAGTGAGTAAGTAAGTAAGTAAGTAAGTACATGTGAACCAAATTAAAGATTCTTCAAAACTCTTTGTAAAATCGAAGGTATGTCATCGAAACACCTTTAAATATTTAATTTGTAAAAATTAGAAATTAAGGTGTTAACATTAAAAATTTAAGTAACTACAAATAACTGTATCTATCTTCTTCTTCTTCTTCTTCACGGTTTAGGCTTATATATTAGCCTGTTCCGGCTCCAAATTGCTGCTCTTTCTATCTTTTCCTTGGTCTTCCCAAACTTCTTCTTCCTCGTGGTGAATAGCTGTATGCTGCTTTTGATATTCTATTCTCAGACATCCTTTCCAAGTGTTCTTTCCAGTTTGTTCTGTATTTCACTATTGTTGTGTTTAGTTCCTCTACTTTTAGTTGTTGTCTTATTTCTGTGTTATGTTTTTGTCTGTTCTTTGATATCCTGCTATTGGTCTGAGGAATTTCATTTCAGCAGCTTGTATTCTGGCAGATTGTTGTGTTGTCACTGTCCATGTTTCGGATCCATAAGTAATAATAGGCACTGCCATTGTTTTGTATAATTTCATTGTAGAGTCTTTCCTGGCTTTATTTTTCAAAGTTCTCTTTAGTGTTCCTGTTATATAATTAAACTTATTTAGTTTGTTATTTATATCTGTTTCCTCTGAGTATGATAGTTCGCAACCTAGGAAGTTATCTTACCACTTCTTCTATTGGTTTATTTTCTAATATTATCTTTGTCCGAACTGGATGAGCGCCCTTGAAGGCCATTGTTTTTTTTATTTTCCTGATGATATTTCCATGTTGTATTTTTTTGATGTTTCATTTAGTTTATATAGCATTGTTTGTAGTTCGTCCTCTGTTTTTGCTATTAAAACCTGGTCATCTGCAAAATCTACTGTTTGTATTACTATATTTCCTAAGTTAATTCCCCGAGTCGTCATTTACTTCCATGATCTTATCATGTCGCGTAAATAAATATTAAAAAGAGTGGTTGATAGTGGACAACCTTGTCTAACTCCTCCTGTTATATATATTGGTTCCCTTTGATTTATTTTTATTTTTGTTTTCTCATACATTTTCTTAATTACTGCTATCAAGTGTAGTGGAATTCCTTTTTCACTTAATATGTTCCATAATTTTGGTCTAGACACTTTGTCAAAGGCCTTCTTATAATCTATAAACTGTATCTATAAACTATAAATTTGGAAGAATGTATTGACGAAAACTTTCAGAAGTAGCCAATCTACAAGGTCACTTCAGTGCTTCTTGTTGTAAGAACATTCTTGAAGAAAAAAACGAAAAAACAAAAACCGACGTAGGTGGTGGTAAGTTCAAACTGGAGACGTGAAAGTTTGGTAACACTGCTGGGAGTTTTTACTTTACGGTCTGGGATAACACAGATTTATGAAGCTATCTTTATAACACGTATAATACTAGTTCCAGTGTAGAACATATATAAATATTTTGCTATATTTCTTCTGCGACAATCTGATATAGACAACGTCAGAGTTCAGTTCCATTTTGAGTTGCATTTTGAAAATTGAAAAAAAATCTATAAATCCTAAAACCTGACACACTAAATATCAAGAATGACCTATATTACACGCAAGATATAGATATTTAAAATGGAGTATTTCATAGAATATTGAAAAACTTTTGTTTTTTCAAGTAGAGATTATCTTTGAGGTAAATAATAGTTATTTCACTTGATTTTATTTATAGTCGCTTCAAAAAATCTTATATATAAAAATGAATGTGTGTTTGTTTGTTTGTTCGTAATTTATGCGCGGCCATACCGTTGATCCGATTGTGATGGAGCTTTTTGCAAAATGTTCAGGAGATTCCCGGGATGAACATAGGCTATAAGCGAGTTGTGATACTCAACTCCTACCACCCTTAAAAATCGCCCTTTGTAGTGGAAAACGTGAAAAAAGTAGTTTTTGTGTACGGTTAAAAGGCTTACGCTGCCTGAACCAAGACAAAGACACAAAATTAATGTACACAGAATTGAATATCTCAAAAAACTGTACAAAAATGTCCGCGACAGGATATGTTTATCTTTTACGGATAACTCAAAATAAACATTTTTGTTTTTCATTAATGCCAAGAAGATCGGGATAAGTAGATTCCCGGGCAAGCTTAGCAGCGAACGGCGGTTATTCTTTTACGGATAACTTAAAATAACGATAAGCTCATTTATGTCAAGTACATCGGGATAGTAGATTCCCGGGCAACGCTGAGTAATCAGCAGAGGGTACCTATAAATAATAACGATATACATTTATAATTTATTTTTCTTTTACTTATTCAACTAAACGCAAAAACACATCATTTATTTAGGCGTAGCAGAGCCCGTCGGGTATCAGCTAGTATATAATATACAGTAAAACTTGTTTAATTTGGAACGTAAATAATGCGGAAATCTGTCCAATGTGAACAAATTTATTGATCCCGGATAAATAATAGTAATTTTACGTGTATTTATTTTGTATAAAACGGAATCTGTCCAACGCGGAAACGGAAGGATATTTCTACACAATTCATGAAAAAAGAATTATAAAGCGGAAAGACAGAGAAAGAAATTATTTCCTACTTCATTGAATTCCCATTAGGCCAAAAAAAAACAATATGGAATGATTTCTGCCGCTGGGTGAATTAGATATTCTGCCCGTACCTGAAATTTTATGTTGGCCTCACTGTACACCCGTTATGCGAAATACCGATACCTGTCTTACAAATAACCATTGTCCTGTAAAATCGTAAATTAGTTTAAGTTCTGAGACCGATCTTCCACAGGTAGCGTCTGAATTTACGGAATAAAGATGGCTAAAACGTATGTATCATTCTCATTAAACGAAAAATTGAAAGTGATTGAGGATAAATCTGCAAATTTCCGGACCGATTCTCCAAAGTTGCTAAATCCCTAGGGAATAACGATTTCAAGGCATCTTCATGTTGGTCGGACAGTTTTAAAAGACGACACAATGTAGTGTGGAATGAAATTTGCGGGGAATCAAAGGATGTGGACGAAAGTGTAGTTAGTGAGCGGAAACCGAAACTGCATACTTTAATTTCAGGACACGCACCTAAGAGACATTTTTAACGCTGACGAAACGGGACTGTTTTTTCGCGCGTTACCGTCGAAGTCGCTCGTACATACTATACTTCACTTTTCAAAGGCAGCGGAACTACAATTAGTCCAAGGTATGTAGAAAACACATTTAGGCGGTACAGTATAGTCTAAGATTATTAATAAGTTTTAGTTTTTTATAATGTGGAATTTTGTCTAGTGTGGAAAATAAATTGGTCCCATGCGATTCCGGCTTGAGCAAGTTTTACTGTATTAAGGTCGAGGGTTCAAACCCCGTGAGGTCAGGATTTTTAAACTGGCCCAAACCATCTGGTGGCACTATGGTCCTGGGGTCGACTCAGCCTCTAACGGAAATGAGTACCAGACGCTTGTTCTGGGGTAAAGGCGGCCGTCACGCAGAGCTCACAACCCGTCTGACATCAAGTCCCAATTGTCTAGAAAAAGTGGGAGCCTTAACCTCCTATTATCCCAAGGCTTTCCTGAGGCCTGTCGTGGGATCACTTTACACTTTTACAGTCGGCCGCGGTGGACTAGAGGTTATGCTCCTTGCCTCTGGTCCCGAGGATCGCGGGTTCAAACCCGGCAGGGGTCGATGGATTTTTAGGACGGAAAAATCCAAGGAGCAAGTCCTCCGGGAGGGACTTTAAGCCTTGGGTCCCGAGTCTGAAGATTTTCAGGCTCGTAATAGATCCTTAAGCCCGAATGAAAAGGCCTCTAAGCAAAATTTACCGAATATTCACGTCCTAGTACTACCTTGGTTTCCTAGATGTCAGTAAGAGGCGGAACGCTGACCACGGACCACTCAAATTACGTCTATACGAAAACAAGTGTAACTAAATTAATATGGTTCAAATTCTTCCCTGTAGGAGGAGAGCCCTAAATATCTGTAAAGGGAAAACATGGGCTTACAATACAAAAAATACCAAACTTGTTGCTTAATTTGCATTGCACAGGAATTAAATTGTCTTGAATATTACGCTACAAACGTCTAAACGGCTTAATTAGTGAGAAATTGTTCACGTTGTAGCGATGTTTATGCTAATAGAGTTTGTAAAGAGAAGAAGATATGGATCTACTGTGAAAGTAGAACGGACTGATTGTGCCAAATCCGGGGCATGTTCTTTAGCAATGTGTAAGGTGAGACTGCTCAAGTCTGGAATGTGTCCAGACCAGAAATGAACTTGTTCAAATCATTCCTACACTGTCACCTTGCCCATTATACTCAAGGGCAAACTATAGTTCTCTAACAATACCATCATCCGCAACGTAATAATGATTTATGACAAATAAAAAAAAATGACTGTCAAACTTACATATTGTATTTTCCAAGCGCGACAGGCCTAGAAGGCACTTGGCCTTCTTCCGGCTGCTGGCCTCACAACCGCATGTATTAATCACAGAGGCCCGTGCAGAGGTGACATGTGGTCAGTATGTCGGGTCCCCAGCCGTTATAGCTGGTCTTCTCAACCTGGAGTCGCTACTTATTGTAGCTACCCAAATGCCTCACGATGCTGGGTGAGCACAAGTCCTGAATAACAAGGCCGCATGCTACTCCAAGACCACAGTAGTGGACCAATTTTATATAGTTCTATACATGACACTGAGCAACAAAAAATAAACTTTTTTTTGTCTCAGAAAGAAAAATGTGTGATTCTGATAGTATTTCTTTCTCCGGAATTCAAAATATGTTATCGGATTTCTCCACCACGCAAGGTTTCCGAGAGACAATAATTTATAATTTCAAACACTTTAATATTTTTCTACATTCGTAACTACACAATATTCGAACATTCGGACTCACCAAGAAAGTAAGAAATGACGATTTTCTGCTATATTTCGCCTGTGGAGCATCCCTCTTGATGGTCCAACAATAATCGGCCAGCATATTAGGATTCCATTTGCCTTGATATATCTTTTCCATAGCTGAAATCTCCTGATGAAAGTGTTCCCCGTGCTCATCGCTCACTACGCCAAGATTTTCCGGGAAGAAATCTAAGTTTATTAAAAAATAATTATTCAAATCCATTAATTGAAGTTGAAATAAAAAAAACTGTAGGTGATGGAGAAATTCAGAATACATATTTGAAAACAGGATTAAAAAAACTGCATTAAGTACAACTATTGGTACTCATGAGACAAAATCATGTTTATCAGTGTATGATCGCCCGATCACATAGCATGATGTTGTAAGGGGTGATTGATAAATATGGCTATACGTTTGATCGCGTTGTGTGATGAAAATATTACCATTACAGGAAATATGAAATTACCGTTGGAAAGCCAATTATTCATATTACAACAATGAAATAAAACAAAACAGTGTAGAACTTACGTCATTAGTCAAAATGGTGTTGAATATGCAACAACAAATTACAATTACTGCATGGGCAATAACGTATGCTAATGATCGTGAGGCCGCAAGACGGGCAAGATGTGAGTTTAACGTAGCATTGCAGCCGTCGACTGGGGAAGTGGAGAAAACGACTGCTGGAAACGGGAAGGATGCAGAAAATCAAACCTCCTGGAAGGCCTCGCATTAGCACGGATGCAGAAACAACGAAGAGAATTGTGGAGGCGTTCGACGCTGGCTCACAAAAATCAACCCGCCAAGCTGAACGTGAGCAGTGATTTGTTTTGTTTTGTTCTATTGTTGTAATTTGAAGGATTCCCTTTCCAATGATAACATCATATTTCCTTTAATGTTACTATTTTCGTCACAAAATGCTATCAAACATATAGTCATATTTCTGAATCACTCTGTAAAGTGTAAGGTATATATATATTAATTGGTGTTTCCCGTATAATGTATCATATTTATATTATTATTATTATTATTATTATTATCATTATTATTATTATTATTATCATTATTATTATTATTATTATTATCGTATCATTATTGTTATTACCGTATAAAATGTTGTTTGTATATGACATTTACATTGCTACATTATTGTATCTTTAACTGTTTATAATTAGTATAGTGTATATCTATATTTGTCAAATATTTATTTGTATTTGTGCTGGTTGAGTGGAAGAGAGGGCCTTATGGACTTGACTCTGCCAGAATAAATAAAGTATTATTATTATTATTATTATTATTATTATTATTATTATTGTTATCATTATTATTATTATTATCATTATTATTATTATTATTATTATTATTATTATATTATTAAAGTTAGAAACAGGCTAGGTTATAACTCAACAAAACATAGGAGCATCACATGCTCTGCAGTAATACCATTCTAACAGACAGAACTTCCCCATATAATCTAATTTTAAAGGCACGACACTAAAATAACAATAAAGATGAAGAAGTCTGATTAAAAGAGCGTTACCACGACAAAGCACGCAAACAAAGTTCCTGTTTGTATGTGGTTTCTACCCACACTCATCACTCGTTTATTACAGAAAAAACTTGACTGGTTTTGATCCTCTTTTAAGCTTTTTTATTCTTGCCAGTGTTGTGTGATATTTGCAATTCATAAACCCAAGCTATTTTACAAAGCTTCATTTTGTTCACAGATTCACCTTTAAAAAAGCTGGCACACCCTGTTTCTGTGTTGATGCTCTAGTACTGCATCAGAAACCGATGCAAGCATTCAAATCAAGCGAGGTAAATATACCAAGTAGAGCTTTCTTCGGTGGAAATGACATATAAGGCCATTTCGAAGAAGTGGCTGAACTCAAATACCTAAGAACAATAATTAAAAACAGGCATGAGATGCACAAAGAAATGAAATATAACTAACTCACTGGCATTATCGAACCCGGAGGTTCATGGCCGCGCGGACATAATCTCTCCATACATCCCTATCCTGAGCTAATGTTTTCCAATCATTTCCTGTATAATCTACTTCCCTCAAATCATAGTTAATGTTATTCTCCCACCTCATTCTTGGTCTACCAACTGGGCGTTTTCCCTCTGGTTTTCCTACAAGAAGCTTCGATACATGCCTTTCATTCCCCATACGCGCAACATGTCCTGCCCATCGCAGTCTACGAGACTTAACTATTCTTATTATATCTGGCTTCCTATAAAGACCATGTAGTTCATTGTTATGTTAGTCTTCTCCGTTCACCTATCTGTTCATCTCTCTATGGTCCAAAAATTTTCGTAAGTACTTTATTCTCAAATACTTGTAATCTCCTTTCCTCCCTTAAAGTAAGAGTCCATGTTTCGCACCCATATAATATAACTGGTAGAATAATAGTTTTATATATTTTCAGTTTAACGTTTTGAAAGGAGTTGGGACACCAAAAGTCTCTGAAATGCATAATAGCACGCATTTCCAGAATTGAACCTATGTTTAATTTCTTTGTGCATCTCATTCCTATTTGTGATTATTGTTCCTAGGTATTTGAATTCAGACATTTACTCAAAAATTCCCTCATTTGCCATTAGCTGTCCATTTCCATTACATAATTTACTTCGAGTGACCATATATTTAGTTTTATTGATATTTACTTCCAGTCCTAATATACCTAAGAACAATAATTAAAAACAGGCATGAGATGCACAAAGAAATTAAATATAGGACCAATTATAGAAATGCATGCAATTATATAGTATAGAGATACTTGTCGTCCCAACTTCTCTATTTAAAAAGATGAAACATTAAACTGAAAAAAAATGCCCACGGATGTGGTCTCGAGGTAGCGTGCTGCCTTTTCACGCAGCTGGCCCGGGTTCGATTCCCGGTCGGGACAGGCTCCTGGGTGAGGTTTTTTCGGGGTTTTTCCTCATCTGTGAGACAAAAGTCAGGAAACGTAAGGCCAAATGGTCCCCGAAAATCATCCGGCCATCATCATCATCCTTCATCGGTGTGGAAAGCAACGGGAAGCTACCACACCTACAACTCCCTAGTAAAGCTGCAAAGTATAGCATGAAAATGCTATCATTGCAGTGAAAGACCTTCTCTCGGACAAAATTACTATGGATGGATGAAAACTGAAAACATATAAAACTGTTTTTCTACCAGTTATATTATATGAATGCGAAACGTGGACTCTTACGAGGGGATAAAAGATTACTAGTATTTGAGAATAAAGTTTTTAGGAACATTTTTGGACCAAAGAGATGTGAAGGCAGTAGAATGGAGAAGACTACATAAAACTTGATATTTATATAAAACCAGATATAATAAGAGCAGTTAGGTATCGTAGAATGGGGAGGTCATGTGGCACGAATGGGGAATGAAAGAGGGTAATTGAAACTTCGTGTAGGAAAACCGGAGGGTAAAAGCCCAGTTGGTAGACCTAGAATGAGATGGTAGAATAACATTAACTATGATTTGTTAGAAAAAGTAGATTATACAGAGGGTGATTAAAAAAATAAACAAAATGGAGATAACTGGAGAACTTCTCCGCGAACTGAGATTGGCTAGAAGTGATCATGCATAGACAATATATTTTGCATAACGCAAATGATAAAAAAAAGTACTAGCAGAGATATACATGTACTTTTTTGTCGATTTAACTAAAGCATATGATAATTTTCCTCAAAATATATTATGGGAAACTTTAGACAATTCTGACATTAACAGCAGATTAATAGAAGCTATAAAATCATTATTCAAAGAATCAATTTCAAACAATAAATGTTGGAAATCATAAAACACAGGGATTTACTATTACAAAAGGTTTTAATGCAGGATTCCAGTTTATCTCCAACTCTATTCAAAATTTATCTTGAAAGAGTACTAAAAGACTGGAGGAAAAAAAACTGTAAAAAAATGGGCATACCAATCCAAAATACTCATGTAAATTCACCCAATTTTCCACACGACCAGGTATTAATAGCACAATGGCAAAAAAAAACTAAAATAAAAATATGAAAGTTGGGGACTTATATAAATATAGAGAAAACTATACCTGTATATAGGAGAAGAAATGGAAAATATAAATTTCAACAATGGAGAAGAACTAAAACCTAATATTGAATGCACTTATTTAGGTACAAAATTAGACCATTCAGGCGATAACACATTGGAAATTAAAAATAGAATCGCACAAACAAAACAAGCAATAAATACTTTAACCTCTATTTGGTGGAGCAAGAATATTACAAAAAATAGAAAATTACAAATATATCAAACCATAATTCAGAGCATTTTAACATATGGTGCTGAAATCTGGCAAATTCCTACCAGGGAAATGAAAAGAATTTTAAGTACAGAAATGGATGTTTTAAGAAGATCAACTGGAAAATCTAGAATGGATAGAATACGAAATAAAGAAATAAGGGAAATTATGGGTGTACAAGAGGAGCCGGACATCATAGACATTATAGAAAAGAAAAGATTACAGTGGTATGACCATGTCAAAAGAATGCCAGAGCAAAGATTGCCTAAAATTGTTATGGAATGGACCCCAATGAGAAGGAGGAAGTGAGGTAGACCGACGAAAACTTGGATAGAAGAGGTACAAGCAGCTATGAATATCAGAGGATTGAGGGAGGATCAATGGAAGGACAGATAGGAATGGCGTTTGGTTTCCGGAAGACGGCGGCAGCTGCCATGATACTGGATGATGATGATGACTAAGATTAACTGGAGAAAACCTCCAATGATGAGAAAAATTCTCAAAATGAATAAGGGTCGGTTTCACCAACAGAGGTAACTGCATTACGCCAGTTTTCGCCCTGTATAATGCATAGCTTAAACGGGCGTACTAATACAGTTACCTCTGTTGGTGAAGTAAAGTAATGTAAAGTAATCCCACTACAGGCCTCGGGAGGCCCTTGGGGTAGTAGGAGGTTAAGGCTCCCACTTTTTCTAGGCAATCGGCACTCGATGTCAGCCGGGTTGTCAGCCCTGCGTGACGGCTGCCTTTACCCCCAGAACAAGCGTCTGGTACTCATTTCCGTTAGAGGCTGAATCGACTCCAGGGCCACAGTGCCACCAGAAGGTTATGGTCAGTTTAAAAATCCTGACCCCACCGGGACTTGAACCCTCGACCTTCCGACTTGTAGCGCAGTACCTTAACCATTATGCTACGGCGTGCCCCCTCTGTTGGTGAAACTGGCCCTAAATGATAAAATAAAACTACTTAAGAGCTATATAAGTTAGTTATTTATAAGCTTAACCCTTAAATTGGCAAAACAAATTTCTTCTGTTAAATATTTGAATTTGGCGGACCGCAGTGAAAACGGAATCTTGTATAACTGTTAATATTAGGTATATTGTATAATTTAAACACACATTTAATTGGTTTATTTTTGTTCGTTTTCTTCTGAATTATTTAAAATAATAAATTAACTAAACCAACTGATGTATCTAAAAGGATACGTTACGAATTTAAGGGTTAACATATAAAATAATTGCTCTAAAATAAAATGGGAGTAATGTTTCTCCTTCTTGGTAAACAAGTTTAAAACTAGGGTAAATATGAAGAAGTCGTTTGCCCCTTCTAGATTACTTTACAGCTCTGTAAAACGTATTGTGACAATTGTCTTTTCAGATCACGAATAGCAGATATAAGTTTGCGTGCAACTTCCTACAATCTGAGCTACTTAAATACACAGTCACGAACTTGGTATCCAGTGGAATTCGGGTTATTACAGGCAATCACATCCTCCTTTCAAGAGACAATAGTTTCCTAGCATCTACAAATTCGCATCTCCCAGCGGCATGTTTCTCTATTCTTTATGTCAATTTTATTTTTAAACGATTATACATTCTCGACCAGGTCACATTTAGCATCTTTATGTCTACATCTACAGTGC
This sequence comes from Diploptera punctata, assembly GCA_030220185.1. Classification (NCBI taxonomy): domain Eukaryota; kingdom Metazoa; phylum Arthropoda; class Insecta; order Blattodea; family Blaberidae; genus Diploptera; species Diploptera punctata. The sequence goes on from JASPKZ010007593.1 coordinate 629,632, forward strand.
ATAATAGGCTAATGTTGAGCCCTAACCTCTCCTTTGTTAGGAGTTACTAACTAACTCACTGGCACTATCAAACCCTTAGGTTCATGACAACGCGGACATAAGCTCCGCATGCTTCCCTACCCTGAGCTGACGTTTTCCAATCATTATGATAAGTAATGCCACGAGTGATTTCCAAATTATCGATAAATTCACGACTCACGAAGTGAGGAGTGAATTTATATAGAGAATTTGCAAATCAAGAGTGGCATTTGTTAGGACTATTTACTTACTTACTTACTTACTTACTTACTTACTTACTTACTTACTTACTTACTTACTTACTTACTTACTCACTGGCACTATCGAACCCGTAGGTTCATGGCCGCACGGACATAAGCTCTCCATACATCCCTATCCTGAGCTAATGCTTTCCAATCATTCCTTGTATAATCTACTGCCCTCAAATCATAGTTAATGTTATTCTCCCACCTCATTCTTGGTCTACCAACTGGACGTTTTCCCTCTGGCTTTCCTACAAGAAGCTTCCATGCAAGTCTTTCATTCCCCATACGTGCAACATGTCCTGCCCATCGCAGTCTACGAGACTTAACTGTTCTTATTATATCTGGTTTCCTATAAAGACCATGTAGTTCGTTATGTAGTCTTCTCCATTCACCTGTCTGTTCATCTCTCTTTGGTCCAAAAATGTTCCTAAGTACTTTATTCTCAAATACTTGTAATAGGACTATTTAACGAATAAAATTAGGCTGTTTACTCACAAATCATTATTTAACTATAGTTATTTTAAAATATTTATATATTTAATGTAAACGGGATGTTTGAAAACAAATGAGAAACGATAGGTACGCTTCATCTGCTTCTTTTGTTTATCACTGCAACCAGATCATACTATTTATTGCCAAAGGAAAGCAATATTGTAAGAATGCACTCTAGTGGAGAAAAAATGAAACACATCAAACTGTATATTAATTCATTTCTGATGTCGTATGATGTAATTATGACAATTATATTTTTCTGGATTATTACCTGGGAAGAAATACATTTAAGAAAGTGCAAAGAATGGTTTCTTTTTTTGGTGGTATAATCAATTGCTACAAATGTTTTTATATTAACTCCTGCAAGCGCTAAATGTTGACATCTATGCACTATATATACAATCTAGTGGTGCTATTTCTTACAGCCTGAGTCACTGCAAAATAATGGTCAGACCTGTTCAGAATATTAAAAAAGAGGAGCATTCTTTAATATGGTAATTATAACACTGATAAATATTTCGTGAAACACGACTCTGATTGGTTGTAAAACAGAACTCATTGAAACGTGATTGGTCATTGACTCCCATTTGGGGCATGAGTTAAATAGTCTGTATAAATCTACTTCCCTCAAATCATAGCTAATGTTATTCTCCCATCTCATTCTTGGTCTACCAACCGGGCCTTCTCCCTCTGGTTTTCCTACAAGAAGCTTCCATGCACGTCTTTCATTCCCCATTCGTGCCACATGTCCTGCCCATCGCAGTCTACGAGACTTAACTGTTCTTATTATACCTGGCTTTCTATAAAGATCAAGTACTTCACAGTTATGCATTCTTCTTCATTCACCTGTCTGTTCATCTCTCTTTGGTCCAGAAATTGTCCTAAGAACTTTATTCTCCTTTCCTCCCTTAAAGTAAGAGTCCATGTTTCGCACCCATATAATAGCCTATATGTGGTAGAACAATAGTTTTATATATTTTCAGTTAGGATAACAGAGTGGTACCCTTGAAAGAGGTAGTCCACTCCAGGGAGTAGGCGCCCCTGCCCTTTTGTGAGCTCCAAGTCCCACTCGCCCAGTGGGTAGTACCTGGGTAGGGCCCCGTCCACAGGGTTACGTGGGGAGAAGAGAAGTCCCCAAAGCCGTAGTGAAGGCAACTTCTCTAGGAGACGAACACTCCGAAATGGCAGTTCCCTGCCCTCCAGGAAGAGGGGTTTTGCTCGAGGCTGGTAACCTCTACTAGTAAAAAATAACTTACTCATAAACTTCAGCAGAAGAAAAGCCGGATTGATAAACCTTATGACGACCACAGCAAGAAATATTTGCAATAACTGATAAAATAGATACATATAGAATAAAATGGAAGCAACACATAGACAGAATGAATGAAGATAGATATCCAAAACAAATAACAAAATACAAACCTAAAGGCACCCGAGATGTGGGCAGACCTAGAAAGAGATGGGCTGAAGTCGGAACGGGTCAACAGACCTAATCCATGAATGCAGATGATGATGATGATGATATTTTCAGTTTAACGTTTTTTTGAAAGGAGTTAGTATATTCAGAGGATATATTTTTTTAATTTAATGAAGGGAACTACTTTTTCACGTATTTACTGCTTCTGTAAAGTACGTCGGTGTCCATAACCAATGAAAAGCTAGCAGGTCGCATGGCTTTGTTTTGATGAGTATCACTTTAAGAGAGGATAGCTTTTAGACCGTAGCGTACAAATGAGTAATATTTCCCTTAAACATACTTGGTCTTACATTGAATAATGGCAATTGATGGGGATAAGTTCATTTTCCCTTTAAAGGGGAATACGATGCTACACATAATGAAGGGAGCGCAGTTGTTTGTTTGTTTGTTTGTGCAGTATGTTTGCTCATGAACTCGAAAATAAGTTGGATTAAGTCGATATATTTTTATCTATTATTTTATAGTCTGAAGTTATAAGATTTTATCGTGGCTCCCCCTATAAAATGAAACGATGGAAACTAAAGAAGACAGTATTATGAACTAAGACGAAATGAAAAAATATATACTGCACTGATTTTTGTACTTTGTTTAGTATTATAGTTTCATTGTTATAAGAAAAAAATAGTAGCCAAAACATAACTTTAATAGCGGCAACCACTGCTGTAGAGACGATATCCGACAACATAATTATGTCGCCGATACCTCAAGTCAGTTACATACCTACCTTACCTCGGAACATATGGACTCTCCCTTCCCACATTACGCTCATTCGAACTGGCGAGAGGAACAGAGCCTCATCTACTTGTCTAATTTAGTGTCGTCAAGAAGTTTTTGGTCGATGTGACTAATTTCTTATACTTACCAATATTGTTGTTACTGGAAGTAAGTCAACGTTCCCACATCTAACCTGGTTGCTATGCAAACAAAAGAAATCGCAATGCTGATATGGACTCAAAAAGCACACGTTCGGTAAGTAAAATAAAACATTTCTTGAATGTTTTGTGCACTAACTCGTACCTTTCTTTAGACTTTTCCGGAATTAATGCAAAACATCCCACTCTCCAGGCTTCTTCAATTTCTCTATCATCTACCATGACTCCTTCCATAATAAAATTATCAAACAGATTCTAATCACGGTACTACATATAAAAATGTCTCCACAGCCAACAATCCTTGCTTATAATAAAACAAATGAAAAGCTACATGTTTTTTTCTCATAGAAGTCATTTACATCCAACCAATATTTTAATTCATTTATTACTATATTTAATAAAAATTAGTCACATAGAGCAAAAAATAGTATGCAGTACACATGAGGTAAGCAAGTAACATCTCGAAAATTGAAAAAACTCGGCGCAAGCGCCTGGTTCTTTTCAAACTTTTTCTCGATCAGTAACAAGTGCCTACCTCACTTGTATCGCAATATACTATTTCGAAACAAGAACAACGTACTTGGATAAAAATTGAATGTGGCAGAGGTCATACAGCATCAAAGTCCACAAGGATCTTGTGGGGAATCTGCATTGCCACACACAGCAGTGGTGTGTTGGGTAGAATACACCCACCATGCCACTGTTCTGGTAATCCAACGTGATACTGTTCTGTAAGAACATTCAGATTCCACACACGCCTCTTGAAGACACTGATGGCACTGCCGCGCTGTATACGACCTCTGCAATATTCAAACTTTATCCAACTCCGTTGTTCCTGTTTCGAAAACAAATGACAATACTACATTAGACCGCCTGCTAACACGAGGTTGTGTTCCTATCGCCAGTTTGCATGTGCGTGATGTGGGAAAAGGGGAGTCCATGTGTCCTGAAGTAAGGTAGGTATGTAACTGACCTGTGCTATCAGCGACATCATTAGGTTCCGTCTCATGGCGTCTCTACATCAGAGTTGGCACTATTAAAGTCCCAACTCTCGTATGGATCTGAAAATCTAAATTTCCAAATTCGTAATCGTTCGACTACCAAAAACATTTACTGAAGCTTCCTTATTCAGGGTACATTACTCCATGGTACTTACTGTGTTGCCAAGTCGTACATATTAAATGCATTATTACACGAATATTATTATCATGACAAATGAAAAAAGTGTTATGTTTACATGCAGAAAGTCCGCGAGTTTTTTGTTATTTATTTATTTTATATTTATTTAGCCTGGTGGAGTTAAGGCCATTTGGCCTTCTCTTCCACTCACCAGGACAAACATATATTACATCAGAATATAAAAATCACAGTTAACTCTAATATTAAATACTTAATGAAGATTTGATCAATAAGATCTTCTTCTTCACTTCCTGGTTTAGGCAAGAGTTGCCTGTTCCGTCTTCACTAATAGATCTAAGACCTCTTCCGAGGACGTCCGACATCTCTTCTTCCTCTTGGAAAATAATGGAAGATTTTATTTGGTAATCTACTTTCTTCCATTCTTTCTACATGTTCTTTCCACTGTACCTTGTTGTTAAATATCTTTTCTTTTATGGAGTAGATATGCAGTTCTTCACGGATATCCTCGTTTCTCATCTGGTCCATTCTAGTGCAGCCTTTTACTCTTCTTAAAAAACCAATAAAATAATCGTCCACCGCTGTGGTCTCGAGGTAGCGTGCTGCCTTGTCACGCAGCGGGCCCGGGTTCGATCCCCGGTCGGGGCAGTTTTTCTGGGTGAGGTTTTTATCGGGGTTTTTCCTCACCTGTAAGACAAATGTCAGGAAAACTTTAAGGCCCAAACGGTCCTCGAAATCATATGGCCATCATCTTCATCATCATCATCATCCTTATCATTATCATCATCACCATCATCCTTCACCGGTGTGGAAAACAACGGGAAGCTACCACACTTACACAATTCCCTAGTGAAGCTGCAAGCATAGCATGAAAATGCTATGATTGCGGTGAAGGACTTGCCTTCGGGCAGAATTACTATGGATGCATGGAATTCTATCAGTGAGGTATATAAGTTATTTTGTTATTAAATAAATGTTTAGTTTGTTTTTTGAAGGATGTTAATTATAGTTTGACAGTCTGTTATATAGGGCAGAAGGGAGTTCCACGTTTTGGCAAGTGAGACTGTAAAAGATAAAGAATAATACACATTGTGATGAGGAAATCCTTATTCAATAAAGCTTTTAAATGAATATGTAATGCCTCTTCAAGACGTGGCCTTTGAAAGAAGCAGAAGCCTAATTGCATAAAAATGGCTGAGAACAAATTTTAATGATAACGTTATTTGAGTTAACATTATAAATTTCATCTCCGTGAACACTTCAGCTAAACTTATCTGTCATCACATATGCTAAAATGTGGAGAAAAAAAACTTCAGACATTCTCGCAGCTGTTGAAGTCATTTAATGAAACCTGGCGCATGCGCCACGGAAGAAATCACATTCAAAATTAGAGTCCGAGGCGACAGAAATGAGAGAAGTAAACAACTTCCTTGTGCTAGTGAGGCAGTCAACTTGTCTTACTCACTAATTTGTACTTAATTATTCAAATACTCCATACCGCACTAACAGATGAATAATCTAAGCCATGGCTGTCCAAATGCTGGCCCACGGGCCGTATGGGGCTCTCCAAGCCATTTCAAATAACTCGCCAAGACCTCGCTTATTGTAATGTGATTTAATGTTATTTTTGCATTTAAACATTTTAGGGGATTCCGTACCACCATGCCACCTACACAAATTCAAATAAAAAATGTAAAACACACAATTTATTTGTATTCACGTAGACTTTTACGGCCGGAGTTCCTATGATGATCTTGTTGAAGATTTTCGGGCTGTAGACCGTGGTCGTGAGGCTTGTAGTTCCCCGACGTTTCGCCAGACACTGCGCCTGGCATCCTCAAGACAACCCTTGAGGAGACCAGACGCAGTCTCTGGCGAAACGTCGGGGAACTACAAGCCTCACGACCACGGCCTACAGCCCGGAAACCTTCATCAAGGTCATCATACACAATTTATTGTAGCAGTATGTGAAAATTTATTTTATATATAGTAGTAATAGGACTTTATTAGACTAAAAAGTAAGATATATACAATGTTATTTAGAAATATGAGTCGCACGGGCAGTAAGCCGTACGTGCTGTTGACAGTCCGTTACAATAAAGTAATAATTGGTAATAGTATAATGAAAAAGAAAACGAAAACAATAATATTACAATTGCATAAAGAAAACATAATAATATTATTACAATTACATAATAATACAATAACATTATACATTAATTAAGTAATGTAGAATTATTAAGAATTATATATATATATATATATATATATATCCATCCATAGTAATTCTGCCCGCAGGCTGGTCCTTCACTGCAATCATAGCATTTGCATGCTATGGTTTGCAGCTTTACTAGGGAATTGTAGGCGTGATAGCTTCCCGTTGTTTTCCACACCGGTGAAAGATGATGATAATGATAAAGATGATGATGATTTCGGGGACCGTTTGGGCCTTAAAGTTTTTTTGGCATTTGTCTTACAGGTGAGGAAAAAACCCGATAAAAATCTCACCCAGAAAAACTGCCCCGACCGGGGATCGAAACCGGGCCCGCTGCGTGATAAGGCAGCACGCTACCTCGAGACCACAGCGGTGGGCATATATGTATAAAATGAGGTCCAGTGCTGTGGTCTCGAGGTAACCTGCTACCTTGTACCCAGCGGGCCCGGGTTCGATCCCCGGTCGGGACAAGTTTTCTGGGTGATGGTTTTTTTCGGTTTTTTTCCTCATCTGCAAGACAAATGTCAGGAAAACTTTAAGGCCCAAACGCTCCCCGAAATCATATGGTCCTCATCACCATCCTTATCATTATCATCCTTCACCGGTGTGGAAAGCAACGGGAAGCTACCACACCTACAATTCCCTAGTAAAGCAGCAAATAATAGCATAGCATGAAAATGCTATATTGATTGCAGTGAAGGACCTGCCTTCGGGCAGAATTAATAATAATAATAATAATAATAATAATAATAATAATACTTTATTTATTCTGGCAGAGTTAAGGCCATAAGGCCTTCTCTTCCACTCAACCAGCACAAACACAAATAAATATTCGACAAATATAGATATACACTATACTAATTATAAACAGTTAAAGATACAATAATGTAGCAATGTAAATGTCATGTACAAACAACATTTCATAGGGTAATAACAATAATGATACTATATAATAATAATAATAATAATAATAATAATAATAATATAATAATAATAATAATAATAATAATAATAATAATAATAATAATAATAATAATAATAATATAAATATGATACATTATACGGGAAACACCAATTAATATATATATCTTACACTGGATAATAATGAAGTCGAGTTTAGAGCAAATATAAATTTAGATTTCTTTTAAAAGATGCCAATATCCGGCAGCCCCTTATTTCCTGTGGTAGGGAATTCCAGTTGCGAGAAGTGGAGATGGTATATGACATGGAGTGATGTGATGTCCTATGTTGCGGTATATTAAGTAAGAGACTATGTTGTGATCTTGTGTTTAAGTTATGGTTTGAGGATAGATACTGGAAACGGGATGATAAATAATTGGGAATCGAGGATGGAATTACTATGGATGGAATATATTGAACTGTTAAGCAATATAATAGTCATCGAATGTTTTT